>JASVEL010014253.1:0-361260 GCA_032618575.1 Nicotiana noctiflora | reverse complement strand
TTGTTGAATTTCTCATTCCCCAACGAGCATGGTATGGTGAAGCTTCTTGGATCCTCACTTTTTGAGGAATTATATTTACAATATGGAACTATAGTTGGCATTTAGCTTGACCACTGTTGTCTCCTTTAATTTTCTCTTGCAAGACAGAATTTCCTTCAAGAAGTTTGCATTAACAGGCATCTGTGTGAGTACCTCTATGAAGGGAATGTTCATATAAATTTTCTTAAGCATCTCCAAGAACCGCCCAAAATATTTATCAAAATTTTCTTGCTTCATCTCTTGAGGGGATGGTAGAACTGACACCTCCAAGAACCGACCAAAATATTTATCACATTTTTCCTGCTTCATGTTTTGAGGGTATGGTAGAGCTAACATATATCTTCTTTCTTCAATCTCTTTTTGTACCCCAAATAACCTGCCATTTCTGCTCTTCACTCTTTTTCTCTTTCGGTGTCTCAGTCTGCTTGTTCACCACCTTGGGTCTAGCTTTCACCACTGGGTCAACTAATATTTTGCCACTACTCAGAGATACAACTTTGATTATTTTCTTTGGGTTCTTTTCAGTATCAGAGGGTAGAGTCCCAGGAGCCCTCTCAGATAACAAATTTGTAATTCGTCCCATTTGTCTTTCTAAATTTTGGATAGTCGTGACATGAGTTTAAAATTTTTTATCTATTTTGTTGATCAATGCCTTCATGAGATCTTCCATACTAGACTGATTTGACTATTATAGATGGTATTTCTTCCTCTGCTGGTTTTGAAAAAAGTGGTGGTCATTGACCTTGGGGTCTAGGACTATTATGCTGCTATGATTCAAACTCCCACTAAGTGAACTCCATGAAAAAACTGGATGTCTTTGACCTATAGTATTTTAGTTGTTTCCACCTTGGTAGTTTCCTCTATTATAGTTCCCCACATTGTTGACTTCCTCAACTGAAGCTTCTCATTCATGTGTAGGGTGTCCCATTCCATAAAAGTCACATATTGATCTGTACCTTGGCCAATGTTAATTTTCTCATCTCATTGGCTATGGTGTCTAGCTGGGCTTGCATGGTTGTGTTAGAGTACACCTGGTGAACCCCAATTGATTTTCTTCTGTTATTACTCTCAACATGCCACTGGTTAGCATGCTTAGATCATTCATCAAGGATTAGGATAACCTCTTCTGGAGTTTTCTTTATTAGTGGACCTCCATATGTAGTATTCAGAGTTCATCGCAAGGAAGGTGTCAGTCCATCCCAAAAATTTTGGATTTGCATCCAAAAATCAATTCCATCATGCTGACACTTTCTAAATATCTCCTTGATTCTTTATCAAGCTTAAAAAACCGTTTATGTCTCCTTCTAGTAGAAATTATGGATTTCACTTTTGAATTTTCCCTATTTTTGCAGTTGAGAAGTACTTGTCAAAAATCTTTTTGGTTATCTCCTCCCATGTCCTGATCGACCCTATAGGTAAGAAATAAAGCTATTGTTCGCATGATATTTCAGTGTAAAGGAGAATGCCCTTAGTTATACAACATCTTTTGTACTCCATTGTATTGAAATGTGTTCAATATTTCTTCAAAGATTATCAAATGAGTGTTTGGATCTTCATTCACCTTCCATCTGAAGATACAATTGTTTTGGATGGTTTGAAGCAATCCTTGATTCAACTCGAAGTTGTTTGCTTCTATGGATGGAGGTCTGACACTTGACAGCCCTTGACTGTAAACTGATCTGGCATAGTCAATCAATGATCTTCCAAGCCTAGGTGTTGCATTCTTGAACTGGTCTTCAACCAAGGGTCAATTTAGATTGAATCTTAGACTCCCACCATCTTCGAGAGTCTCATCAGCAACTCTTCAGGTTGCTTCAATTGCTATCTGTGCAGCTTCTTGTTCTACTATCTCTCTTGCAGCTAAGTCTACGCTATTAATCTCTTTGTTTACCATGTTATTTTGAGTCGAAGTATGACCCAAGAAATTTTCTTTTAACTCTCTTTCTTTTTACAGTTTTTGTGGGGTTTTCTCCAACTTTGGTTCGTAGGATATCACTTTCTTTGAAGAATATTCAGTCATACACTAGAGAAATCACCTTGTATCCTGTGCACAAGTGAGAAAACGTGGATACACAAAATTGAAAATTGGTTCCTGAATTAGTACAAAAAATTATTTTAAATACTATTGATTGCCAATTCCCGGCAACGGTGCCAAAATTTCACGAGAGAAAAATGCAATAAGAAATTATTGCTCGCTAGTCAAAGATAGTATAGTTTAATTATCGTCTCCACATGGATTGGATTTAAACAATGTTCGAATAATCTTAAGTTTGTTACTATCCAAGAAAATGATCACTTGATTTGATGACTATTACTACAATTAACTACTATAAATTAAGAAATTAACAATTGATCACAACAGAATGCAAATGAGCAACGAGGAAATATCAATGAAAGAAGTAAAGATAATTGGCTAGACAGGTACAAGATAACTGATTTGTGATCCAATTCTTGAGTTATTTCATTCTATAATACGGTTTATTATCACGAATTCAACTTCTAATTAAATTACACTTGAAGTTAATGCTCCTCTTTCGATTAAACATTACTTTCAGTAATTAATCGAATTGAAGCACGATAAAGAATTGGAATAATAAAATGATGGTTATGATCTAAAGGGTAAATTCTCATGAATATTTCCCTATTTTCTAGTTTGATTAATAATTCAAGAGGCTCTTCCGATTACCTATTCGAATCACAAATTTAAATTAGAGCATTAGCTGTTAAGAAATTCAATATCAAGTTCCTCTTTCGATTAAGCAAAAAAGGAAATAAATCCACAATACGAATTAAAAATCCATTAATAAACTCCAACAATTATCAAGAATCAAATCGTTAATCAATTATCAAAACACCGTATCTGTCAACACCCTAATAGAAATTACTCCATAGCAAAACTCTGATTTATGCTAAGTACTTGTGTAGTGTTGTATGGAAGCATCTTCACTTTGTTAGTACTAAATTAGTATAACTTCTTAATTTTGTATTTTGCTCTTGTATAGTCCGTGGTTATTTTGTTGTAATATTATATTGGTGGTTGGGTGGCTTGTTGATTACTTGTGGCGTGATTTTAATAGGGTAGTCTGAGTCTTTAATATACATTGTACTTGTGAGCATGCCAATAACATAAGTGTGGGGTTATTACCCCGTTTGGTTTTGGTTTTGTTTTAAGTGTTGTGGCTAATGTTATTCTTCTTATGCAAGTACAATGTCTCGCCGTCCTAGCAAACATTCTGACATAGGTTCCTCTCAGGTTGCCTTTGGTAGCCGTCGAGGAGGTAGGCTGGCACCTTCCTTCTCCCTAGTGGAAGAGAAAGAGGAGCGCATTGATCCATATTGATTCAGATGTGTATGTAGTATCAGGCTGCAAGTATGGCATTCGGGTTATGCCAGCTCATGCTAGGATGTGTTACCAGATCTTTGTTCTGGTGGTGAGTCCCGACCTGGATGTTGGTATTGATGATGGTAATCAAGCCATGAAGTACTCAGAAATTTACAACAATATTAGATACTTGGGTTATGAAAGCTTATGCCATCCCGATGAGTCGTTAAACGTGAACATGGTCAAGGAGTTCTATGCTAGTTAGCAACTTGAGGCCGGTCTATATGTGGTGTATGAACTGGAGGTGAGAAGCAAGATGATTCCCTTTTGCTCACGAGAAATAAATCAAATCATGGGGTTCATGGAGCACTCTCATAAGTTTGTACAAAGGTTTCTGCATCGACGACCTATCCTGATATTAGACGCTAGCTGTGTGGTACGAGGTCCTTGCCACATAGACATAAGATGCTAATGAGTGCCACAAAGACATGAAGAAATGTAATTTTCAACATCTGGACAGAGTTATTTTCAATTGATTAATGCAAAGATCATGCCTACCCAGAACGAAACTAACGTCCTGGTTGAAGTTATGTCTCATTTATGTTATCTTGACTCGAATAAAGTGCAATCATAGTAAGATTATGGTTGAGAACATGGCTCAGGTATGACAAATTGGGTCCCACCACCTGTATTTCCCAAGCATCATCACTCGGTTTCTACGGATGCACCATGTGGAGGAGGAGTACCATTATGATCGTACGATTCCAGCTCTCCTTATAAGCCCTTTTATGTCACCACTGTGACAGACCCCCCCTCCCTGGGTGTTATTCTTCCTATCAAAGATTTCTTCGTATTTGAGAAGACATTACAACTGCTATTTGCTGATATGCACCTTCTCGCTACTCGGGGGATTGACTTGGCAAAGTTGCAGAGAAGGAGTACCCATTCTCCGCGCTTACTCAATAGTGGTTGGGCTTGGCAGATGGAGCACATATGGCACTAGATGAGAATATAACTATGTTACCTTCAATGATGAGGAGTAACTGCGCACCTTTGAGGGTGTTGATGAAAAGTAGTCCATTGGCTACATGGAGTTACCTTTTTGCTCTTGTTTTACTATTTAGCACTAGGGACATTGCCATTTCTTAAGTGTGTGTTGTGGTGCTCCTATTTTGGTTGTATTTGTTTTCTATTTGCCAGTTTTTTTTATTTGTTTCTTATTTTATTAGAAAATATGGTCTGTAAATTATAACTCTGAATTCTTTCGGCCTGTAATAGTTAGTAATTAATTATTTAGTTTTGACTCTTCCCGACGATGAATTTCGTCGACGAGCTTCATCAGGGTTTTGAAGTCGAACGAGAAAACTAAAAAAAAATTAAGAAAAATTGAAAATCCAAAAATATATTTCTATTATTTTATTTTACTTTCTTAGGTAGTGTAACAATTCCCGCTTGGTTTTCCGTCGTGCCGCGGTTCTTTTCCAAGGATTTTACTTGAATCGAGTGTAGTTAGTTTTTTTCTTTAGTTTTATAGAAATAAAAAATATTGAGTCACAATGCTAATTTGAAGCAATTTTCCTTGATTGCATATGCCTTTAGAAGGGTACCCAGTAAGTATCAAGCCTAAACTCAGTCGAGTAGTGATGAGATCAGGTGTCACGACCCAAACCGGAGGACCATGACTAGCACCCGACCATACTTGCCGAGCACCAACGTACATTTTATCTAACCTTCTTTATTATCTTTTAGGGCTGACGAGAGCAATATAAATGGTAGACATGGATCATGGACAACCAACAATAAAATATGATGGCATGAACCCTACATAACATGGGATGACCAGACAATCAATAAACTATATACATATGGTACAAGCTACCACGCTAAAATGAAAGACTATACAACAAAAACCAGCCGACAAGGCATACCAAACTATACATGAGTCGACACTTGTCTATGAGCCTCTAAAGGAACATAAGTGTTGCAACATAGCCGGAACAAGGCCCCGACATACCCATAATGTCTATAACAAAAATGCATACCAAGACCAAGGCAAGTCCGGAGAAGGGATCTCGCCAATCACCGCTGAACTGGACAACCTACTGTGATGGGGGAGCTGCACCTGCCTGTCTATCAGGACCTGCAACACGACATGCAGCATCCACAAACAAAAGGACGTCAGTACGAATAAAGTACTGAGTATGTAAGGCAGAGAACCATAGATACGAACAGTAATGTAAGCAGGGATAGAGAATATACAACCTGTAACATCTGAGTACCTCTGAGGGCTACTGACACGAAATGCATGATACATATGTATAAATACATAATATTTTAAAACATACGCCTCTGTGGGCATCATTATCATCATATCGTACCCGGCCGTAATAGGCTAGCTAAAAACGTACCCGGCCATTATAAGGCTCAGTAGAATCGTACCCGGCCACGTGGAGCTCGGTAAAACCCAACTGATCAATGGTTGCACAATAGGTGCCGTACCCGGCCGACTATAGCGCGTCTCGGTAGAGTAAAATAGATACATATATATAATGCATGCTCGACTCATGGAAACACCTTGCAGACCTTTCAGAGTGACGTAAGGTCGGTATCCTATGTACACCTTATTAGGACTAACTCTTCACTATGAACCTTATAGGAATCAGGAAGTACCGGCAAGATTGATAACATAAGAATATGAGAAGCAACATCAATATCAATCATTCCATAAGAGGGGAAACAATGTAAGTACTGCTAGCTTCTAAGAGTAGAGTATTTTTGGAAGCTCGTTCATTACATTATGTACAATCGGAGTCGTGCAAAAGAAGGAAAGGGATAGCCTCACATACCTTGTATATACTGACCCAACCTCAAGCTATGCAAATGTCACGACTCCTTAGTCAAAAATAGGAGAAATGACACTATCGTAAGCGTCGCAACTATTATGTACCAACCACAACCTATTTTGTGATGAAACGGACAACACCTCCCCTATTTATATGAATTACCACATGTGAAAACAACCACCAAACAGCCCAAACAACATCAATGTTAATCATATTGAACATCCCAAAATAGTCCACCAACCGATAACATTACTACCAAGCCTTTCGATATATATTTCACAAGTTCTAGCTTCAATGACTTAGCCGCAACTTGGATAATCTTAAATACATACAGATTAAGAGGTTCATTGCCTTAATACAGAAAGAAAAACTCCAATTTGACCTTAAATATCCATGAAATATCCCTCCAATTCTGCCACAACAACAAGGAAGCGAAGCTAGCAATCGATTAGTATTTTTTTCGGCACTAGAATCACTTTAGAAGGCTTGAAATCACCTCGGGTTGATATTAAGAACTCGAGGGAGTATTTATAGAACATAAACCCTTTAAAAAAAAACCCCCACACGAGCTGTAACAACACAAAAATGAGCAACAACAAGAAGAACAAGAGACTTACTAGCGCCACGTGATTCCCAACACTTGATTTCTGTTGTTTGCCCTTTGTTTGGGTCTTGAACCTTGAGAGAACCTTAAGAGGGTGTTATTAGGGTTCTAAGGTCTGAATATAGTGAAAATAAATGATATAAAACGGGTTGGAGGCGTCCTATATAGATGCAAATGTCTTAAACCGCCTAAGTGGGCCCCATAGAGAGGTGCTTGGTGTAGTCTCGCGAAAATGCGTATATCTCTCTACTCCGAGATTGTATCGATGAACGGTTTAATGCGTTAGAAACTAGACTCATAGATCTTCAATTTTGTGGTTAGATCACTCCACAATTATAAGTAAATTTGGAGAAAATCTTAGTAACATTTGACCTAAAGTTTAAGTAAAACTATGAACCTAAGTTGCGACAACCTTTGTCGACTTTTGTTTCATAACTCGTTTGACTTCAAGACTTATGATACGGATATTATATGATTCAAATATCTTAAAACATGACCTCCTGAGTATATTAAGCATTTATAGGTTTATCCAAAAGTATGAGTTACAGCATCCTTGATTCGTTTAACTTCTAATACTTGATAATCACCCTTATGCACTCTTGTATCACTTAAGATCAATCGGATTAACTTATTATCATCTCAAGGATAATTTCTTCTTAGATTTGTGTTAAGTAACATATGGCATGAGCTAACGTGTGTGGATATGGTTTGTAACACCCTCCCCCCTTAGGAACATTCTTCCTCGAATGTAAGGGTTTATGGGAAGTCCAAATCATCGTGGATTCCAAGCGGAAAATTTTGGTCAATTTTCCCCTGTAAAATGGTCACTAGCAAATTTTGCAAGCAGTGAAGCTTAAAGTATGGCCTCACAAGGCTACACAAATCATTATGGACATGGACATTATTTACATATCACCATTTTGTATTAAGGAAGAGTGTTATCAAGTTATTGCTTACCTCATAAAGTTGTTTCACCTTTACAATGTATCTTGCATTCCACCAACATCCTTGTTATCATCATTCTGGAATAGGTAAGGGTATTTAGACTTCATCTCTTCTTCCGCTTCCCATGTCATTTCTTTCATATTCTTGTTCCTCCACAATACTTTGACGGAAGCTATATCTTTTGTTCTCAGCTTGCGGACTTGTCGATCTAATATAGCCACTGGCACTTCTTCATATGATAGATCCTTTGTAACTTGAACATCTTTGATAGGGACAACTCGAGAAGGGTCTCCAATACATTTTCTCAACATAGATACATGGAATACCGGGTGGACAAATTCTAATTCGGATGGCAATTCTAACTCATAAGCAACTTGTCCAATTCGTTGAAGAATTTTATACGGATCGATATACCTTGTACTCAGCTTACCTTTCTTCCCAAAATGCATAACACCCTTCATTGGTAAGATCCTCAGGAAAACCCAGTCACCAACCTCAAACTCTTGATCACGACGTCGGACATTGGAATAAGACTTTTGCCTTCTTTGTGCCGTCCACAATCGTTCCTGTATCACTTTCACCTTCTCAATGGCTTGGTGAATCAAATCTGGCCCATATAATTATGTTTCACCGACTCCGAACCATCCAACTGGTGATCTACATCTCCTCCCATATAGTGCCTCATATGGGGCCATTTTAATACTGGAATGGTAGCTATTATTGTATGCAAATTCTATGAGTGGAAGATGGTCATCCCAATTTCCCTTAAAATCTAGAACACGTACTCGTACCATATCATCCAATGTCTGAATGGTACGTTCAGCCTGTCCATCAGTCTACGGATGAAATGCAATGCTGAAATACCTGTGTGCCTAAACCTTTACGAAAAGACCTCCAAAAGTTAGCCATAAATTGAGCTCCTCGATCTGATATAATAGATACCAGCACACCATGAAGCCTAACAATCTCCTTGATATACAACCTCGCATAATCTTCAGCCGAGTAAGTTGTCTTAATTGGCAAAAAATGAGCACATTTTGTAAGTCGATCAACTATCACCCAGATAGAGTCAAACTTGTGATAAGATCGAGGTAATCTAATAACGAAGTCCATATTAATCACCTCCCATTTCTAGGTCGGAATCTATATATTCTGAAGCAATCCATCGGGTTTTTGATGTTCTATCTTTACTTGTTGACAATTGGGACACTGGGCTACAAATTCTGCAATAGACTTTTTCATGTTATCCCACCAATACTGCTCCTTGACATCATGATACATCTTTGTTGAGCCGGGATGGATGGAATATCGGGATTGATGAATTTCATTCATAATCTTTTCTCGCAACCCTGCCACATTCGGCACACATAATTGGCTCTGGTATCTCAGTGCCCCATCTCTTCCGATCTCAAAAGCCATAATTTTACACTGCTGAATGTTGTCTCTCAATCGTAGTAAGATAGGATCTTCATATTTCCGTGCTTTTACCTCGGCTACCAAAAATGATTCTGATGTATTCTGTACAATAACACTTCCGTCATCAGAGTCTAACTATCTGATTCTCATATTGTCTAGCTGATGAAGCTCTTTAGTCAACCCCCATCTACTTGCATCAATATGTACTAAGCTTCCCATTGACTTACGGCTAAGAGCATCTGCCACAACATTGGCTTTACCGGGATGATACAATATCTCGACGTCGTAGTCCTTCAGTAATTCAAGCCACCTACGTTGCCTCAAATTCAACTCTTTCTGCTTGAAGATGTATTGTAGACTCTTGTGATCTGTGTAGATGTCAACATGGACGCCGTATAAGTAGTGCCGCCGTATCTTCAAAGCATATATTACTGCAGCCAATTCCAAATCATGGGTTGGATAATTCTTTTCATGCTTCTTCAATTGTCTTGATGCATATGAAATCACCTTCCCATGCTGCATCAACACGCACCCCAAACCTATACCCGAGGCATCACAATATACCACATATCCTTCTGTTCCTTCAGGGAGAGTGAGCACCGGTGCGGATGTCAATCGATCCTTCAGCTCCTGAAAACTACGTTCACAAGTGTTAGACCACTGGAACTTGGTAGCTTTCTGTGTTAACTTAGTTAATGGTGCTGATATAGAGGAAAACCCTTCTACAAATCGCCTATAATATCCTGCTAGCCTTAGGAAGCTACGAAGTTTCTGATGGTGTTGTAGGTCTCGGCCAATTCTTTACTGCATCAATCTTCTGAGTGTCGACACTAATACCCTCGTCGGATATCACATGGCCAAGGAATGCTACTGAGTTCAGCCAAAATTCACATTTGGCGAGCTTAGCATATAACTTACGATCCTGAAGCATCTGTAATACTATCCGCAAGTGGCCCGCATGTTCCTCCTCCGAACGAGAATACACCAGAATGTTATAAATGAATACAATCACGAACACATCAAGATAGGGCCTGAATACAATATTCATGAGATCCATAAAAGTTGTTGGGGCATTTGTGAGCCCGAACGACATCACCAAGAACTCAAAGTGCCCATATCTTGTCCGAAAGGCCGTCTTTGGAATATCCTTCTCTTTAACCCTCACCTGATGATTCCCTGAACGTAAGTCAATCTTGGAGAAATACTTGGCACCCTGGAGTTGGTCAAATAGGTCGTCAATTCTTGGAAGTGGATACTTGTTCTTTATAGTAAACTTATTCAACTGCAGATAGTCGATACACATCCGTAATGACCCATCTTTCTTCCGCACGAATAGGACTGGCGCACCCCAAGGTGAAGTGCTAGGCCTAATGAAGCCCTTATCCAGCAAGTTCTTTAACTGCGCCTTCAACTCTCGCAACTCTGCCGGGGCCATTCTATATGGAGGGATAGAGACTGGTTGAGTGTCAGGCAACACATCAATGCTAAACTCAATCTCCCTTTCTGGAGGAAGGCCTGGGAGTTCATTTGGGAAAACATCTGGAAATTCATTAACCACGGGGATAGATTGTAGAGTAGGCAGCTTCGCCTTCGCATCCCTAACGCGAACAAGATGATAAATGTAACCTTTTGAGATCATTTTCCTTGCCTTAATATAGGAAATAAACCTATCTTTCGATGTAGCAATGTTCCCCTTCCATTCAATGACGGGTTCACCAGGAAATTGAAACCTAACCATCTTCATACGACAGTCAACATTTGCATAGCATGAGGCCAACCAGTCCATTCCCAGTATCACATCAAAATCAACCATTTCTAACTCAAATAAATCTGCCGAGGTTTGACGACTACAAATCATCACGGTGCAACCTCTATATACCCTTCTAGCAATCACAGAATCTCCTATTGGAGTAGATACCGCAAGGGGTTTACTTATCAATTCAGGTTCAATGCCAAACTTATTAGCCACAAAGGGTGTAACATATGATAATGTAGATCCCCGATCAATCAACGCATATACATCATAAGAAAACACAGACAATATACCTGTAACAACATCTGGAGACGAATCGAGATCCTATCGACCTACTAGAGGATAGGTTCGATTTTGAGCACCACTCGAACTCGGCCCTGCACCTCTACCTCTACCACGACCTGTCGACTGCTGAAAACCCCGTGCTAGAGGTCAAACTGATGAGGAAGAACCAGACACAGATCTAGTCGGCTGAGCCATACCATCACCTCCCCTGTTAGGACAATCCCGCATCATATGGCCAGGTTGTCCGCAAGAATAACACGCATCAGAACCTCGACGGCACAGTCCAAAGTAGGCCTTGTCGCACTGATCACAACGTGGTGTTGGGGGTTTCGTCTGACTAGTATCCCTGTGATGTTGCGATCCAGATGCCTGCGAACTCTGACCTGGACCGGAATAGGATCGATCATATCGAGGCCTCTGAAACTGTGGAGGAGCACTAGCTACAGATGGCGCCGAACTCCTCGAAGACTGGGGCCTGGCGCTGCCTATGAAGTCATCAGAATACCTTGCAAATCTCGCCCTCTTATGCTGGTCCCTATCCTGCTCCCTATCTTCCCTCTGCTGGCACTTATGATCCTCTAGGGTCTGGGCATAAGCTTGAATACGGGAAATACCATGCCTTCTACCAAGGAGGCTGTCATACACTCATTTATCAGATGGGGTCCCAACTTGTTGATGAACAAATGCACCCTATTACTCATCTCGGCCACCATATGGGGAGCATACCTTGCTAAAGAATCAAACTGCATACTATACTCTCGCACACTCATATTACCTTGTCTAAGGTTCAAGAACTTATTAGCTCTAGTTCGTCGTATCTCAACTGGAAAATAGTGATGAAGAAAGGCCTCAGAAAAATCCTTCCACACAGCTGGAGGAGCGTTCGGACCCCTAGATCTCTTCCAACTATCGTACCAGAGAACCGCTAAATCCCGTAGCCGATAAGAAGCCAACTCTATTGCCTCTGTATCGCTAACATGCATAACCCGTAGTGTACGATGAACCTGGTCAATAAAAGTCTGCGGATCCTCCTTGGGGTTTGATCCGGTAAACACTTGAGGGTCTAAATTAATAAAATCACGAACTCTCGTACTAACTGGTTTATTCAGCAGCACCTGTATTCTGCCTCTGAGCCTGAGTAGCTACCAAGCTAGTCAATAACTGCAAAGCACTCCGCATATCTTGGTCTGTAGTGCCAGACGGAGGAGCTGGAGGTGCTGGGTGCCACCTAATATCCTCCGGAGGAGACGGAGTAGATGAGGTATGAGACGACATCTCACTCTGAGCCTCACTTTGGCCTGCTCTGGCTTGGGGCACCTGACTGGTACCCTCACTCGCAGCTGTATCAAGCCATCTACTAATTGTTTGCTTCCTAGTCGAAGGCATCGCTGAAAGAAAACAAGGTGAATATTAGAGACGAACACTTACGACTCAACTCTATGCACGATCTAGATTATGGAAGAAGGTAACAACACTAGATGTCATGTAGCCTCCTGATTATAAATGTGGCGTGCTACACATCCATAATCAAGACTCTACTAGACATGGCTCATAGACAATCCCTAGGACAGACTTGCTCTATTACCAAGTTTGTAACGACCCAAACTAGAGGACCATGAATAGCACCCGACCATACTTGCCGAGCACCAACGTACATTTTATATAACCTTCTTTATTATCTTTTAGGGCTGACGAGAGCAATATAAATGGTAGACATGGATCATGGACAACCAACAATAAAATATGATGGCATGAACCTACATAACATGGGATGACCAGCCAATCAATAAACTATATACATATGTACAAGCTACCACGCTAAAATGAAAGACTATACAACAAAAACCAGTAGACAAGGCATACCAAACTATACATGAGTCGACACTTGTTTATGAGCCTCTAAAGGAACATAAGTGCTCCAACATAGCCGGAACAGGGCCCCGACATACCCATAATGTCTATAACAAAAATGCATACCAAGACCAAGGCAAGTCCGGAGAAGGGATCTCGCCAATCACCGCTGAACTGGACAACCTGCTGTGATGGGGGAGCTGCACCTGCCTGTCAATCAAGACCTGCAGCACGACATGCAGCGTCCACAAATAAAAGGACGTCAGTACGAATAAAGTACTGAGTATGTAAGGCAGAGAACCATAAATACGAACAATAATGTAAGCAAGGATAGAGAATATACAACCTGTAACATCTGAGTACCTCTGAGGGCTACTGACATGAAATGCATGATACATATGTATAAATACATAATCTTTTAAAACATACGCCTCTGTGGGCATCATCATCATCATATCGTACCCGGCCTGTAATAGGCTCGGTAAAAATGTACCCGGCCATTATAAGGCTCGGTAGAATCGTACCCGGCCACGTGGAGCTTGGTAAAACCCAACTGATCAGTGGTTGCAAAATAGGTGCCGTACCCGGCCGACTATAGCGCGGCTCGATAGAGTAAAATAGATACATATATATATAATGCATGCTCGACTCATGGAAACACCTTGTAGACCTTTCGGAGTGACGTAAGGTCGGTATCCTATGTACACCTTATTAGGACTAACTCTTCACTATTAAACCTTATAGGAATTAGGAAGTACCAACAAGATTGATAACATAAGAATAAGAGAAGCAACATCAACATCAATCGTTCCATAAGAGGGGAAACAATGTAAGTACTGCTAGCTTCTAAGAGTAGAGTATCTTTGGAAGCTCGTTCATTACATTATGTACAATCAGAGTCGTGCAAAGGAAAGAAAGGGATATCCTCACATACCTTGTATATACTGCCCCAACCTCAAGTTATGTAAACGTCACGACTCCTTAGTCTACAATAGGAGAAATGACACTATCGTTAACGTTAAAGCGTCGCAACTATTATGTACCAACCACAACCTATTTTGTGATGAAACGGACAGCACCTCCCCTATTTATATGAATTTCCACATGTGAAAACAATCACCAAACAGCCCAAACCACATCAATGTTAATCATATTGAATATCCCAAAAGAGTCCACCAACCGAAAACATTACTACCAAGCCTTTCGATATATATTTCATAAGTTCTAGCTTCAATGAATTAGCCGCAACTTAGATAATCTTAAATACATACAGATTAAGAGGTTCATTACCTTAATACAGAAAGAACAACTCCAATTTGACCTTAATTCTCCACGAAATATCCCTCCAATTCTTCCACAACAATAAGGAAGCGAAGCTAGCAATCAATTAGTATTTTTCTGCACTAGAATCACTTTAGAAGGATTGAAATCACCTAGGGTTGATATTAAGAAGTCGAGGGAGTATTTACAGAACATAAACCCTTTAAAAAAAACCCCACACGACCTGTAACAACACAAAAATGAGCAACAACAAGAAGAACAAGAGACTTACTAGCGCCACGTGATTCCCGACACTTGATTTGTGTTGTTTTCCCTTTGTTTGGGTCTTGAACCTTGAGAGAACCTTGAGAGGGTGTTCTTAGGGTTATAAAGTCTGAATATAGTGAAAATAAATGACTTAAAACGGGTTGGAGGCATCCTATATAGATCCAAATGTCTTAAACCGCCTAAGTGGTCCCCATAGAGAGGTGCTTGGCGTAGTCTCGCGAAAATGCGAATATCTCTCTACTCCGAGATTATATCGATGAACGGTTTAATGCGTTAGAAACTAGACTCATAGATTTTAAATTTGGTAGTTATATCACTCCACAATTCTAGGTAAATTTGGATAAAAGCTTAGTAACATTTGACCTAAAGTTTAAGTAAAACTATGAACCTAATTGCGACAACTTTTGTCGACTTTTGTTTCATAACTCGTTTGACTTCAAGACTTATGATACAGATATTATATGATTCAAATACCTTAAAACATGACCTCCTGAGTATATTAAGCATCTATAGGTTTGCCCAAAAGTACGAGTTACAGCATCCTTGATTCGTTTAACTTCTAATACTTGTTAATCACCCTTATGCACCCTTGTATCACTTAAGATCAATCGGATTAACTTCTTATCATCTCAAGGATAATTCCTTCTTGGATTTGTGTTCACTAACATATGGCATGAACTAACGTGTGTGGATATGGGTTGTAGCATCAGGTCAGGGCCCTACTGGTATAAATATAATGAAACAATATAAAAGGAAATATTGCAGTAAAATAAATACAAAAAATCAAGCAGGAATAGAAATCAATGGAAACCAATAGCTCAGAACACAATAATAGCAACATGGGGATCTCCTAGGATACCATCCTATAGTCTCAAATGTAAATGTGCATGGGGATATCCCGAAATACCGTTCTGCAGTCCCAAAGTAAATATGTAGTAATGGGGGATCTCCCAGAATATCATCCATAGTCCCAAGTAAATATGCAGTATATGGGGATGTCCCAAATTACCGTTCCGTAGTCCCAAAGTAAATATGCAACTCAACCAATATAATTAGCAATCATAGCAAGAAAACTACAATTTAGATTAAGTTCAAACCAAGAAAACTAAGTAATATCACTAAACATGCTGCACAAAGTTCAAATAGGTGGTTAAAAGATGTAGGCATACTTTTCTATTCTTAATATTACAGTGTGTATGCTAATGTATCTCAAATAATAGAAAACAAGTTTATGAATTAGTGGAAATGGAATTTTACAACAAATAGACCATGTACGTACTCGTTACTTCACGTAGATGGCGCTCATATAACAAACAACACCAAATCCTTAGGGGAGTTCCCCCATAAGGTTAGACAAGCTATTTACCTTGAACCAAAGGCCACTAAACTCAATCACAGCCTTGCCTTTCAAACATGCCTTCCAACAAATATTATCTAGAAAATTACCAACCAAACGTTTCAAAATAAGCATTAAGAATCACCCACAATAACAAAAGACTCAATTTAGGTCATTACTGAAAAAGCCAACAAAAATCAACACCGAGGTCTGCTTGGTCAAAACCCAAAATTCGGATCAAAACCCGGTAACCCATTCACCCCCAAGTCCAAATATATAATTAGTTTTGGAATCCGACCTCAATTTGAGGTCTAAATCCCCAAATTTTGAAATCCCTAGTTTCTACCCAAAAATTCCCAATTCCACCATGAAAACCTTAGATTCTAGGTTGAAATCTTATAAAAAGAAGTAAAAGATTGGAAGAAACTAGTTAAGAATCACTTACATATGATTTGGGGAAGAAGAAGTCTTTGGAAAATTGCCTCTTGTGCTTTAGCTTTTTGAAAATGTGAAGACTGAATGAAAAATCTCGTCTAAAAGTCATTTTGATCATTTGCAGGTGTTGCATTTACAACCTAGGGTTAAAAAACGCAAGCCCAACAAATGTGAAGGTCTCCCCATTCCTACTATCATTGCAAATTCAAAGAAAGTCTCG
The DNA here is from genome assembly GCA_032618575.1 of Nicotiana noctiflora. Lineage (NCBI taxonomy): Eukaryota > Viridiplantae > Streptophyta > Magnoliopsida > Solanales > Solanaceae > Nicotiana > Nicotiana noctiflora. Next base: position 344,663 of record JASVEL010014253.1, on the reverse strand, counting down.
CAAATGCGAGGCTGGCCTTCTGCAATTATGACTAGTAGATCGCAATTGCAATCCTATCCATTCCTAGGTTTTTTTCGCAAATGCGAAGGAAAGTTCGCAATTGCAAACACAACTGGCATAGCTTCTTATCTCAAATACAAGAATTATATCGCAAATGCGGACCTTCCGAGGTCACAGATGCAATGCCTGATCGCACAAATGCAAGATCAAAGGCCTGCAACCTGCTCAGTTACACCTGTTATTATTTTCAAGTTTAAATTACTTTGTAGCATACCCGAAACTCACCCGAGCCCTAGGGGATCGTAACCATACATGCACACAGATCTTAAAATATCATACAAACTTCCTCGCGCGATCAAGTCACTGCACTAACACATAGAACCACAATTTTAGCACCAAATCAAATGAAATTTTCAACAACACTTTGAAATTTCTATTTTCTCAACTGGGCGTCCGAATTATGTCAAACCAACTTCTTCTCTTACCAAATTTCACAGATGTTTCTTAAATATTAAATTGAACATGTACAGGGCCCCAGAACCAAAATACGAACCAAATACTAAAAAGATCAAACATTAAAAACCTCTTAAAAACAATTAAATAATTCATAATTCTTTATTCAGGCTCTCAATTTTCAATAGAAATACATAATTCAAGCGAGGGACATCCAATTCTGGGCATAAACCTAGGTCCCATATTTTGATACGAACCCATCAGGACTGTCAAATATGAATCTGGGTCTGTTTAACAAAAATATTGACCAAAGTCAACTCAAATGAAGTTTTAAGCAAACATCCTTACTTTTATCAACTTTCAACATAAAAGCTTTCCAAAAATACGCCCAGACTTCGTACACAAACTAAGGAAAGATAAAATGAGATTTAAGGCTTTAGAATATAGAATTTGGTTTTAATTCAGAAGATGACCTATGTCACGACTCGAATTTTCCCCCATTATCGGGATCGTGATGGCGCCTACTCGTGGTAGCTAGGCAAGCCAACTCATCCAACATTTTCTGTGCATACTATCATTTTTTGTTATCATATATAATAGCAAGAGATAATTACTTAATTTATTATATGCGAAAGTCTTTCAAAATAGAGATGAATAATAATAATGTAACACTACTGACATAGTACTCTACCCAAGATGCGGAGTCACCAACTCACGAACTACTAAGGAATACTACACATAATGGTCTGAAAGAAAATAATAAACATTCGTCCATCTCGGAACAGTGAGACTACAGCAATAATAAGATAAATAGAAGAGACACCGGGCCTGCGGACGCCTGCAAGCTACCTCTGTCTCGTAAGCACAGAAATCCCACAAATACTCTACTGCTGCTGCTGTTCCTGCTCGAAACCTGGACCTCTACAAACACGCACAAAAGTGCAGTATCAGCACAATCTGACCCCATGTGCTGGTAAGTGCCTAGCCTATACTAGCGAAGTAGTGACAAGCCTAGGACCAGACACTCACATAAACCTGTACAGTTCTATATATGTATACACCAAAAAATAACATGATTATCAAGTAACACAATTAACAAAGGAGTATCATGTTGGGGGAACAAAATCAGCAACATATAATAAAGCAGTAAAGAGAGTCAGAGTGTAATAAAAACAGATATCACCAAAACAAGAAATTCAAGTAGTTGCACGGCATCACCCTTCGTGCATTTACTCTCATCCTTACCAAATAATCAAATAAAAGTGCACGGCATCACCCTTCGTGCTTTTACTCTCATCCTCACATCCATGGCACGACATGATCCTTCGTGTATGGTTCAAATAACAACGACACAGAATGTTCCTTCATGCATAATCAATAACAAGGCACGACATAATCCTTTGTGCATAGTCAATAAAACAAGGCACATCATGATCTTGAGCTGGAAGCAGTGGTTCATGCCTTAAAAATCTAGAGGCATTATTTGTATGGTGTGGCGTGCGAGGTGTACACGAATCATAAAAGCCTACAGTATTTATTCAAGCAAAAGGATTTGAATTTGTGATAGAGGAGATGGTTAGAGTTGCTGAAGGACTATGATGTTACTATCCTATATCACCCAGGTAAGGCCAATGTGGTGGCCGATGCGTTGAGTAGAAAGTCTGCCAGCATGGGTAGTCTCGCTTATATTCTGGTCAGTCAGAGACCACTTGCTTAGATGTCCATGCCTTAGCCAATCGGTTCGTGAGACTAGACATTTCTGAGCCTAGCAGGGTGTTAGCCTGCACGGTCGCTCGTTCTTCTCTATTAGAGCGTATCCGTGAGAGGCAATTTGATGATCCTCATTTGTATGACTTGAGGGATACTGTACAGCGGGGAGGTGCCACGAAGGTAACTCTAGAAGATGGCGGAGTATTGAGATTGCAGGGGCGAGTTTGTGTGCCCAATGTGGAAGGGATTTGAGAGTTAATCTTAGCAGAGGCCCACAGTTTGCAGTATTCTATTCACACGGGCACCGCAAAGATGTATCAGGACTTACGGCAGCACTATTGGTGGCGCAGGATGAAGAAGGACATCGTTGCATATGTCACTCGGTGTCTAAATTGTCAGCAGGTGAAATATGAGCACCAGAGGCCTGGGGGTGTATTCCATAGAATTGAAATTCCCGAGTGGAAATGGGAGCGATTACAATGGACTTCGTTACTGGACTTCCTTTGACTCGGAGGAGATTTGATTCTATTTGGGTCATTGTTGATAGGCTGACCAAGTCAGCATACTTCATTCCAGTATCTGTCTCTTACTCATCGGAGAAGCTAGCAGAGATTTACGTTAGGGAGATTGTTCGCCTTCATGTGGTGCCGATGTCTATTATCTCAGATCGGGTTACGCAGTTTACCTCGCGTTTCTGGAGAGCGGTCCAGCAGGAGTTAGGCACCCAGGTTCAGTTGAGAACAACTTTTCATCCTCAGACGGACGGTCAATCCGAGAGGAATATTCAGATCCTAGAGGACATGCTCCGAGCCCTGTGTAATTGATTTTGGAGGCTCGTGGGACCAGTTTCTACCATTAGCAGAGTTCGCCTGCAATAACAACTACCAGTCTAGCATTCAGATGGCCCCGTCTGAGGCATTGTATGGTAGGCAATGTCGATCTCCAGTTGGATGTTTTGAGCCGGGAGAGGCTCGGTTGTTGGGTACGGACTTAGTTCGGGAGGCCTTGGACAAGGTCAAGACTATCCAAGAGAGATTGTTCAGCCCAGTCAGACAGAAGACTTATGCGGATCGTAAGGTCCGAGATGTAGATTTCATGGTTGATTTTATTGCTCTGGGTATCGCCTATGAAGGGCGTGATGAGGTTCAGAAAGAAGGGCAAGCTCAGCCCTAGGTATATTGGTCCATTTGAGATTCTGGACCGAGTGGGAGAGGTGGCTTACAGACTAGCACTGCCACCTAGCTTATCAGTCGTGCATCCAATTTTTCATGTATCTATACTTCGGAGGTACCACGGCGATCCCACACATGTGTTAGACTTCAGTACTGTCCAGTTGGACAATGATCTATCTTACGAGGAGGAGCCAGTGGCCATTCTAGACCGGCAGGTTCGACAATTGAGGTCGAAGAGTTTTCCTTGTGTGCGTGTTCAGTGGAGAGGTCAGCCTCCTGAGGCATCGACCTGGGAGTCCGAGTCTGATTTGTGGAGCCGTTACCCACATTTGTTCCCCGACTCAGGTACTTCCTTCTCTTGTCCGTTCGAGGATGAACGGTTGTTTTAGAGGTGAAGGATGTGATGACCTAAAGGGTCATCACCTATTTTCCTCATTTGCCCCATGCTCTCGAGGCCTTGAAATCCTTATTTTATGTTGCCTCAATTTACGTGCATAGTCCGGGCATGTAGCCGGAAAGATTTTGTGCTAGAATATGTGAATTCTAGGAAATATTTGAAGAAAATTGATATTAATATTGATATAGTTGACTTTGGTCAATATTTTTTGTAAACGGACCGGGACCCGAGATCGGACGGTCCCGGAAGGTCCGTAGGAAAATATGGTACTTGGGCATGCGTCCGAAATCGAATTCTGAGGCCTAGAGCCCAAGATATAAATTTTTCTGTTAAATTGTTTTTGCTAAAATTATTAAATGAAAATGGATTAAATGACCATGGTATCGGGCTCGTATTTTTGTTCCGACGCCCGATACAAGTCTTAAATATTATATAAGTGCTTCCTGCAAAGTTTGACGACATTTGAACGTCGTTTGATGTGTTTTGAACCTTGAGTTCCAAATTTGAAAGTTTATGAAGTTAAAGGAAGAAAATCATGAACTTCAGGCTCGATTTGATGAAAATGATGTTATATTGGCGATTTGATCGCGTGAGCAAGTTCATATTATGTTTTTGAAGTTGTATGCATGATTGGTTAGGAGCCCGAGGGCTCGGGTAAAGATTTGATAGGTCTTTAGAGTAGATTTTGAAAAATAACACAGCTGGTATTTTGCCCCAGCTAATATCTTCGCAATTGCGAAGAACTACTCATAATTGCGAAGTGTTCCAGAATCATGCTAAGTTCGCAAAAACGAACAACAAGCCGCAAATGCGAAAAGGCCCTCAAATGGCCTGGGTTCGCAAATGCGAACAATGGATCGCAAATGCGATCCTACGCAGGAAGCCTCAAGTTCGCAAATACGAATTACATCTCGCAAATGCGAGGCTGACAGACTTGGGCCAAAGTTCGCAAATGCGAACGTTTTCTCGCAAATGCGAGGGCAACAGTCAAGAACCTGCTATGTTCGCAATTGCGAACAAATATTCGCAATTCCCATATCCGCAGCTGTACAATCTGATACTTAAACGAATTTTACACCCCTTTTCTTCATTTTTTCACAACCCAACACACCACACACGATTCTCCAAGAGCAAAATCACTCCAAAACACTTGTAAGTCACTTTTTACTTAATTCTTTCAATTCCTAACATCATTAAACAAAGTTTTCAAGAGAAATCAAAGGTTTTCATGGTGGAAATTGTTGTTTTTGGGTAGAACCTATGTTTTTCATGAATTGGGGAATTGGACCTCAATTTGAGGTCTGATTTCGAAACAAATCATATAACTGAACTCGTGAGGGAATGGGTGACCGGATTTTGGTCCGAACTGCGAGTTTCGACCACATGGGACAGGGGGCATTTTGGGAAATTTTGGGTTAAACTTTGAGAAAACTATTTTTAAGCATCCAAACCAATTTATATAGTATTTATTAAAGTAATTGAACCAATCGTGCTTAGATTCGAGCAAGTTGAAGCCTGAAATTCGAGGTAAAGCTATAATTGAAGGATAATTGGACTTCAAGGCTTAGAGGTAAGTGTTTGATCTATCCTAGCTTGAGGGAATAAGATTAATGTGCTAATTGCTATGTGATCGAGTGTGGTGTATGGGCTGTGGTGACGAGCATCCATACACTGGCGTCTAGCATGACCGTAAGTCATTGTTGACATATATTGGGAGTTAATGTGGGATGTTTTTAAGTTATGATCTTGAACCCTTGCCGGGTTGTGAAGTTGATTATTGTATTCCCTTGCCGGGACTTTATTGTGAAGTTGATTATTATTTCCCTTGTCGGGACTTTACTGTGATGATTATTGTGTCCCTTACCGGGATGGTTCATATTAATTGTTTCATTATTTCGCCCTTAACTATGATTGTTATTTGGGTAAGGAAGAGTGATAATGCACGAAGGGTGATGTCGTGCCTTGTTCATTGATTATGCACGAAGGATCATGCTGTACCTTGTTTTATTGATTATGCACGAAGGATCATATCGTGCCTTGTTATTGATTATGCATGAAGGAATATTCTGTGCCGTTGTTATTTGAACCATGCACGAAGGATCATGTCGTGCCATGGATGTGAGGATGAGAATAAAAGCACGAAGGGTGATGCCGTGCACTTTTATTTGATTATTTGGTGAGGATGAGAGTAAAAGCACGAAGGGTGATGCCGTGCAACTATTTGAATTTCTTGTTTTGGTGATATCTGTTTTTATTACACTCTGACTCTCTTTACTGCTTTATTATATGTTGCTGATTTTGTTCCCCCAGCATGATACTCCTTTGTTAATTGTGTTACTTGATAATCATGTTATTTTTTGGTGTATACATATATAGAACTGTATAGGTTTATGTGAGTGTCTGGTCCTAGGATTGTCACTACTTCGCCGGTATAGGCCAGACACTTACCAGCACATGGGGTCGGATTGTGCTGATACTGCACTTTTGTGCGTGTTTGTAGAGGTCCAGGTTTCGAGCAGGAGCAGCGGCAGCAGTAGAGTATTTGTGGGATTTCTGTGCTTACGAGACCGAGGTAGCTTGCAGGCATCCGCAGGCCCGGCGTCTCTTCTATTTATATTATTATTGTTGTAGTCTCACTGTTCCGAGACGGACATATGTTTATTATTTTCTTTCAGACCATTATGTGTAGTATTTCTTAGTAGTTCGTGAGTTGGTAACTCCACATCTTGGGTAGAGTACTATGTCAGTTGTGTTACATTATTATTATTCATCTTTATTTCGAAAGACTTCCGCATATAATAAATTAAGTAATTATCTCTTGCTATTATATATGGTAACAAAAAATGATAGTATGCACAGGAAATGTTGGATGAGTTGGCTTGCCTAGCTACCATGAGTAGGCGCCATCACGATCCCGATAATGGGGAAAAATTCGGGTCGTGACATAGGTCATCTTCTGAATTAAAACCAAATTCTATATTATGAGGCCTTAAATCTCATTTTATCTTTCCTTAGTTTGTGTACGAAGTCTGGGCGAATTTTTGGAAAGCTTTTATGTTGAAAGTTGATAAAAGTAAGGATTTTTGCTTAAAACTTCATTTGAGTTGACTTTGGTCAATATTTTTGGTAAATAGACCCGAATTCATATTTGACAGTCCTGATGGGTCTGTATCAAAATATGGGACCTAGGTTTATGCCCGGAATTGGATGTCCCTCGCTCGAATTATGTATTTCTATTGAAAATTGAGAGCCTGAATAAAGAATTATGAATTATTTAATTATTTTTAAGAGGTTTTTAATGTTTGATCATTTTAGTATTGGGTTCGTATTTTGGTTCTGGAGCCCTGTACATGTTCAATTTAATATTTAAGAAACATTTGTGAAATTTGGTAAGAGAACAAGTTGGTTTGACATAATTCGGACGCCCGGTTGAGAAAATAGAAATTTCAAAGTGTTGTTTAAAATTTCATTTGGTTTGGTGCTAAATTTGTGGTTCTATGTGTTAGTGCAGTGACTTGATCGCGAGAGGAAGTTTGTATGATATTTTAAGACCTGTGTGCATGTTTGGTTAGGATCCCCTAGGGCTCGGGAATTTCAATTCTATGGAATACACCCCCAGGCCTCTGGTGCTCATATTTCACCTGCTGACAATTTAGACACCGAGCGACATATGCAACGATGTCCTTCTTCATCCTGCGCCACCAATAGTGCCACCGTAAGTCCTGATACATCTTTGCGGTGCCCGGGTGAATAGAATACCGCGAACTGTGGGCCTCCGCTAAGATTAACTCTCGAATCCCATCCACACTGGGCACACAAATTCGCCCCTGCAATCTCAATACTCCGTCATCATTTAGAGTTACCTTCGTGGCACCTCCCCGCTGTACAGTATCCCTCAAGTCACGCAAATGAGGATCATCAAATTGCCTCTCACGGATACACTCTAATAGAGAAGAACGAGCGACCGTGCTAGCTAACACCCTGCTAGGCTCAGAAATGTCTAGTCTCACGAAACGATTGGCTAAGGCATGGACATCTAGGCAAATGGTCTCTGACTGACCAGAATATAAGCGAGACTACCCATGCTGGTAGACTTTCTACTCAACACATCGGCCACCACATTGGCCTTACCTGGGTGATATAGGATAGTAACATCATAGTCCTTCAGCAACTCTAACCATCTCCTCTATCACAAATTCAAATCCTTTTGTTTGAATAAATACTATAGGCTTTTGTGATCAGTGTACACCTCGCACGCCACACCATACAGATAATGCCTCTAGATTTTTAAGGCATGAACCACTGCTTCCAGCTCAAGATCATGAACCGGATAATTTTTCTCATGGATTTTCAACTGTCTCGAAGCATAAGGAATAACCTTGCCATCCTGCATCAATACCGCTCCAAGCCCCGTACGGGATGCATCACAATAAACTGTGTAAGGCCCTGCACCTGTAGGTAATATCAACACTGGTGTTGTAGTCAAGGCTGTCTTGATCTTCTAAAAGCTCGTCTCACACTCATCTTTGAACTGGGCACCCTTCTAGGTCAACCTGGTCATCGGGGCCGCAATAGAAGAGAACCCCTCTACAAATCAACGGTAGTAACCTGCTAACCCCAAGAAACTCCGGATCTCGATCACTGAAGCTGGTCGAGGCCAATTCTGGACTGCCTCAAACTTCTTTGGGTCCACCTGAATACCCTCCACTGATACGATATGACCTAGAAATGCCACCGAACTCAACCAGAACTCACATTTTGAAAACTTGGCATATAGCTGATTATCCTTCAGAGTCTGAAGAACCACTCTGAGGTGCTGCTCGTGCTCTTCCTGGCTGCGGGAGTATACCCGGATATCATCTATAAAGACTATCACGAATAGATCTAGATAAGGTCAGAACACCCGATTCATCAACTCCATGAATGCTGCTGGAGCATTGGTCAACCCGAAAGACATGACCAAGAATTCATATGCCCGTACCTAGTGCGAAAGGCTGTCTTAGGAATGTCATCCGCCCTGATCTTCAGCTAATGGTAGCTCAACCTCAAGTCTATTTTTGAGAACACCCTCGCTCCTTGGAGCTGGTCAAACAAATCATTAATCCTCGGCAGTAGATACTTGTTCTTTATCGTCACTTTGTTTAATTGCCGGTAATGAATACACATCCGCATCGAGCCATCCTTCTTCTTCACAAATAACATAGGGGAACCCCAAGGAGAAACACTGGGCCTGATAAAGCCCTTTTTTAGAAGGTATTGCAACTGATCTTTTAACTCCTTTCACTCCGGTAGGGCCATACGATAGGGTGGAATAGAGATGGGCTGAGTGCCCGATGCCAGATCAATACAAAAATCAATATCCCTGGAGGGTGGCATGCCCGACAGGTCTGAAGGAAAAACCTCGGGAAACTCCCGTACGATAGGAACTGAATCAATAGAAGGAATTTCCGCGCTGGAATCACGAACATATTCCAAATAAGCTAGACACCCCTTCTCGACCATGCGTCGATCCTTCACATAGGAAATAACAGTGCGAACGGAGTGGCCTGAGGTCCCTCTCCACTCTAGTTGGGGTGATTCAGGCAAGGACAAGGTCACCGTCTTGGCATGAAAGTCTAAGATAGCATGATACGGGGACAGCCAGTCCATCCCCAATATGACATTGAAATCCACCATGTCTAATAGCAATAAATCAACACCGGTCTCAAGACCCCCGAATGTAACCACGCACAAACGATGCACCCAGTCGACTACTATAGAGTCACCCACTGGTGTAAACATATAAAATGGAATATCGAGGGCATTGCTAGGCACGGCCAGGTATGGTGCAAAGTAGGAAGACACATACAAATATGCAGAACCACGGTCAAATAATACTGAAGCACCTCTGTCACAAATAAGAATGGTACCTGTAATCACAGCATCTGATGCCTCTACCTCCGGCCTAGCTGGAAAAGCATAAAATCGGGGATCAGCACCTCCCCTCTCAGCTGGGGCCTGAATCATGGGATGAGGACCCCGTTGCTGAGTGTTGCCCGTTGCTCGAGATGACCTGGGTCACCACAACCGTAACAACATTTTGGTTGATGGGGCTGCTGGCCCTGACGACCTGAATGGCCCCCACGAACACTCTAAAGAGGCTGAGCACTGATGGGAGGCTGATCTAAATACTGCTCATGAACTCCACGATCACCTGGACCACCCTGCGAAGCCTGGAGGGCTGACTGAAAGGTCTGGAAGACTGGCCCCTATCAAAAGATTCCCTGCCTCCAGAAGAAGAACCACTAAATCTGCCGGAATGACGAGGCTTTTTGTCTGAAGGATAACCACCTCCCCGAGCAAGATCCATCTCAACTCTACAAGATGCATTAGCTGCCTTCAGAAAAGATGTATCACTCCCAGCTCCCACAGTCATCTGAAGTCGAATCGGTTGATTAAGCCTATCTATAAACATGCAAACCCTCTCCCAATCTGTAGGGAGTATCACAACCGCATGACATGCCAGATCAACAAACCTTATCTCATATTGGGTAACAGTCATAGTACCCTGTTAGAGGTGCTCAAACTGCCTCCGAAGTCCCTCTCGCTGGGTAACAAGGAGAAACTTCTCCAGAAATAACTCCGCAAACTAGTCCCATGTTAAAGCCGAGGACCCTGCTGGTCGAGTCAAACAGTAATCTCTCCACCAAGTCTTGGCGGATCCTAAAAGCCTGAATGTGCAGAAATCAACTCCATTGGATTCTACTATTCCCATAGTCTTGAAAATCTCATGGAAACTGAATAAGAAGTCCCGGGGATCCTCTGATGTGGCACCACTGAAAGTAGTTGTAAACAACTTGGAGAACTGATCAAGTCTTGATAAAGCATCAGAAGTCCTGGCCGCTCCATCTCCGGCCTGAGCTGTGGTGCCTGACTGAGTGGCCACTACTGGCTGAACCACTAGTGTGTGCGGCTGGGGAGCTACTGGGTCCGTGGTATGTGCAACTAGTAATAGGCCTGCTCCGGCAACGCTGTCCATAAAACCCGCTATTCTAACCAGAGCCTCCCGAAGATCCAGGGTAAATAAGACCTCCCCTGGGACCTGAGCTGGGTACACTGGAGCTGCTAGGGCTGGAACCTCCTCACCAATCTCAACATGAGGCTACACCTCTGGAACCACTGCCTGGGGCTGAGCTCTTCCCCTACCACGGCCTCCGGTACGGCCTCAGCCCCTGCCCCTCACGGGAGCTGCCTGGGGCTCAGGATGCTGATCAGCGGATGAAGAAGCGCGTGTCCTCACCATCTGCGAAAGGACAGAGTAGAAATTCAATCAGTATTTGAGAAATAATTCGCACGACAAGAAGGAACAAATGAGAGACTTTTTCCTAACTTAATAGACTCTGGAGGACAAGTACAGACGTCTCCGTACCTACCCCTCAAACTCTACTAAGCTTGTTCGTGAGTGGTGAGACCTATGTAACCTAGAGCTCTGATACCAACTTGTCACAACCCGAATTTTCCCCCATCATCGGGATCGTGATGGCGCCTACTCGTGGTAGCTAGGCAAGCCAACTCATCCAACATTTCCTATTCATAATATCATTTTTTGTTATCATATTTAATAGCAAGAGATAATTACTCAATTTATTATATGCGAAAGTCTTTCGAAATAGAGATGAATAATAATAATGTAACACAACTGACATAGTACTCTACCCAAGATGTAGAGTTATCAACTCATGAACTACTAAGGAATACTACACATAATGGTCTGGAAGAAAATAATAAACATCCGTCTGTCTCGGAACAGTGAGACCATAACAATAATAGGATAAATAGAAGAGACGCTGGGCCTGCGGACACCTGCAAGCTACCTCGGTCTCGTACGCACAGAAATCCCACAAATACTTTACTGCTGCTGCTAGTCATGTTCGAAACCTGGACCTATGCAAAAACGCACAGAAGTGCAGTATCAGCACAATCCGACCCCATGTGCTGGTAAGTGCCTGGCCTATCCCGGCGAAGTAGTAACAAGCCTAGGACCAGACACTCACATAAACCTGTACAGTTCTATATATGTATACACCACTAAATAACAGGATCATCAAGTAACACAATTAACAAAGGAGTATCATGCTGGGGGAACAAAATCAGCAACATATAATAAAGCAATAAAGAGAGTCAGAGTGTAAAAATAGCTATCACCAAAAAAAGAAATTCAAATAGTTGCACGGCATCACCATTCGTGCTTTTACTCTCATCCTCACCAAATAATCAATTAAAAGTTCACGGCATCACCCTTCGTGCTTTTACTCTCATCCTCACATCCATGGCACGACATGATCCTTCGTGCATGGTTCAAATAACAACGGCACGTAATGTTCATTTGTGCATAATCAATATCACAAGGCACGGCATGATCCTTCGTGTATAATCAATAACAAGGCACGGCATGATCCTTCGTGCATAATCAATAAAACAAAGCACGGCATGATCCTTCGTGCATAATCAATAAACAAGGCACGGCATTACCCTTCGTGCATTATCACTCTTCCTCACCCAAATAACAATCACAGTTAAGGGCAAAAGAATGAAACAATTAACATGAACCGTCCCAACAAGGGACACAATAATCATCAAAGTAAAGTCCCGGCAAGGGAAACAATAATCAACTTCACAATAAAGTCCCGGCAAGGGAATACAATAATCAACTTTACAACCCGACAAGGGTTCAAGATCATAACTTAAAAACATCCCACATTAACTCCCAATATATGTCAACAACGACTCACATTCATGATAGACACTAGTGTATGGATGCTCGTCACCACAACCCATATACCGCACTCGTTCACATAGCAATTAGCACATTAATCCCATTCCATCAAGTTAGGATATATCAAACACTTACCTCTAAGCCTTGAAGTCCAATTATCCTTCAATTATAGCTTTACCTCGAATTTCAGCCTTCAACTTGCTCGAATCTAGGCACAATTGGTTCAATTACTTTAATAACTACTATATAAATTGGTTTGGATTCTGAAAAATGGTTTTCTCAAAGTTTAACCCAAAATTTCCCAAAATGCCTCCGGTCCCACGTGGTCGAAACTCGGGGTTCGGACAAAAATCCGGTCACCCATTCCCTCACTAGTTCAGTTATACGATTTGTTTCGAAATCGAACCTCAAATCGAGGTCCAATTCCCCAATTCATGAAAAACCTAGGTTCTACCCAAAAAAATAATTTCCACCATGAAAACCTTTGATTTCTCTTGAAAAATATGTTTAATAATGTTAGAAATTGAAAGAATGAAGTAAAAATTGACTTACAAGTGTTTTGGAGTGATTTTTCTCTTAGAGAATCGTGTGTGATGTGTTGGGTTTTGAAAGAATGAAGAAAAGGGGTGTAAAATTCGTTTAAGTATCAGATTGCACAACTGCGGTTATGGGAATTGCGAACATTTGTTCGCAATTGCGAACATAGCAGGGTCTTGACTAATGCCCTCGCATTTGCGAGAAAACGTTCGCATTTGCGAACTTTGGCCCAAGTCTGTCAGCCTTGCATTTGCGAACATGAGGCTTCCTGCGCAGGATCGCATTTGCGACCCATTGTTCGCATTTGCGAACCCAGGCCATCTGAGGGCCTTTTCGTATTTGCGGCTTGTTGTTCGCTTTTGCGAACTTAGCAAGATTCTGGAACACTTTGCAATTGCGAGTAGTTCTTCGCAATTGCGAAGATATCAGCTGGGGCAAAATACCAGCTGTGTTATTTTTCAAAATCTGCTCTAACGACCTATCAAATCTTTACCCGAGCCCTCGGGCTCCAAAACAAATATGCACACAACTTCAAAAATATAATACGAACTTGCTCGCTTGATCAAGCCTCAAGTTCATGATTTTCTTCCTTTAACTTCATAAACTTTCAAATTTGGAACTCAAGGTTCAAAACACATCAAACGACGTTCAAATGTCGTCAAACTTTGCAGGAAGCACTTATATAATATTTAAGACTTGTACGGGGCGTCGGAACCAAAATACGAGCCCGATACCATGGTCATTTAATCCATTTTCATTTAATAATTTCAGCAAAAACAATTTAACAGAAAAATTCATATCTTAGGCTCTAGGCCTCAGAATTCGACTCCGCATGCATGCCCGAGTCCCATATTTTCCTACGGACCTTTCGGGACCGTCCGATCTCGGGTTCGGGTCCGTTTACCAAAAATGTTGACCAAAGTCAACTATATCAAAATTATTATCAATTTTCTTCAAAGTTTTCATAGAATTCACATATTCTAGCACAAAATCTTTCCGGCTACATGCCCGGACTATGCACGTAAATCGAGGCAACATAAAATGAGGTTTTCAAAGCCTCGAGAGCGCGGGGCAAGTGAGAAAAATAGGTAATGACCCTTTGGGTCATCACAACCTATCGGGTCATTACACGACTAGGCTCAATTCTGGACTCTTAGATAAGTGCCTTAAATTGGCTAATTGTGACTCCGCTTACCTTCTTTGACTAGAGGGTCGGGATAGATCTGATCCTAAGTGAGTTATGTGCCAATGTGTGAGTGAGGTTTTGTTGATATTTTGTGCACATCGGTGATGTCTAGAACTTTCCCCCACTATTTGCAAAGCGAAAAATAGTCTTGTTCGATATAGGAACTGATATAGGCATTTCCTTGTGAGCCAATTATATGCATGTGATCCCACCTAGTTGTTGTATATCCTACCTAGCCTTTTGAGCATGTAATCCTATTTTATTTGTCACCCACACTGCATGCCAGGCCCATTTTCTTGAATTGACTATCTATTTGATCTGTTTACCTCTCTTGAACAATTGATATAATTATGAGCTTGTTAAAATATAAGTGGAGGTATTGATCGCGGCCTATTCCACACTATTATTTAAGTAGCGAGAGAGGGTCTGAGTAGCTTTTACCCGATTTAGGGTCGGGACCGAATCCTGAGAGAGCTAGAAATTAGAATCGAGTATCTATATAGTGTAGAATTAGGTATGTGTTCTTAATTACACTTCTATTCATTTTTGGGATTTATTATTACTTCTACTATAATCAAACTACAAATGGTAATTGCAACTAAATTACGCTAAGAGTTATAATGCTACTAGTTGCTCAAATAGGTTTAAAAGGTACTAGGGTAGTGAGTACCACCTAGATGGTCAATTGACATGTACTTGAATCTAAGGCACATTTGACATATTTGGGGAGTATGATATAATCATTGCACGACTTTACCCACTCTACACCTCTCGGTGGTTCGAGTAATTTTGCCCGAATTGGCTATTTCAAGACCAATTAGGTATGCAAATTTGCACAAGCAACTTAGGGTTCAATTTAGGTATTACTCTCTTGAGGTTTAACCTTTAATTGGGGCTATCAATCTCTTGAGTATGCCCCAATTCATTGTTGGACCAATTTCAAAGACTTAGGATCTCTTTCTCAAGAAGAGCTCATTGTTTGAAACGACAATTTCAAAAATTAACCATGAAATTGGCCCAAATAACAAACACCCATAGTCAATTTAGCCCAAATTACAAGACCCGTCCATTATCAACACTAGGGTTGAACCTAGATTATGGGTCTAGCTACTAATATTCAAAGAAGAAAAGCAAGAAATAGATGAAGATAAATATATATTAATTAATACTAAGATAAAACTAAAGATTCAATGTTGCAAAAAAGATAAAATTACCCAAAATGACTACAAGAGTTGTTCCCATGAGTGCAACTTCTTTTAATAACTATCTGATACCCTAAAAATGGAAAAATAATCTATTTATACTAAGTTGAAAAATCTGGACAAAATTCCCCTACGGGGTTAGTGCAGACTACACAAAATGGACCGCAGCCGTACTACGACTCTTGGCTTCAAAATTCAGCTTTCTGAACTCTGGCTCTGCGGACCATATAGAATGGACTGCAGCCACAGAGGCTTCTAGTGCGGTCAGCACAAAATCGACCGCGGACCGCACAGGCTTCAAAACTTCATCTTGCAACTTCTCTGAATCTCCGCTCTGTGGACCGTACAAAATGGTAGTGCGACTGTATTGCCTTCAGTGGGGACCACATAAAAACTATTGCGGTTGCACTGCCACTTAGCCTGGAAATGCTGCTCTCTGATTCTCCTAGTGTGGACCGCACAAAGTGGTGTGTGGCTGCCATGGAACTATTTTGACTGATCTTGTCTTGTCTTTGGCACTTGTGCAAGTTTCACTCTTTTTGAGCTGATCTTTGATATCTTGTCACTTTGTTGATCAAACCTGCAATAAAGCACAACTTATAAGCCTTTTAGGGACTATTTTATATGAATTTCTAATCAAACCATAAGTAAGAAGAAGTATAAAATGCGTCAAAATCCCTAATTATCAGGTATGGTTGAGTTTTTGAGTGGAACAATAGAAAAGGAGAAAGGTGCACTATTTGAAAAAAAAATTTTGAGAGTTACTTGTAGGGCATTCAAGCAAAAAGAGGATAAAATGAGAATCTAGAAAAAAAAAGAAAATGTTGGTATTTGTATATTTATAAAGAAAATTAATCCCTGCTAGTGGTAACTTTTGCTTTGTCTGTGCTTAAAGTAATTGGGAGCTTGATGTTAATATAATAAGAAAGTTGGGATTTGGTTCAACACCAGTGTGGGTGTTGAATTGTTAATATAAATGTATTAAAGCACTTAGGGAGGTATATTCACTATATCTATATGTATCTTACATGTCCCGCAACCTACATTATTACCCAAATAAAGTCATACTTGATTCTTGACTGAATGAACTCTATTAGTAGAGTATTACACTATAGGAAAGTCTATGATACATTCTCTGTGGCAGATGAATTTTATTTCTATGAGTGAATGAATTTTTTCTATCTTGAGTTCCTATTTGTTCTTGAATTTTATTATGTGTGGAACTACACTCAGTTGTATGTGTGAGGGCACGTGATTTGCGAAGGTTGGGTAACGTCTTTGACCTATGTATTAGAGTAAGTGAGCAGGTTATGAAAAATGCGTGGTACTTTTAAGTCGAGTCCTGAGGTTAGGATGTTATTATATGATACTTAGTCTATTTTAAATATTTTTGGCTTGATGTGTTAGGGAAGTTGTTTGATAAAAAGGTTGGCCGTATATGAAATGTAGTTTGATTGCTCGACAAGGAGAAATAATCTAAGTGTGGGGTGTTAATGGTAGGTTAGAAACCTATATTTTAAACGTATCATTGCACTCTAATTATTGTATTACATTTGTTTGAGCTTAAATGATAGTGAATTACACTTATTACGTATTTTATGCCTTGCAAGAAATGATCACGAGCTATTAAGGTAATTTGGAGTTAAATCAAACAAGTTGAAGCTTTGAAGTCTGAGTAGTAGCCTAAGAAATTAATTGGGGGTCACGTTCGGGGGTCGAGGACCAAGTCTGGATGTCAAATAGTGGATAAAACAATTTACTCTGAAAAAAAGGCACAGCCATGCCACGTGCGGCGTGGCTATGTATATTGTGTCTGAGAGAGTTTTGCATGCTTTTTGAATTTCCTCACAACTACGTCGCATGGCGCGGTGCGGCGCGCATGTACAATTTTTCCAAAGTAACTTTTATTTCGGCTAGGAAAGTTTAGTTTTGTCCGGGATTTTTTCTACATAGTATAAATACATCAAAACACGATATTTAAAGGAATTTTTACCTACAAAAAATTGGATAACCAACAAAGGCAAGAAAACTCAATAATTCATCAAGATTTCAACCAACCAATCGGTACAATATAGGATTTTGTATCTAACCATTAGCATTGATGTGTCTTGTTATTAAACCTTATTGAGATGACTTTTTTCATTGCTATGGAGTAATTTGCATTAGGCTGTTGACAGATACTGTGGCTTGATAACTTGATTAGGGATATGATTATTGATAATTGTTGGAATTAATTGATGGTGTTTTAATTCGTATTGTGGAGTTATATTTTTTTAGCTTAATCTAAAGAAGGGCTTGATATTGAATTGCTTTACATCATATTCTCTGGTTTAAATTTGTGATTCAAATAGGTGATTGAAAAAGCCTCATGAAGTATAAATCAAACTAGAAAATAGGAAATTATTCGCTAGAAGTTACCCTTTAGATACCATCATTTTATTGTTGCAATTATTTACCGTAATTTAATTAGATTAATTACTGAAATTAACGTTTAATCAAAAGCGGAATATTAACTTCACGTGTTATCTCATTATTGATTGAATTCGAGAGAATCAAAAATATTATAGTGTGACCTAAGTAAAGAATTGGATCTCGAGTCAATTATCCTTATTTCTCTCATTGATATCTTTTTGTTGCTTATCTGTTGTCCTTTGTGATAAATTATTAATTTCTTAATTTTTAGTAGTTAATCATAGTAATAGTCATCAAATCAGGGTGCTCACTTTCCTGGATAGTAATAAACTAAAGATTATTCGAGCATTGATTAAATCCAACCCTATGGAGACGATAATTAAACTATATTATCTTTGACTAGCGAACACTAATATTGTGTTTGCGCTCGTCAAATTCCATATAGAATTGATGAAAAGATGATGAAATCTTATATCTTGTAGCATCCAACTCTCCCCAAAAGCTTCCAAGGTCAAAAGTACTTTAAAAATTGAATTTTTAGTTTATTTATACTAAGTAGAAACTCGCCTGGACTAAGCTACCCTTCTAGCCAAAACAGAAAATTACTCTGACAAACTTGTACAAGCACGCTTGTGAGGAAACTCAGAGAGCATGAAAAACTCCGTCAGACACAAATTACACTTCCGCACCGCGCCTCGCGGCGCCCTTTGCATTTATATCTTTTTCTAAGAGTAAATTATTTCATCCACCTTTAGACATCCAGACTTGGTCCTCGATCCCCGAACATGATTCCAGCTTAATTTCTTGGGCTTCTACTTAGACTTCAAAGCTCCAACTTGTTCGATTTAGCTTCAAATTACTTTAATAGCTTGGGATCATTTTCTACAAGGCATAAAATTCGTAATCAGTATAATTCATTACCATTTAAGCTCAAACTCACATAAATACCGTAAATAGAGTGTACTATACAGGTTTCTAACCTACCATCATATATTTTATTTTCAAATACCAAAGTAAAAATTTCTGAACGAAGAAGTAATCTTAACTTCTATAGAAATATCTCTAGTAGGAAATGGGACCTAATTCAATAATTTCTTCACCCAAATAATCAAGATACCCTAAAGTAAAATAACTTTTTAAAGTCAGAAGCATTATATTGTTTTATCTTCCAATATAAATATTCGCCGCAAAAACTATCTATTCTATAAGGTTTCAACATTATAATTTTCAAAAATATTTGTTTTTACTTTTTCTCTTCTTTGGATCAAGCTACATAACTCGGAAAAGATACTCCTGCCCCTGCGCTTTAAAAAATTCCAGGTTAATTAAATACTTTTTTTACAACTCATAATTATTCACTTCACTTAATACCCCAATATCAATCGTAAATACTTCCAAAATTGGAGGATATTATATGTATCATATCTTGAGCCTATTAATTATATTTTCGATAATAACCATGAAAGAATAAAAACTTAGGAGGTACATCCAATTATATAGACCTGATAGTTAAATATTATGTACCACACAAATATTTAAAGTGGAAGAGATTACCGCCTCTAGAGTCCCCTAAAGAAGTTTTTTGAAATCACGAATGCAACAGTGACACTAATAATAATAATGTCACGATCCCAGTTCACCCTCCATGAACTGTTGTGACGACACCTAGTCACTACGACTAGGTAAGCCTAACAAATGTGGAAATATAATAGAAAGCTTGCGGAAATTATAACATAAACCAAGAATCAACAAAAGGAAACGAAATGAAAACTGCCACTCGGCACATACAATACAATATTTCAAACTTCTACAAATACTATCCCAAAACCTGGAAACTCACAGAAACACAAACTAGAAGGAATACAGTAAAGCGCTCTCATCTCCAGAAATGTCTACATCAATAGTATGATAGAAAGGGCTAACACTACAAGATAGAGTAAAGAAGGAGACTCTTCGATCTGCGGACGCAGCAGATGTACCTTAAAGTCTCCAAAATTCTCCTCGCCTCAAGGATGATATGCATGGGTAGAGGTACCTAGATCCGCACATGAAAAACATGCACAGAAAGGACATGGGTACACCACAACGGTACTCAGTAAGTGCCAAGCCTAACCTCGGTTGGGTAGTGACGAGGAAGGTCATGACCCTACTGAGATATATATATATATATATATATATATATGATAGGGCAATAAGCAGTAAAACCTAGAGTCAATAATAAGGATCTACACAGTATAATAAGAGTGCAATAAGTAAACGAAGAATAAGGCAAACTACAAGGAAATACTATCCGCAACAAAGACGATAATTATGGGATATCTTGGTATCCTCAATAAATATGCCAGGGATCTCTTGGTATCCTCAATAACTATGTCAGGGATCTCTTGGTATCCCGAGGATCTCTTGGTATCCTCAATACATAAGTGTTAGTGATCTCCTGATATCCCGAGGATCTCTTGGTATCCTCAATATATAAGTGCCAGGGATCTCCTATATCCCGAACCTTATCTAGATCATAATTTCGCATGGAGGATCTCCCGAGATGTCGTCCCGTAGTCCAAATTTAAACATACAGTAGCACCTCTAGGACTTCAAAATAAATACTAAGTCCGTAATAAGTAAACAGTAAATTCTAGCCTAACGTGCTTCACGTAATGCAATTAAGATAGTTTAAGCAAATAGGCAGTTAATTCAACCAAGCTTACTCTTCTAAACTAACACATGCTATATTTGCAAGTAGAATCAAGCACGTAAGAAAAGAACACAACTCAAATATTTAAAGTAAAACCGGAGTTTCAATGTGATGACCCGGCCCGTCGTCACGGGAATTACCATCCCGTTATGTTGTAATTACATATTTCATGCTTTTATATCCGTGTTAGAATCTATCGGGGGAGTTAGGAGTGAATTGGATTGAAAATGAGGCATATAGCCTTTTTGAAGGAAACTTGAATAAGGAAAGTCAACCCGGAGTTGACTATTTAGTTAGAGAGCTCGGAATCGAATTCGATAATTCGTTCAGCTGCGGGAGGTCATTTGTGAGCTAGGAGAGTGATCGGAATTGAATTTGGAGGTCCGGTCTAGAAATAGGCTTGAATTGGCTAAGGTTGAATTTTGGCGAAATCCGAACGGTAGGTGAGATTTTGATCCGAGGGTCGGAATGGAATTCCGACAGTTGCAGTAGCTCCATTAGGTGATTTTGGATGTGCCTGCAAAATTTCAGGTCATTCGGACGTTGTTTAGTCGGGTTTTTGATTGATTGTGTAATTCGGAATGTTTTAAGGAATTTAGGCTTGAATTCGATGTGAATTATGGGTTTTGATGTTGTTAGACGGGTTTTGAGGATTGGAGCGAGTTCGAATAAGGTATTAGGATGTGTTGGTGTGTTTGGATGAGGTCCCGGGGGCCTCGGGGTTTTTTCGGATGGCTAAACGGGAGAAAATGTGGAAAATTGTAGGTTTGGGATTCTGGTTCTGTTGTTTTCGCTCCTGCGGAAATGGGGGCGCAGGAGCGAGTCCGCAGAAGCGGATACAGGAGCGCAGAAGCACTTTGGATCGCGGAAGCGGAGTTTCATCCGCAGAAGCGACACCGCTGGTGCGGAAAGTGAGCCGTAGAAGCGGAATTGGCCAGCTAGGCCTGGAAACGCAGAAGCGACCTTCTAGTCGCGGATATGGGCTCGCAGGAGCGGACTCCTGTCCGCAGAAGCGGGAAAGACCGCAGAGGCGGAGGGTATTCCGTAGAAGCAGTTCCGCAGGGGCGGAAAATGGTCCGCAGAAGCGAAAATCGCAGTGAATTAATTGTATCAGAAGTTAGATAATTTCAGAAACATTTCACACATTTGGGTCTCGGCATAAGGAGGCGATTTGGGTGATTTTGGAGAGAAACTCAAGGGAAATCATCAGGTAATCAACTATGGACTTATACTATGATTAGTATTGATAATATTATGCAATTATATCATGAAAATGGAGGAATTTGGGGTGGTTCATGGAAGATTTAACCCTAGGCTTGAACTTTAGAAAATCAAGGTTTTGAGTGGGCAAATGGAGTCCGATTTTGGTAAATTTGATATGCCTAGACTCGTATCGAGACGAGGGTTCCGAATATGTAACTTTTATAATTTTTCGAGGAGCGCACCAAAATTCGAGTTTTGACAACTTGTGGGTTTTGATATAATTTGGGTTATTTCGAATGAATTACGTGAAATTAGGATATATTGATGCATTCTCTATGATTTTGAGCAGATTTGGCATCCGAGGAGATTAATTTGCGAGGCAAACGCAAGGCGGATTGAAACTTCTACCGGTTCGAGGTGAGTGGTAGTAGTAAACGATGTACTGAGGGTTTGAAACCCCGTACTAGCACTTCACAGTGCTAAGTTGAGATGGAACACACGTCTTGTGACGGGCGTGGTGACATTGTGATTGGGGACTTGGACTTGGTCCTTCCCGGGTAATAGAATACTGTGTTGTATGACTGCTAATGAGATTATAACTGTACAATTGGGCTAATAGCCATGTTTGGGGCCTTGTGCCGATCTGTAGAGCATTAGGGAACCTATAGAGCTAGGTGACCCTTATATCGTGTTGGAAATATTCACTCAGCCGTAGCTCTAGCTGTATAGCATAATATGAGCCAGTACTAGATGTGTACATTGAGAAAGCTTATCTAGGGTGGAATTTCCCGTTCTAGGTGAGTGGGCCTGAAAGGCCAAGTCTATATTGACTGAGACAGGGTCCAGGACCCACTATGATATATTATACTGGGCCTGAAGAGCCAAGTATAGACTGACGGGGATAGGGTCGAGGACCCATTATGAGGTATTATACACATATACCTATATTTGACCGGGCTTCACGCCGCAGCGGTACATATATATTGGATCGGACTGCACGCCGCAGTAATGTAGATGTAATATATATGTGGGATGGACTGCACGCCGCGGTATTATTGCGCTTGGGTTGTAGGAGCCCCTTCGGAGTCTGAGTCTGCACACATTCTCAGTGAGCACTGGTGTATATTATGGGATCGGGTTGCGCGCCGCAGCAGTATAAATATATAAATAGCCGCAACAGTATAGAGATATATACATATATATATTGGATCGGACTGCACGCCGCAGTAATATTTGTGTGGATCGTGCTGCACGCCGCAGTATTATAGTGCTTGGGCCTAGGGAGCCCCTCCGAAGTCCGTATACACCCCCAGTGAGCGCCGTCGACGTTAAATGGAGCGGGCTGCGCGCCGCAGCGGTATATATATTGGAGCGGGCTGCACGCCGCAGCATTAAACTTAATCATATCCTACTATCTACTTAAACACTTATACATTATAGACGTAGGTACGTGTCCTTATATAGTGAGATGGTCGAACACCGTAGGGGTACGAGTGAGGGTTGGATCAATGTGGAATCTTGTAGAGATAGATGTGGATTGGAGATTAGAGTACTACCATAGTGATGACGTACCTGTGAGGGTTACCTTAGAACTGTTAAGTGATAGCACAGGAGTTCTTACTTTCAGTTATTATTTATTATTGTTACTCACTGAGTTGAATTATTATTTATTATTGTTACTCACTGAGTTGAAATATACTCACCCCACTCCCCTGCACTTTCTGTGCGGATCCACAGGTGCCCGAGAGCAGTTGAGACATTGTAGCTGCTGATCCTTGTCTACTTTTGCGGAGATTTTGAGGTAGCTGCCAGCGTCCGCAGAGCTTGTTTTCTCCTTCTTTATCATTTTTTGATTTCTTCTTTTGCCTAGACTTGTTTGTATTAGGATGTTATTCTGTAGAGGCTCAGTCTCGTGACACCACGATATGGTTGGGACCGTATTTTGTATGCTTTACATTTCGCTTATCACCGTATGTGATCATTTACTGTTTAAGTTTAATTTGATTAATAACTGGCTGGTTTAAGGGATAATATGGTCGGGCTTGCCTAGCACTCTGTGTTGGGCGCCATCACGACCAGGGTTTGGGTCGTGACAAGTTGGTATCAGAGCCTAGGTTAACAGGTCTCGCGAGTCATGAGCCGGTTTAGTAGAGTCTCGTGGATCGGTATGGGGACGCCTGTACTTATCCTCGGGAGGCTGCAAACCTTTAGGAAAAGTTTCAATTCTTGGAATTCTTGTCGTGCGATTACTTTTGACTTGAACTGAACTTTGACATTCTATCCTCTTGCAGATGGCGAGAACTCGATCATCCGGACGTGGAGGGCGACCACCACTACCACCTGCTAGAGGCCGAGGACGCGGCCGTGGTCGTGGCGGAGTTAGGGCAGCTGAGGCAGTGCCAGCTGACCCACAGCCCCCAGTTGCAGAGGTGCCAGCAGCACCAGATCGGACACCAGCTGTGCCCATTGTCATTCCGGGTCTATAGGAGACCCTGGCTCGGATACTAGCAGTCTGCACTGGCCTAGCACAGGCGGTTTCAGTTACTACTGCAGCAGCTGCATCGGGGATCGGGGGTGGTCATCAGACCCCCGCAGTACGCACTCCAGAGCCAGCAGTGCAGGGCATACAGACACTAGAGGCTCCTCCAGTTTAGCCTGTGGTTCCGGTTCAGCCAGCAGATCAGGTTCAGGGGGACAGGGTCCCAGCTATGACGGACGATGAGCGGCGTCGTCTCGAGAGGTTCACTAGACTATCTCCTCTAGTGTTCACTGGTGCTCCAGGCGAGGATGCCCAAGGTTTTCTGGACAAGTGCCGTCGGATGCTTCGTACGGCAGGGATCTTGGAGTCTAGTGGGGTATCTTTCACTATCTTTCAGTTTCAGGGGCCAGCCTTCGATTGGTGGGAGGCTTATGAGCGCCGTAGGCCAGCCGGAGCAGCACCACTATCATGGACGGAGTTCTCCACTATGTTCTTGGAGAAATGGGTGCCTCGATCTCAGAGAGAGGAGATGCGTAGGCAGTTTGAGGGTCTCTGTCAGGGGGACATGTCAGTGTCAGAGTATGAGATCAGGTTTACAGAGTTGTCCGGATATGCACCGTGGTTGGTTCATTCCGACAGAGAGAGGATTGGGCGCTTCGTGGACGGCCTCATTTATCCCATTCGTATTCTGATGACTCGGGAGAGGGTTTTGAGTCGTATATTTGAGGAAGCTGTGGATATTGCTCGTGACATAGAGACAGATCATCGCAGGGAGCGGGATGAGAGGGAGGCCAAGAGGCCTCGAGGAGCAGCTAGTTCCAGTGGCACTCAGACCAGAGGCCAGAGTCAGCAGAGCCGAGGTCGTTCTTTTAGATCTTCGCGGTCGAGTCGCTCAGATCGTCGCAGATGGTTTTCTGGGCAGGGTTATCAGGGTTCGCACCAGAGCCAGCCATCTCTCAGTGCCATGCCAGCTCAGAGTTCTTCACAGGCCCCATCTGCTCAAGGGTCATCTCGGCCTAGTTCATCAGCTGGCCACTCCAGCGTCAGGGGTCCATATCAGTCTCAGTCCCTAGCACCGGGGAGTTGCTACGAGTTCGGAGAGTTTGGGCACCATCGTAGGGAGTGTCCCCGTCTTGTTTCCAGGTCTTATCAACAGAGGGGGCAGCCATCGTCATCTGGTCCTTCTACTTCAGCACCTGCCCCGCCAGCTAGGGGTGAGGGTCAGACAGCTAGGGGTCGCTCTCGAGGGGGAGGCCGATCAGGCGGACAGGCTAGATGCTATGCTTTTCAGGGCCGATCTGAGGCTGTTACTTCTGATGCTGTCATTACAGGTATTATTTCAATCTGCCACGGAGATGCCTCGGTATTGTTTGATCCCGGTTCTACTTATTCTTATGTGTCTACATATTTTGCTCCTCATTTGGGCACGACCCGAGGGAGTCTTGAGCTGCCAGTGCATGTATCTACCCCGGTAGGGGATACTATTGTTGTGGACCATGTATACCGGTCCTGTTTGGTCACTATTGGAGGTCTGGAGACCCGAGTAGACCTGTTGCTTCTCAGCATGATTGATTTTGATGTTATATTGGGCATGGACTGGCTATCTCCATGTCATGCTATTCTGGACTGTCATGCTAAGACAGTCACTTTGGCTATGCCGGGCATTCAGAGGATCGAGTGGCGAGGCACGACTGAGTATGTACCTAGCGGGGTAATATCTTTCCTCAAGGCCCAACGAATGGTTGGGAAGGGATGTCTCTCTTATTTAGCATTTGTGCGGGAGGTCGAGGCCCGGACTCCCAGTATTGATTCTGTTCCCATTGTGCGAGACTTTCCTGATGTGTTTCCCTCAGACCTGCCGGGCATGCCGCCGGACATGGATATTGATTTTGGTATCGATTTGGTGCCAGGCACTCAGCCTACTTCTATTCCTCCGTATCGTATGGCACCAGCCGAGTTGAAAGAATTGAAGGAGCAGCTCCAGGAACTCCTAGATAAGGGGTTCATTCGGCCGAGTGTGTCGCCGTGGGGTGCACCGGTCCTGTTTGTTAAGAAGAAGGATGGATCCATGAGGATGTGTATTGACTACAGGCAGCTAAACAAAGTAACAGTGAAGAGTAAGTATCCTCTGCCTCGTATTGATGATTTATTTGATCAGCTCCAGGGAGCTAGGGTGTTCTCGAAGATTGATCTTCGTTCAGGCTATTATCAGCTGAAGATCAGGGACTCGGACATTATGAAGACTGCATTCAGGACCCGATATGGTCACTATGAATTCCTTGTGATGTCTTTTGGGCTGACCAACGCCCCAGCGGCATTTATGCATCTGATGAACAGTGTGTTCGGGCCCTATTTGGATTCATTCGTGATCGTATTCATTGATGACATACTAGTCTACTCTCGTAGCCGGGAGGAGCATGCTCGGCACTTGAGTATTGTATTGCGGAGATTGAGAGAGGAGAAGCTGTATGCCAAGTTCTCCAAATGTGAGTTCTGGCTTGAGTCCGTGGCATTCTTAGGGCACGTAGTGTCCTGTGATGGTATTCAGGTAGATCCGAGGAAGGTCGAGGCAGTGCAAAGTTGGCCCAGACCGACCTCAGTTACTGAGATCCGTAGCTTTCTGGGATTGGCAGGGTATTATCGCCGATTCGTTCAGGGGTTCTCTTCTATTGCTTCACCCTTGACTAGATTGACTCGGAAGGGTGTTCCTTTCTTATGGTCCGAGGAGTGCGAGGAGAGCTTTCGGAAGCTCAAGACAGCACTGACCACAGCACCAGTTTTGATTCTGTCGTCAGCTTTAGATCCTTATACTGTGTATTGTGATGCCTCAGGAGTTGGCATTGGTTGTGTGTTGATGCAGGAGGGTAGGGTCATTGCTTATGCTTCTCGTCGGTTGAAGCCCCACGAGAAGAACTACCCTGTTCATGATTTGGAGCTAGCAGCTATAGTTCATGCTTTGAAGATTTGGAGGCATTACCTGTATGGTGTCTCATGTGAGGTGTTCACGGATCATCGCAGCCTTCAGCACTTATTCAGACAGAAGGACCTTAACTTGAGACAGCGGAGGTGGTTGGAGTTGCTTAAGGATTATGACATCACTATTTTGTATCATCCGGGGAAGGCCAATGTGGTGGCCGATGCCTTGAGTCGGAAGGCGGTTTGTATGGGCAGCCTAGCTTTCATCCCAGCTGGGGAGAGGCCATTTGCTTATGATGTTCAGGCCCTAGCCAATCGACTAGTGAGATTAGATATTTCGGAGCCGAGTCGAGTGTTGGCTTGTATTGTTTCTCGATCTTCCTTATATGATCGCATCAGGGAGCGACAGTATGATGACCCACATTTGCTTGTCCTTAAGGACATAGTGCAGCATAATGATGCTAGAGATGAGACTATCGACCGTGATGGTGTTCTGAGGATGCAGGGCCGTATATGCGTGCCCAATGTTGATGGTTTGCGGGAGTTGATACTTGAGGAGGCACACGGTTCGCGGTACTCTATTCACCCAGGTGCCGCAAAGATGTACCAAGACTTGAGACAGCACTACTGGTGGAGGAGAATGAAGATGGATATTGTTAGGCATGTAGCTAAGTGCCTAAATTGCCAGCAGGTCAAGTATGAGCATCAGAGACCGGGCGTTGTTCTTCAGCGTATAGTCATTCCCGAGTGGAAATGGGAGAGGACCACCATGGATTTTTTTACTGGACTCCCTCGGACAGCGAGGAAGTTTGATTCTGTATGGGTGATTGTTGATCGGCTGACTAAGTCAGCTCACTTCATTCCAGTTAGTACTACCTACAAATCAGAGCGGTTGGCAGCGATCTTTATTTGAGAGATTGTTTGGTTGCATGGGGTCCCAGTGTCTATCATATCCGACAGGGGTACTCGGTTCACTTCTCGGTTTTGGAGAGCATTTCAGCGAGAGATGGGTACACGGGTTGAGTTGAGTACCGCATTTCACCCCCAGACAGACGGGCAGTCTGAGCGCACTATTCAGATCCTGGAGGATATGTTGCGAGCATGTGTGATTGACTTTGGTGGTTCGTGGGATGAGTTCTTACCACTTGCTGAGTTTGCCTACAACAACAGTTATCAGTCGAGTATTCAGATGGCCCCGTACGAGGCATTGTATGGCTGACGATGTAGATCCCACGTGGGATGGTTTGAGCCTGGTGAGGATAGATTGATAGGGATTGAGTTAGTCCAGGATGCTTTGGATAGAGCAAAGTTGATCCTGGAGAGGCTTCATACAGCACAGTCTCGCCAGAAGAGTTATGCAGACCGTCGAGTTCGAGAGTTGTCTTTCATGGTTGGTGATAGAGTATTGTTAAAGGTTTCACCTATGAAGGGTGTCATGAGGTTCGGGAAGAAAGGGAAGTTAAGTCCCAGGTATATTGGTCCTTTCGAGATACTCAGGAGAGTTGGAGAGGTGGCATATGAGTTGGCCTTGCCACCCAGCTTATCCAGGGTTCATCCAGTATTCCATGTGTCTATGCTCCGAAAGTACATCGGGGATCCATCTCATGTATTAGACTTCAGTACCATTCAGCTTGATGGTGATCTATCATATGATGTGGAGCCTATTGCTATTTTGGGTCGCCAGGTAAGAAAATTGAGGTCGAAGGAGATTGCATTAGTTAAGGTTTAGTGGAAAGGTCGACCCGTGGAGGAGGCTACTTGGGAGGTGGAGCAGGAGATGCTGAGCTAGATATCCTCACTTGTTTGAGACTTCAGGTATGTTTCTTGACCCGCTCGAGGATGAACGTTTGCTTAAGAGGGGGAGAATGTGACGACCCGGCCCGTCGTCACGGGAATTACCACCCCGTTATGTTGTAATTACATATTTCATGCTTTTATATCCGTGTTAGAGTCTATCGGGGGAGTTAGGAGTGAATTGGATTGAAAATGACCCGGAGTTGACTATTTAGTTAGAGAGCTCGGAATCGAATTCTGATGATTCGGTTAGCTGCGGGAGGTCATTTGTGAGCTAGGAGAGCGATCGGAATTGAATTTGGAGGTCCGGTCTAGAAATAGGCTTGAATTGGCTAAGGTTGAATTTTGGCGAAATCCGAATGGTAGGTGAGATTTTGATTCGGGGGTCGGAATGGAATTCCGACAGTTGCAGTAGCTCCGTTAGGTGATTTTGGATGTGCCTGCAAAATTTCAGGTCATTCGGCCATTGTTTAGTCGGGTTTTTGATTGATTGTGTAATTCGGAATGTTTTAAGGAATTTAGGCTTGAATTCGATGTGAATTATGGGTTTTGATGTTGTTAGATGGGTTTTTAGGATTGGAGCGAGTTTGAATAAGGTATTAGGATGTGTTGGTGTGTTTGGATGAGGTCCCGGGGGCCTCGGGGAGTTTTCGGATGGCTAAACGGGAGAAAATGCGGAAAATTGCAGGTTTGGGATTCTGGTTCTGTTGTTTTTGCTCTTGCGGAAATGGGGGCGCAGGAGCGAGTCCACAGAAGCGGATACAGGAGATCACGTGCTCACAATCGCGGAAGCGAAGTTTCGTCCGCAGGAGCGGCACCGCTGGTGCGGAAAGTGAGCCGGAGAAGCGGAATTGGCCGGCTAGGCATGGAAACGCAGAAGCGACCCTCTGGTCGCGGATACGGGCTCGCAGGAGCGGACTCCTGTCCGCAGAAGCGGGAAGGACCGCGGAGGCGGAGGGTATTCCGCAGAAGCGGTTCCGCAGGGGCGGAAAATGGCCCGCAGAAGCGAAAATCGCAGTGAATTAATTGTATCAGAAGTTAGATAATTTCAGAAACATTTCACACATTTGGGTCTCGGCTTAAGGAGGCGATTTGGGTGATTTTGGAGAGAAACTCAAGAGAAATCATCAGGTAATCAACTATGGACTTATACTATGATTAGTATCGATAATATTATGCAATTATATCATGAAAATGGAGGAATTTGGGGTGGTTCATGGAAGATTTAACCCTAGGCTTGAACTTTAGAAAATCAAAGTTTTGAGTGGGCAAATGGAGTCCGATTTTGGTAAATTTGATATGCCTGGACTCGTATCGAGACGAGGGTTCCGAATATGTAACTTTTATAATTTTTCGAGGAGCGCACCAAAAGTCGGGGTTTAAGAACTTGTGGGTTTTGATATAATTTGGGTTATTTCGAATGAATTACGTAAAATTAGCGTATATTGATGCATTCTCTATGATTTTGAGCAGATTTGGCATCCGAGGAGATTAATTTGCGAGGAAAGCGCAAGGCGGATTGAAGCTTCTACCGGTTCGAGGTGAGTGGTAGTATTAAACGATGTACTGAGGGTTTGAAACCCCGTACTAGCATTTCACAGTGCTAAGTTGAGATGGAACACACGTCTTGTGACGGGCGTGGTGACATTGTGATTGGGGACTTGGACTTGGTCCTTCCCGACTAATAGAATACTGTGTTGTATGACTGCTAATGAGATTATAACTGTACAATTGGGCTAATAGCCATGTTTGGGGCCTTGTGCCGATCTGTAGAGCATTAGGGAACCTATAGAGCTAGGTGACCCTTATATCGTGTTGGAAATATTCACTCAGCCGTAGCTCTAGCCGTATAGCATAATATGAGCCAGTACTAGATGTGTACATTGAGAAAGCTTATCTAGGGTGGAATTTCCCGTTCTAGCTGAGTGGGCTTGAAAGGCCAAGTCTATATTGACTGAGACAGGGTCAAGGACCCACTGTGATATATTATATTGGGCCTGAAGGGCCAAGTATATACTGACGGGGATAGGGTCGAGGACCCATTATGAGGTATTATACACATATACCTATATTGGACCGGGCTGCACGCCGCAGCAGTACATATATATTGGATCGGACTGCACGCCGCAGTAATGTACATGTAATATATACCAGTGGGACGGACTGCACGCCTCAATATTATTGCACTTGGGCTGTAGGAGCCCCTTCGGAGTCCGAGTCTGCACACATTCTCAGTGTGCACTGGAGTATATTATGGGATCGAGCTGCACGCCGCAGCAGTATAGTTATATATGTATATAGATATATTGGATCGCACTGCACGCCGCAGTAATATATGTGTGAATCGGGTTGCACGCCGCAGCATCATAGCACTTGGGCCAAGGGAGCCCCTCTGAAGTCTGTATACACCCCCCAGTGGGCGCCTTCGACGTTAAATGGAGCTGGCTGCGCGCCGCAGCGGTATATATATTGGAGCGGGCTGCACGCCGCAACATTAAACTTAATCATATCCTACTATCTACTTAAACACTTATACATTATAGACGTAGGTACGTGTCCTTATATAGTGAGATGGCCGAACACCGTAGGGGTACGAGTGAGGGTTGGATCAGTGTGGAATCTTGTAGAGATAAATGTGGATTGGAGATTAGAGTACTACCATAGTGATGACGTACCTGTGAGGGTTGCCTCAGAACTGTTAAGTGATAGCACAGGAGTTCTTACTTTCAGTTATTATTTATTATTGTTACTCACTAAGTTGAAATATACTCACCCCACTCCCCTGCACTTTCTATGCAGATCCACAGGTGCCCGAGAGCAGTTGAGACATTGTAGCTGCTGATCCTTGCCTATTTTTGCGGAGATTACAAGGTAGCTTCTAGCGTCCGCAGAGCCTGTTTTCTCCTTCTTTATCATTTGTTGATTTCTTCTTTTGCCTAGACATGTTTGTATTAGGATGTTATTCTGTAGAGGCTCAGTCTCGTGACACCACGATATGGTTGGGACCGTATTTTGTATGCTTTACATTTCGCTTATCACCGTATGTGATCATTTACTGTTTAAGTTTAATTTGATTAATAACTGGCTGGTTTAAGGGATAATATGGTCGGGCTTGCCTAGCATTGTGTTGGGCGCCATCACGACCAGGGTTTGGGTCGTGACATTCAACATTACTCAAGTACGTTCTAATCACATCACGTACAAGGCATTTAATTACCAAATATCATATCCTAACGGGAAAGATCCCCAACACTAGGTTAGACAAGCCACTTACCTCGAACCAGCTCCAAAATCAACTAGAAACCACGCTTTTGCCATGAGTATTTGACTCCAAATGGCCCAAATCTATTCAATTTAATTGCATATTGTAAATAACATCTCAAGCAACTGATTTTACGATTTAATTCAAAGCTAATACGCGATTTTATGCAAAATAACCAAAACTCCCCTCAGTACAGCATCTTGAAATCGGGTTAAATTTATGTTTTTGGAATCCTCACACTCACACGAGTCTAACCATATAAAAAACTCTCAGATCGGATGTCAAAATCCCCATCAAAACTCAATAATTTGGCCTATGAAATTTTATCAAATTTTCTTTCAAAATCCAAAATTAAAGGAGGAAATGCTTAGATTAGTGGATTATAAGCAAAAAGTAGAATTGTCACCAATCGATATCTCCGAAAATCCCTCGAAATCTCGCTCAAATCCGAGCTCCCAAGCTTAAGTTTTGGTAAAAATGGCTAAACCCGCGTTTTTTGAATTTTTTATATCTGCTCATGTATTAAATGCATCGCGAACACAGTCAAGGCCCCGCATTCGCAAAGCATAAGAAATCATTGTGCAAAAATCCTTCTATGTGAACGCGATATCACTCTCGCGAACTCGAAGCTTCCACTGACCAGCTCTATGCGAACACATCACCCATCTCGCCAACGTGAAAGGCTACTCCCTATCAAACCCAGCTGACCACATCTCTCCATGCAAACACGGTCCCAGCCACGAGAACACGATGCTCAACATCACTACCCCTTCGCGGATGCGGAGGCCACCTCGTAAACGCGTAGGGAAATATTTCCATCTATCCCCGATGTTTCTTCGTGAATGCAAAGGGCAAAGCCCATCTACAATAGCTTAACAAAATATGCAATCTTATAATAACTTGAAATGATCCGTTGAGCATTCGAATTACACCCGAGGCCCCCGGGACCTCAACCAAACCTACGAGCATATCCCATAACATCATACAAACTTGTTCTGACCTTCAAGATGCCAGAAACAACATCAAAACACCTACTTTTAATCGAATCCAAGCCTAAAATTTTCAAAAGCTCTAAAAACACATTTTCGATCAAAAAGTCTACCAAACCCCATCCAAATGATCTGAAATTTAACACACACATCCCAAATGACATGACGGAAATATTGCTACTTCCGAAATTCCATTCTGACCCTCAAATCAAAATCTCACTATCGAACCATAAATTTCCAAAATTCACACTTTGGTATTTCAAGCCTAAAGTAGCTACGAACCACCAAAACACATCCTAAACATGCTCCCAACCTCGAAATCACCTAACGAAGCTAACATAATAATCAGTTTTCCATTTCGAGGCTATCTTCACATTGCTCCGACTATGAACTACTTTCCAACACTTAAGCTCTCATTTACGGACTAAGTTTCCCAAAACTCTCTGAAACTCAAAACCGGACGTCCCAGCAAAACAAAATAGCAGAAATTAACTTGGGGATAACAATTAATATGGGATCCGGGCATTAATTCCCATGACGGCCGGTCTGGTCGTCACATCCTCGTACACTTAACATCCGTTCATCCTCGAACGAGTATAGAGATATACCTGAAGTAGTGAAAAGATATGGGTAATGGTTGCGTATATCCTGCTTGGTCTCCCACGTCACTTCCTCGACTGTCTGACCCCGCCACTGAACCTTTACTAAAGAAATGTTCATTGATCTCAACCTTCTAACCTGCCTATCCAAAATAGTCACTAGATCCTCAACATAAGATAGATCCTTGTCCAGCTGGACTGAACTGAAATCCAACACGTGCAACAGATCGGCA
Organism: Nicotiana noctiflora; assembly: GCA_032618575.1. Taxonomy (NCBI): domain Eukaryota; kingdom Viridiplantae; phylum Streptophyta; class Magnoliopsida; order Solanales; family Solanaceae; genus Nicotiana; species Nicotiana noctiflora. The sequence goes on along the minus strand of JASVEL010014253.1, from coordinate 310,672 downwards.
TGATACCTCCGGAGCATTGAAACATGAAATACTTGATGAACCCCTGCTAGGCTGGGAGGTAAGGCAAGCTCATAAGCAACCTCCCCAACTCGCCTCAATAACTCAAAAAGGCCAATAAATCTTGAACTCAGCTTTCCTTTCTGCCCAAATTCTCATAACGCCTTTCATAGGCGAAACCCGAAGCAGAACTCGCTCTTCAACCATATAAGAAACATCACGAACCTTCTAGTTTGCATAACCCTTTTGTCTAGACTAGGTTGTACGAATCCTATCCCGAATCACCTTAACCTTCTCTAAAGCATCCTGAACCAAATCTGTGGCCAATAACCTAGCCTCACTTGGCTCGAACCAACCCACCGAAAACCTACACCGCCTACCATACAAGGCCTCATATGGTGTTATCTGAATGCTGGACTGATAAATGTTATTATAAGAAAACTCCGCCAATGGAAAGAATTGATCCCAAGAAACCCCAAACTCCATCACACATGCATGGAACATATCCTCAAGAATCTGAATAGTGCACTCGGAATGCCCATCCGTCTGAGGGTGAAATGCCATGCTCAACTCCACCCAAGTACCTAACTACTGCTGCACGGATCTCCAGAATAGCGATGTGAACTGAGAACCCCTGTCTGAAATGATTGAAACTGAAATACCGTGCAGACAGACAATCTGTGGGATATAAATCATCTCCAACCGCTCCAAAGAATAGGTGGTACACACAGGAATGAAATGAGCGGACTTGGTCAGCCGATCCATAATAACCCAAATGGTATCGAACTTCTTCAAAGTCTGTGGGAGTCTAGATACAAAATCCATAGTGATAAGCTCCCACTTCCACTCTAAAATCTCTATTTGCTAGAGCAACCTACCCGATCTCTAGTGCTCATACTTCACCTGCTGATAATTGAAGCACTGAGCTACGAACCCCACTATATCTTTCTTCATCCTCATCCATCAATAGTGCTTCCTCAAGTCCTTATACATCTTCGCAGCACCCGGATGCATGGAGTTCCGTGAACTGTGGGCTTCCTCTAGAATTAGCTCCCGTAGCCCATCAACATTGGGTATACAAACCCGACCTTGCATCCTTAATACTTCATCCTCTCCAACGATCACATCACTGGAATTACCATGCTGAACCCTATCCTTAAGGACAAGCAAATGAGGGTCATCATACTGCCTCTCCCTGATACGATCAAAAAAAGAAGACCAAGAAATCACACAAACTAGAACATGATTGGGATCCGAAAGATCCAATATCACGAACTGGCCAGTAAGGCTTGAATATCTATCGCCATAGGCCTCTCTGATGCTGGTAAATACGCCAAACTACCCAAACTCTTTGCCCGACGACTCAAGGCATCAACTACTACATTGGCCTTGCCCGGGTTATATAGAATAGTAATGTCATAATCCTTCAATAACTCCAACCACCTCTCTGGTGCAAATTTAGATCATTTTGCTTGAACAAGTGATGCAAGCTCCAATGGTCAGTATAAATCTCACAAGGCACACCGCAAAGATAATGGTACCAAATCTTTAGAGCGTCAACAATGACAGCTAACTCAAGATCATGGACAGGATAATTCTTCTCGTGTATCTTCAATTGTCTGGATGAGTAGGCAATCACCCTGCTGTCATACATCAATACCGCTCCAAGGCCAACTCTCGAGGCATCATAATAGACAGTATAAGACCCTAAACCTATAGGCAATATCAAAACTGGGGCTGTAGTCAAAGCTGTGTTGAGCTTTTGAAAGCTCACTTCACACTCCTCTGTCCACTTAAATGGAGCACCCTTCTGGGTCAATCTAGTCATAGGGGCTGCAACCGATTAAAACCCCCTCCACAAAATGACGGTAGTATCTCGCCAAGCCAAAGAAACTGTGGATCTCTATAGCTGAGGATAGTCTGGGCCAACTCTATACGGCCTCTATATTCTACGAATCCACAAGAATACCCTCACTTGATACCACGTGGCCCAAGAATGCCAATCCAACCAAAACTCACATTTTGACAACTTCTCATGTAACTTCATTTCCCTCAGAGTCTGAAGCACTATCCTCAGGTGTTGCTCATGATCTTCCTATATCCGGGTATCATCAATAAAAACAAATACATAAGAGTCAAGATATGGTCGAAACACAATGTGCATCAAATGCACAAAGGCTGCTGGGGCATTGGTCAGCCCAGATGACATAACAAGGAACTCGTAATGCCTATACCGAGTCTTATAAGTAGTCTTCGGGACTGGCTCCCGAATCTTCAACTGATGGTAACCTGAGCACAAAAAAATCTTGGAAAACACTCGTATGCCCTGAAGCTGGTCAAATAGATCATCAATACAAGGCAAAGGATAATGGTTCTTCACTGTAGCCTTATTCAACTAGAGATAATCGATACATATACGCATAAAACCATCCTTTTTCTTCACAAACAATACACGAACACCCCAAAGTGAAATGTTGGGTTGAATAAAACCCTAATCAAGCAATTTTTGTAACTGATCCTTCAACTCCTTAAGCTCAAGAGGATCCATATGATAGGAGGGAATGGAAATGGCTGAGTGCCCGGCAACAAATTAACGCTAAAATCAATGGCTTTATCAGGCAGCATGCCTGAAAGAACATCTAGAAACACATTGGGATACTCCTGCACTACTAGGACTGAATCGACTGAAGGGGTATCCATTCTGACATCTCTCATATAAGCAAAGTGTGCGCCACACACTTTCTAAACCATATGCTGAGCTTTCAGGAAAGAAATAACTCTACTGGGGGTATGATCTAAGGTACCCCTCCACTCAACACACGGTACACCTGGCATAGCTAGTGTTACAATTTTGGCATGACAATCAAGAATAGCATAATGGAGAGACAACCAGTCCATGCACAAGATAATATCGAAGTCAACCATGCTGAGTAACAACAAATTGTCTTTGGCCTTAAAACCACAGAGAGTAACGAAACACGACCGATAAACGCGGTCCGCAACAAGTGAATCTCCCACAATAGTAGAAACATAAACAGGGTAAATAAAAGAATCTCGAGGTACACCCAAATGTGGAGAAAAATAAGAAGACACACATGAGTAAGTAGATCTTGGATCGAATAGAACCAATGCTTCTATGTGGTAATCAAATATAGTACCCGTGATGATAGAATTGGAGGCAATAACCTCAACATGTGTAGGCATGGCATAGTATTTGGCCGGGCTTCTTGCTCTAGGGTGACCTCTACCTACCCAACCTCCACCCCTAGCTGCCTGGGCGGATGGGATAGCAATTGGAGCTGAGATCATGGCTGAGAACTCTGCGGGGCACATTGTGGCTGAAACGTATGTGGAGGTACGATCATGCCAAGTCTAAAGCAATCCCTCACCACATGGAAGGTGTCACCAAACTCGAACCAAGCTATGAGAGGACGTGGTGGCTATGACTGGATTGGACCAGGTCTACTGGACTGACCACTGAAAGCACCCCACGTAGGAGGCGCGCTAGAAATCGGAGGTGCATAATAAGGCCCCTGAGGCCTAGGAGGAACTGGAGCACTGCTGGTTGCTGGAAGAGCTGAATGAATGGGTGAACTCATATAACCCCTACCATGACAACTTGAAGCTAGGGTACGAGCACCAGAATAATGACCCGACTCTTAAGACCTCTTGGTTTCCCTTTCCTATCTCTCCCTAGCATGCATTCCCTCAATCCTCCTAGCAATGCTCACCACCTGCTAATAAGAAATATCCATCTCCAACTCATGATCCATGTTAGATCTGATGCTGGGAATAAGCCCCTCAATAAACCAGCGAACCCTCTCGCGAACAGTAGCAACCAATGCTGGTGCATGCCTAGCCAAACTGGTGTAACGAACATCATACTCTGAAACATTCACAGCACCCTGGCGCAAATGCTCACACCCTACGTGCCATGCGTCTCTAACTCTATGAGGAACATACTCTCGTAGGAATAAAACCGAAAACTATGCCCAAGTCAGTGAAGCAGTCACATCTGGACTGTTTAACTCATAGGTGCACCACCAATCATAGGCGGCTCCTCAAAGCTGGAAGGTAGTGAAAGAAACCTCGCTCGATCAAAAAATACCCATAGTACGGAGAATGCGGTAACACTCATCAAGAACTCCCAAAGCATCCTCTGATGCTACACTACTGAACATAGAAGGCTTATACCTCTTGAACCTCCCAAGCCTCAAGTGCTCCTGCTCGAAATCCGCTGCCATGCCATCGGGCTTAACTGGCACTGCAGGCGATATAGGAATAAGCTCGAGAACTTGCTCAACATGCACTCGCTATTCAGGAGTGTGGGTGGCGGGATTCTGTGCTCCTCCCCTAGCCTAGGATGTGGATGTAGTAAGGGGAAGCAACCCTGACTGAGCCAAAATTGTGTACATGCTTATGAATTATGCCAAATTCCCTTAAAGAGCTGGAGTAATAGTAGGAGTAGTAGGCGTGCCAGGTGCCTTTACTCCAGCTGGATCTGTTGGTGGTAACTCGGAGGTAGCTCATGCACGTGCTCTGGCTATACCACATGCGCGTCCTCAACCACTACACCGGCCCCAGCTTCTAACGGCTACAGTAGGAGGCGCGGGTGCCTGATCATCTCGAGTGGCACATTTCCTCATCATATGTGAGAGAATAGAAAGACATAAATTTAGTTGTGATATCAAAATCTTGCACGATAAGGAAATCATATGAAGTGGAATTTTCCTAACAGTTACATAACCTCTCGTAGATAAGTATAGATGTCTCCTTACTGATCAACGAGACTAATAAACTGGCCTATGTTCCGTGACTCCTACGAACCTTGAGCTCCGATACCAACTTGTCACGATCCCAGTTCGCCCTATGTGAACTATCTTGATGGCACCTAGTCACTACGACTAAGTAAGCCTAACAAGTGAGGAAAGACAATAGAAAACTTGCAGAAATTATAAATTAAATCAAGAATCAACAAAAGGAAACAAAATAAAAAATGGTACTCGGCACATACAACACAATATTTCAAACTTCTACAAATACTATCCCAAAACCCGAAAACTCATGGAACACAAGCTAAAAGGAATACAGTAAAGCTCTCTAATCTCCAAAAATGTCTACATCAATAGTACGATAGAAAGGGCTAACACTACAAGATAGAGTAAAGAAGGAGACTCTTCTATTTGTGGACGCGTCAGATGTACCTCGAAGTCTCCAAAATGCTCCTTGCCTCAAGGATGATATGCCTGGGTAGAGGTACCTGGATCTGCACATAAAAAAACATACGCAGAAAGGGCATGAGTACACCACAGCGGTACTCAATAAGTGCCAAGCCTAACCTCGGTTGGGTAGTGACGAGGAAGATCAATGTATATATATCCTTATAAACTGATATATATATATATATATATATATATATATATATATATATATATATATATATATATATATATATATATATATATACATATATATAATTATATATAATGAAATGATAGGGCAACAAGAAGTAAAATTGAGAATCTATAATAAGGATCTACATAGTGTAATAAGAGTGCAATAACAAAAATGGAGAATAAGGCAAACTACAAGGAAATATATTTGCAACAAGTATGTTAATTGGGGGATCTCTTGGTATCCTGAGGATCTCTTGGTATCCTCAATAAATATGCCAGGGATCTCTTGCTATCCCGAGGATCTCTTGGTATCCTTAGTAATTATGCCAGGGATCTCTTGGTATCCTCAATATTTAAGTGCCAGAGATCTCCTGGTATCCCGAGGATCTCTTGGTATCTCAAGGATCTATTGCTATCCATAATATATAAGTGCCAGGGATCTCCTCGTATCATGCACCTTAGTCCAGAATATAATTTCGCGTAGGGGGATCTCCGGGATGCCGTCCTGTAGTCCAAATTTAAACACACAACAGTAGCTCATGGATGTCAAAATAAATACTAAAGTCTATAATAGGTAAACAGTAAATTCTAGCCTAACATGCTTCATATAATGCAATTAAGACAGTTTAAGCAGATAGGCAATTAATTCAACTAAGCATACTCTTCTAAACTAATACAGGCTATATTTGCAATTAGATAGAGTAAAGGAGGTAAGAAAAGAAATCAGCTCCAATACTAAAAGTAAAATCGGATTTTCAACAATTAGATCAAGTACGCGCTCGTCACCGGACGTGCATGGTATTTGATTACCAAATATCATATCCTAAGGGGGAAAGATCCTCCACAAAAGGTTAGACAAGCCACATACCTCGAACTGGCTCCAAAATCAACTAGAAATCACATTTTTTCCACGAGTATTCGACTCCAAATGGCGCAAAACTATTCAATTCAATTGCATATTGTAAATAACATCTCAATCAATTGATTCAATGATTTAATTCAAAGTTAATACTCGATTTTTTGTACAAAATGACCAAAATGCCCCGCAGGCCAACGTCTCAAAATCAGGTTAAATTTATATTTTCATAATCCTCACACTCACACACTTCTAACCATATAAAAATCTCTCAAATCGAATGTCAAAATCCCCATCCAAACTTAATTATTCGGCCTATGAAGTTTTTCAAATTTTCTTTCAAAATCCAAAATTAAAGGAGGAATTCATGCTTAGATTAGTGTATTACAAGAATAAAGGAGTTTAGAATCTTTACCCAATCAATATCTCTGAAAACCCATTGAAATCTCGCTCAAATCCGAGCTCCCAAGCTTAAGTTTTGATAAAAATATCTAAACCCTCATTTTTGAAATTTTTATATCTGCCCAGGTATTTAATGCATCGCGAACGCGGTAAAGGCCTCATGTTCACAAGAAATCATTGACAAAAATCCTTCTATGCGAACATGATATCACTATCGCGAACGTGAAGCTTCTACTGACCAGCCTTATGCGAATGCGTCACCGATCTCACGAATGCGGAGGGCTATTCCCCTCAAACGCAGCTGACACATCTCTCTACACGAATGCGGTCCCAGCCCCGCGAACGCGATGCTCAACATCACTACCTCTTCGCGAACGCGGAGGCCACCTTGCGAATGCGTAGGCAAGATTTCCATCTATCCCTGATGTCTCTTCACGAACGAGGTGATTCGCTCACGAACATGAAGGATAAAGCCCATCTGCAACAGCTGAGCAAAATCTGCAATCTTTTAATAACTTAAAATGATCCGTTGAGCATTTGAATTACACTCGAGGACCCCGAGACCTCAACCAAACCTACGAACATATTCCATAACATCATTCAAACTTGTTCCAACCTTCGAAAAGACATAAATAACTTCAAAGTACCTACTTTTCATCGAATCCAAGCCTAAAATTTACAAAAACTCTAAAAATACATTTTGTCACGGCCCAAAATCTACAATAGTCGTGATGGCACCTATCGTGTTACAAGGCAAGCATATTCCCAAAATATTACTACTAAATCGATAATACGAATTTAATAAAATACTTTCAACATTTGAATTTCTCAAAAACTAAATCAACTCCAAATATAATAAATATAAAATACGAAAATGAGTCCTAAACATCGGGGTGTCACTAAGTCATGAGCGTCTAAAACTATGAACTAAGAAATATAATTGTCTAAAATAAGAAATGACAAGATGAGTAACAAGGTCATACGGACGCTAGCAGCTATCTTGCAGTCTTCAAAGATAGACGGTCTGAACTCAACGATCGTTATGCTCTAACTCGCCTGGATCTGCACATATAGTGCAGGGTGTAGTATGAGTACAACCACCTCAATAGTAACAGAAATAACTAAGGAACTGACCAGTAGTGACGAGCTGAGCAAAATAGTCCAATTTTTTTTTCACAACTAATAATAAACATGAATAAACAGGTAAATTTTCATAACTCCATAAATGCCACAAAGAAATTAATAGGTAACTGCAACAACGACAAAAGTAAATGCAACTTCACAACAATGTCACTCCATCACTCAGCACTCGTACTCAGCACTCAACACTCAACACTCAATACACTCAATACTCGGCGCTCACTGGGGTGTGTACAGAGTCCGGAGGGGCACCCAAAGCTCAAGCGCTAACAACGGACAACTCACGTGCCATCATATCAATACCTGGATCCGCAAGGTCAACTCACATGCTACGCAGACAACTCATGCGCTATGGTATTAATGCCTGGACCCGCATGATCAACTCACGTGCTACGCGGACAACTCACACACTATGGTATTAATATCCTCACAACCAAGCCCTTGGCTTCACTCAATCATGTACCTCACTAGCCTCACCATCATCAACAGATAAGGAAACACAACTCAAATCAAGTATCACAACATATTAATAAATAATAAAGATTGAAGTAAACATGTACAATAATTTTTTTTTTATGACTAAGTATAATGAATGTGAGCATGAATAAAGCCTAGGCATGATTTTAACATGAAGGCAGAAAAGTTCAATAACAAGTAAACACAAAATCACAAATAATAGCCATTAGGCCTCACAGTCTTACGGGACGGATCAAGTCTCAATCCCTCGCTGTGCATACCCACATGCCCGTCACCTAGCATGGGTATCACCACCAAACAATCACATGATATCAATTTCTCCGGGTTTATACCCTCAAAGCCAAAGTTAAAACTGTTACATACCTCAATCGCGTAAAATCCTACTACGGGATGCCTTCGTTCCTCTACTCGATCTCCAAAGACTTCAGAGTTATTCAAAATATTGAATACCATGTTCTAATTAATTCAGGCGAATAATTTCATGATCTTAGGATGAGTACAAATCAAAATGAAACTATATCCACTTAATAAAAACTAGTACACCAAATTGTCAACAAAAATAGCCAAAATATTAGCTTCTGAAATAACTCTACAATTCCATAATATTATTTCTTATGCTGGGAATCCACCACTATCTTAGTATACCATTTCACATGTCAATATCATTACACATTGACGTGCCTTCTTCATTATTAACCACTTAGTAGATAATCACTTTGTATTCTACATATAGAAGTCCCTTTTTAGTATGTTTCCATTTTATATGCACTGCATCAATATTAGTTTTCCATGGCAAGATTTTACTTCCACCAATCATTAGCTTATTATTACTATCAATCATGATATCCTGATTCCTATAGTTTCATTCTTAAATATAGTAGTAGGAATTTCAAGTAGTTGTAGTTTCATATAGCTTTTGAAGAATTTCATAAAGGCATTGACGGAACGGAGTCGGCGTCCAGTTTTCAATCCCAATTCATCTTTACGATTACCAATCCTTATATAATCACTACCATCTCATTATTATATAGTAATTATTATTCCTATTGTTCATGGCATAAGCATAAATTCATATCTCCTATAAAAGACTAAAACCTGCTATTTATCTAAAAAAATTCTTTCTAAAGTTAATACCCTAGCAGTTCATCTATTCCCACTTTGGAGAGGCTTTGGACTTGAAGTCCTTAAAAGGTGGCTTGGTCCACTATCTATTTATATAATATAACACCTTATACAAGTAATAAAGCCCAATTTTTAACTTTCGTCAATTCAAGCCTAATTTTAACACGGACCTCCAAAAATATATTTCGGACACACTCCTAAGTCTAACATCACATAACGAACCTAACTGACTCATAACAATCTAAATCCAAATTCATTTACTTAATAGTCTACTTCAAGTTGACTTTTCTAACTTAGCTTTCTATCTAAGAGATTAAATATTCAGTTCACTCCAAAACTACTCCGGACCCAAACCTCAACACAGCTGAACAACATAAAAAAAATAGAAATGAGATAAACAGTGCTACAACTCTTAGAAAAACTAACCGGGTTGTTACATCCTCCCCCTTTTAAACAAACGTTCATCCTCGAACGAGTTCAACAAAGGAACATACCTGAAATCATAGCATCTGAAGCAATAGCATCTGGCCTAGCTTGAAGGGCATAAAAACGGGCCTGACCACCACCTGATCTGCCTCCCCCGCTTGGGCGACCTATAGCCGGCTGGGCTCCGCCCCTAGCTAACTGATCTCCGCCCCTAGCCGGCTGGGTAGGTGGTGGAGGAATTGGTGCCTGTGCCGGTAGCTGAGCACCCTGTTGTGGAGTCCCACCTGACAGCCTTGGGCAATATCTCGCAATGTGACCAAAATCCCCATACTCGAAAAAAACCCTCCTCTGACAAAATTGTTGCTCCCGGTGACCAAAAGAATTACCCGATGATACCTGAGCGGGCGGGGCATAATGAGAACCTTGCACTGGCAATGCACTGAATGATGAGTGACATCTACTAAAACTGACCTTGTTGAAGCTAACCTCCCTGAGGAGAACCACTGAAACCACCCTAACCACGAGGCCTCTTAGCCTCCCTCTCAGCCCTCTCCTGACCTCGAACCATTTCAATTTGTCGAACAATATCTACAACCACATCAAAGGTAGAACCAGATACTCACTCTTTTGTCATAAGCAATCAAAGCTGAAACCCGAGGCCATCTACAAACCTCCTAATCCTCTCTCGATCTATGGAAACCAGCGAGACCGCATGACGAGCCAACTCGGAGAACCGCATCTCGTACTGTGTAACAGACATCTCACCTTGATGAAGCTGCTCAAACTACCTGCGAAGCTCCTCTCTGCGGGACTACGGTACAAACTTCTCCAGAAAAAGAACCGTGAATTGCTGCCAAGAAAGAGGCGTTGCGCCAACTGGCCTACGCCTCTTGTAAGCCTCCCACCAATTAAGTGCAGCCCCAGAAAACTAGAAAGTAGTGAATGAGACCCCACTAGTCTCCAGAATACCCGTGGCCCAAAGTATTCTCTGACACTTGTCCAAGAAACCCTATGCATCCTCACCCTCAGCACCACTAAATGACGGAGGCTGGAGTCTCCCAAACCTCTCCAATCTACGCTGCTCGTCCTCTAGAATTACAGGAGTAACATAGTCCTGAGCAGCTGCAACCAGCTGGGCTGGAGGTGGCCCACGTGTATGAAGTCCCCGAACTACCTACTCAGGTGTCCGGGCAGCAGGAGTCTGAGTGCCTCCCCCAGCCTGAGAAGTAGCTACAGCCGTTGTGGCTGAAACCGCTTGAGCAAGGACAATACACACTGATAAAATCTGGGCCAGGGCCTCCTGAAGGCCTGGAATAATAATAGGCACAGGTGGTGCCTGAGCTGGTCCCGCCGAAACCTCTACCTCGGGGACCTGATCCTGAGCGGGAACAATTGAGGGAACTACAGGTGCTGCCCCAGCTGCTGTACCAGCTATATCTCTGCCCCTACCGCGGCCTCTACCGCGGCCTCGGCCTCTCCCAGCCCCTGCTGATGACCGTCCCTCCTGACCGGTAGCACGAATCCTCACCATTTGTAAGAGAATGAAATAAAAAATATTCAGTTACTAGAATACACAGAACGCACGACAAGAATTCAAGAATGTGAAATTTCCTAAAGGTTCTACAGCCTCTTGAAGATAAGTACAGACGTCTCCATACCGATCAGCAAGACTCTACTAAACCCGCTCATGACTTGTGAGACCTATGTAACCTAGGCTCTGATACCAACTTGTCACGACCCGAAATCTACTATGGTCGTGATGGCGCCTATCGTGTTACAAGGCAAGCCTATTCCCAAAATATTACTATTAAATCGATAATACGAATTTAATAAAATATTTTCAACATTTGAATTTCTCAGAAACTAAATCAACTCCAAATATAATTAATATAAAATATGAAAACGAGTCCCAAACATCGGGGTGTCAGTAAGTCATGAGCGTCTAAAACTATGTGATAAGAAATATAATTGTCTAAAATAAGAAATGACAAGGTGAGTAACAAGGTCAGGCGGATGCTAGCAGCTACCTTGCAGTCTTCAAATATAGACGTTCTGAACTCAACGATCGATGTGCTCTAACTCACCTGGATCTACACATATAGTGTAGGGTGTAGTATGAGTACAACCACCTCAGTAGTAACAGAAATAACTAAGGAACTGAGCAGTAGTGATGATTTAAGCATAACAGTCCAATTATTTATTTTCACAATTTACAATAAATATGAATAAACAGGTAAATTTCCATAACTCAGTAAATTCCATAAAGAAATTAATAGGTAAGTGCAGTAACAACAAAAGTAAATGCAACCTCACAGCAATGTCACTCCATCACTCAGCACTCGCACTCAACACTCCACACTCAACACTCTGCGCTCACTTGGGTGTGTACAGACTCCGGAGGGGCTCCCAAAGCCAAACCGCTAAGCACGGACAACTCACGTGCTACCATATCAATACCTAGATCCGCACAGTCAACTCACGTGCTACGCGGATAACTCACGCGCTATGGTATCAATACCTAGACCCGCACGGCCAACTCACGTGCTACGCGGACAACTCAGGCGCTATGGTATTAATATCCTCACAACCAGGACCTCGGCCTTACTCAGTCATGTACCTCACTAGTCTCACCATCATCAACAAATAAGGGAACACAGTCCACATCAAGTATCACATCATATTAGCAAATAATAGAGACTGAGGTAAACATGTACAATAGTTTCTATGACTGAGTACAAATAATGTGAGCATGACAAAAAACCTAAACAGTATCTCTAACATGAAGGCAAAAAAGTTCAACAACAAGTAAACACATAACCACAGATAATAGCTTTTAGGCCTGGCCTCACGGGATGGACCAAGTCTCAATCTGTAATGACCCGGCCCAACACTGTGTAGATATCGTCCGCTTTGGGCCTAGCCCGCACAGATTTATTTTCGGGGAACTAAGTTACCCCCAAAACGTATCTACACATATAGGTCCAAGCCCTACTAATATAGTGTCACACCTCCTTTTTACGCTACTACACCCTGTGAAGGGCGTAAAGAGTTTTTCCAATTAAAGGACATTCGAAACGAGATTTATTATTATTTATTCAGAGTCTCCATTTGGGAGATTAATGGTATCCCAAGTCACCGGTTGAATCCTTAACCGAGGAAAATATGACTCTGCTAACAGTCCGCGAACCAGAAATCCAAATAAGGAATTCTGTTAACTCGGGAGAAGGTGTTAGGCATTCCCATATTCCGTGGTTCTAGCACGTTCGCTCATCTCGATATATATATATATATATATATATATATATATATATATATATATATATATATATATATATATATATATATATATATATTTTTTTTTTTTTTTTTTTTTTTTTTTTTTTTACAATAGTTACAACGTCGTAAAAATGTATCTCAAACCACGCCGTACGAGTATGCTCGTGACCTTTAACACATTTCGACTTCGTTGTGATTTGAATTTGGGTCACATAAATGTGCACCCATTTTTAGGAAGGTAATATTATTAATATACGTGCCTAAAGCGACTATGCGTTTATTAACTTTGGGGAAGACCGTGAAATTCGCTAATTGGTCCTCCCAATTTCTAAATATATTTTGTATAGCAATTATTGAGGGCCATAGCCTATTATTTGGGTATTATTAACCCACCTTCTATTTAATCCAGGCCCAAACGGCCCAGGCTGTGTGATCCAAATGTCTCAACCGGTTGGTCTTTGGGGGGAGAGGTTATGGAACCGATTCCTTGGTCAGACCAAACCATGAATTATCTTAAACTAAAATCAAGCATTTATTAAGTCCCAATAACAAACGAATTAGATTTACTACTCTCATTTCAAATTATTTCTCATATGTTCAATAGTAGACTAGTACTCAAAACAAATCAGTATTTCAAATTAGTTGAACTATGGAATTGAATCAAATGCTACACAGACTTCTTTTGAATTTATTCTTTTTATGATCACTCGAACAAATTAATGACTTAAAAGCTATCATTTAAACTAACGTTAACAACTAACAACTCAAACTTTAATCATCACTACACATTTCCAGTACTCCAAATCCATTTACCTGTTCTAATTTTGATCTGTTTTTCCAGAATAAACTATACCAATCGAGATTATGCTATAACATTGCTAAATGACAAATATCCACCTAATAGTCTTCTGCTACTATCGCGTCAGGAATATAAGGCACTATCACTCGATTAACAACCACATGAACAACTTATGCGTGAATTTATCAGTCCAGTCTTTTAAGAAGTTTACATTAACTGAACATAATTCTAATTAAGCTAATCTCTAACCACTACAACTTAAAATCATTGAGAATAACAACTAGGCAGTAATTAGCTGAATGAAACTAAAACAATAATTATCAGCACTTAAACAGCAACAAAGGCTTAGATCGTGCTTCATTTCATTCCAATGGTCAAAGATGTACAAAAGTGTATCTGAGATTGAAGGAACAAGGAAACAAAAGGTGATCAGCAGTGTTCACAGCAGAGATCAATAACAACAGCAGTGATGCAATATCCAGCAGTAGAACAATAATCCAGTCCAAATAACAAATCCAGAAATCCAAAAATTTAGATGAAATCCCAGCAGAAATCTCAACACAAATCCACAATAATCACAACACTAAAAGTTGAAATGGATCTCAAATTCACAGTGAACTAAGGAGAATCAAACAAACAACATTTTTTTAGAGTTTTCTGCTGTTTTTCTATATTTTTGAGGTTGGAACTTTGAAATTGAATCTGAAAATTTGAAGCTCGATTTTGGGGGGAAGTTTTTTAGAGGTTGAAAGAAAAAGACCCCTTCCCCAAGGCACTTTGAAGTCCTTTTATAGGCAACAAGAGAGGGATGAATCAGATTTTTGGGTTTTCCTTTTAGTCCTTTCTTAATTTTAGTTTAATCCCTCTATTCTTGACTTGTTAAACAAGTAAATGTCTCGTGTTTACTAGATCTACACTTGTACCCCATTCCAGAAAGTCCTATTCCTATTAAAACTCCTAAACTACCCTTTCCCTACTTTGGAGATTACTAACCTTAAAGAAATTACCCTTTTCCCCTACCCTAGCTACCCATGTTGCCTTGTAAAATTACTGACCCTAATTAACTATACCAAGCCATTTAACCCTTAGCTAAAACTTAATTGAAGTTAACTACCACATGAGTTAATCAACTATATCTAAACTTACCTCTAATTAAACTTTGAACTAATCAATATCAAGTAATACATCATTGCACTTTCAGCTAACAAATAAAATCAAAAACTAAAATCAAGAAAACTAAAATTTATCGGAACAAATTAAAAGAAATATGAATCTTATACTAATGAACTGAAGACCTCTACCAAACATATGCCACTCAACTAATTACGAAAATCAGGTCAAATTCCAAATCATTATTATATGAACAAAGCAAAGGAAAAATCCAATTAAACTAACGACTAATTGACCAATTAATATTGAGCGTTCAAACTTAGCAAAAGAAATATAGCAAAACAGAATTTGACTAAGAAGTGAAGATTAACCTAAAAATTAACCAAAACTTTCAACTAACTGGAATGGTAATTCATCAAAGTGAAACAAAACTCATATATGCAAGTACACAGAAAGAAAATGAAATAATAAAAATAAAGTAAGAAAGAAAGAAAACTCACTGATGAACCAAGAACTCCGGCCAGCAGTTGAGCCCAAATCGTCCAAAATTTATGACCCATAACATCCCAGTCTAACCACATAAAACTTGTCAAAATCGGACTCCGTTTGGTCCCTCAAATCCTCACTCAAAACTCTCCAATACTCAAACCTTAGCTCCCCTCAATTTCACTTTGAAATCATCAATCAAATCTGAAACACGAAGAAGGATTCATAAAATTAATCAAAACTGAGTATAGAACACTTAACCCAATATATATGGTAAAATCACCTCCAAAATCACCCAAATCCGAGCTTGCCAACTCAAAATATGACCGAAAGAACAAACCCTAGTTTTTTTTTTCTGCCAGCTATTCTGCCTCATTTCTTGTACCAAACAATTCTAAAACAAATATGACTTTAATTGAAATGCTAATCACGTTAGGCTTTTGAATCACTTAATTTGACCTTATAATGAATGAGATATGTAGGTTTTAATATTTGCAAATAGTGCAGATTTTAAAAAACGCTGCTAGTGGCAATTTCGTAATTAATTCGAAAAATCTGGCAACCTAATTTTTAATAAAATGACTATAAAATCCGCATACGATGTCCAAGTTTGATGATTCCTTTTTATACAGGTCCGTAATAACGATACAGATCTAATCCTTCAATCAAAAAATAAAATCAGAGCTCATTTGTTCAATATGATATTATTTATACTTAAATAAATGGCATCACAACATAAGAAAAACGAGCGCAACACAACCCAAACCACTATGAAACTCGTCTAGGCCCTCGAGACCTCAATCTATAATTCCAACAAGTCATATATTAATACGCAAACTTAGTCGAACCTCCGAAACACCCAAAACAACACCAAAATACCAAATCAACCTCGAATTCAAGCCTAAGAACTTCTTAACTTCAACTTTCATCAATTCAAGCCTAATTCTACCACATACCTCCCAATTATATTCTCGAACACTCCTAAGTGTAAAATTACCCAACAAATCTAACTGAATCATAAAAATCCGAATCCGAATTTGTTTACTCATAAGTCAACTTTCGGTTGACTTTTTCTAACTTAGCTTTCTAACTAAGTGACTAAGCGTTCATTTCACTCCAAAACTACTCTGAACCCAAACCTACTAACTCGAAACAACTCAACACAGTTGAACAATACATAAAGAAGCATAGATGGGGGAAATGGGGTTATAAATCTCAAATGAACGATCGGGTCGTTACATCCTCCCCCTCTTAAACAAACGTTCGTCCTCGAACGAATCTAAAAAAAATACACGGAGTCTCAAATATTTGAAACCTTAAGCAATACCTTCTCATCACATTCAAGTCATAAATATCGCTAATAGGGAAACCAACAGACATATAAGCACGTGCTCACACAATCAAAATATTCGTACTCCAACTCCAAACAAAACCCGACCTCAATTCCCCTGGACTGGCCCAACATCAACGCAGAAATCACATCTCGTACCTCATCCAGGGAATTATAATCCGTCGATACACAACAGATACCTAGCGCTCATGTGCACATACAAATATGTGGAAGGAAGTCAAAGAGTTACATTTCAGGCTGAATCAGTATCACACGATAAGAATTCAAGAAAGTAAAGTTTTCCTAAAGGTTGTGCAGTCTCTCGAAGATAAGTACAGACGTCTCTGTACTGATCTGTAAGACTCTACTAAACCCGCTCATGACTCATGAGACCTATGTGACCTAGGCTCTAATACCAACCTTAGTCTTGATGGTGCCTATCATGTTACAAGACAAGCCTACTTCCCAAAATATTACTACTAAACCGATTATAAGAAATTAATAAGATATTTCCAACAATTTAATTCCTAATAAACTAAACCAACTCTAAATATAAATATTATAAAATATGAAAACGGGTCTCAAGCATCGGGGTGTCACTACGTCATGAGCGTATAAAACTATGAACTAAGAAATATAATTGTCTAAAACAAGAAATTACAAGAGGAGTAACAAGGCCCTGCAGATGCTAGCAGCTACCTTGCAATCTCCACATATAGTCGCTGTGAACTCAACGATCTTCGCGCTCTAACTCACCTGGATATGCACATATAGTGCAAGGTGTAGTATGAGTACAACTACCTCAGTAGTAACCGAAATAACTAAGGAACTGAGCAGTAGTGACAAGCTGTGCATAATAGTCCAATTATTTATTTTCACAATTTACAATAAATATGAATAAACAGGTAAATTTCCATAAAGAAATAAATAGGTAAGTGCAGTAACAACAAAAGTAAATGCAACCTTACAACAATGTCACTCCATCACTCAGCACTCGCACTTAACACTTCACACTCAACACTGAAAACTCAACATTCTGCGCTTACTAGGGATGTGTACAGACTCCGGAGGGGCTCCCAAAGACCAAGCACTAAGCACAGTCAACTCACACTACCATATCAATACCTGGATCCGCATGGACAACTCACATGCTATGCGGACAACTCACGCGCTATGGTATCAATACCTGGACCTGCACGATCAACTCACATGCTACGCGGACACTCATGCGATATGGTATTAATATCCTCACAACCAGGCCCTCGGCCTCATTCAGTCATGTACCTCACTAGCCTCACCATCATCAACAAATAAGGGAACACAGTCCACATCAAGTATCACAGCATATTAGCAAATAATAGAGATTGAGGTAAACATGTACAATAGTTTCTATGATTGAGTACAAATTATGTGAGCATGAAAAAAATCTAAACAAGATCTCTAACATGAAGGCAAACAAGTTCAACAACAAGTAAACACATAACCATAGATAATAGCTTTTAGGCCTGGCCTCACGGGACAGAACAAGTCTCAATCCTTCGTGGTGCAAACCCACACTCCCATCACCTAGCATGGGTATCACCACCTAACAATCACATGATATTACTTTCTCTAGGTTTATACCCTCAAATCTAGAGTTAAAACTGTTACTTACCTCAACCGCATAAAATCCTACTCGGGGATGCCCTCGTCTCTTGACTCGGTTTCCAAAATCTTCGAATCAAACCATGATCGGAATACTACTATCAACATAGTCTAAAGAATCAAATTCCATATCAAAAATCCAAAATTGTCCAAAATCTGGAACCCGATCCCACATCTCGAAATTTATCAAAAATGGTAGAAAAATCATCCTCGTCCTCTCCCGAGTCTAACCATATAAAATTTGTTAAAATTGGACTCAGTTTGGTACCGTAAATCCTCACTTAAACTCTCCAATACTCAAACCCTAGCTCCTCTCAATTTCACTTTGAAATCATCAATCAAATTTCGAAAACGAAGATGGATTCTTAAAATATAACCAAAACTAAGTAGAAAATACTTAACCCAATACATATGGTGAAATTTTCCTCCAAAATCACCCAAATCCGAGCTCCCCAACACAAAATATGACCGAAAGAACAAACCCTAATTTTATATTTTTTTCTGCCAAATGTTCTGCCTCGTTTCTCATATCAAACAATTCTGAAACTCATATTTTACGACTCTAATGGATTCCTTGTGAAATTGTAATCACGTTAGGCTTTTGAATCACTGAATTTGACCTTATAATGAGTGAGATATGTATGTTTTAAAATTTGCAAATAGTACAAATTTTTAAAAATACTGCTAGTGGCAATTTCGTAATTAATCTGAAAAAAATCTGGCAACCTAATTTTTAATAAAATGACCATAAAATCCTCATACGATGTGCAAATTCGATGATTCCTTTTTACGGGTCCGTAATTACTATACGGATCTAATGCTTCAATCAAAAACAAAATCAGAGCTCATTTGTTCAATATGATATCATTTATACTTAAAGAAACGACATCACAACATAAGAAAAAACAGCGCAACACAATCCAAAACCTCTATAAAACTCGTCAAGGCCCTCGAGACCTCAATCGATAATTCCAACAAGTCGTACATTACTATGTAAACTTAATCGAACATCTGAAACACCCAAAACAATACCAATACACCTAATCAACCTCGAATTCAAGCCTGAGAACTTCTTAACTTCCAACTTTCACCAATTCGAACCTAATTCTAACATACCTCCAAATTATATTCTGGAACACTTCTAAGTCTAAAATCACCCAACAAAGAAAATCGAATCATAAAAATCCAAATCCGAATTCGTGTACTCATAAGTCAACTTCCGTTGACTTTGTCTGACTTAACTTTCTAACTAAGAGACTAAGTGTTCATTTCACTCAAAAACTACTCTGGACTCAAACCTACCAACTCGATACAACTCAATACAGTTGAACAATACATAAAGAAGCATAGATGGGGGAAATGGGGTTATAAATATCAAAACGAATGACCGGGTCCCTCTTAAACAAATGGTCGTCCTCGAACGAATTTGAAAAAAATACACGGAGTCTCAAATAGGTGAAACCTTCAGTAATACCTAATCATCACATTCAAATCATAAATCTCGCTAATTGGGACTCCAACAGACATATAAGTACGTGCTCACACAATCAAAATATTCGTACTCCAGCTCCAAACAAAACCCGGCCTCAAGTCCCGTGGACTGGCCCACCATCAACACAGCAATCACATCTCACACCTCAACCAGGGAATCATAATCTGTCGATACACAATTGATACCTAGCGCTCATGTGCGCATACAAATATGTGGAAGGAGGTCAAAGAGTTACACTTCAAGCTGAATCAATATCGTACGATAAGAATTCAAGAAGGTGAAGTTTTCCTAAAGGTTGTGCAGCCCCTCGAAGATAGGTACAGACGCCTCCGTACCGATCTGCAAGGCTCTACAAAACTCACTCATGACTCATGAGACCTATATAACCTAGGCTCTGATACCAACTTGTCACGACCCAAAATCTAACCTTGGTCGTGATGGCGCCTATCGTGTTACAGGCAAACCTACTTCAAAAAATATTACTATTGAATCGATTATAAGAAATTAATAAGATATTTCCAACAATTTAATTCCTGATAAACTAAACCAACTCTAAATATAAATAATATAAAATACGAAAATTAGTCCCAAACATCGTGGTGTCACTAAGTCATGAGCGTCTAAAACTATGAACTAAGAAATATAATTGTCAAAAATAAGAAATGATAAGAGGATTAACAAGGCCCTGCTAATGCTAGCAGCTACCTTGCAATCTTCACAGTAGGCCCGAACTCAATGATCGCCGCGCTCTAAGTCTCCTTGATCTGCACATATAGTGCAGGGTGTAATATGAGTACAACCACCTAAGTAGCAACAGAAATAACTAAGGAACTGAGCAGTAGTGACGAGCTGAGCATAACAGTCCAATTATTTATTTTCTCAATTTACAATAAATATGAATAAACAGGTAAATTTCCATAACTCAGTAAATTCTATAAAGAAATTAATACGTAAGTGCAGTAATAACAAAAGTAAATGCTACCTCCCAGCAATGTCACTCCATCACTCAGCACTCGCACTCAACATTCCACACTCAACACTCAACACTCTACGCTCACTGGGGTGTGTATAGACTCCGGAGGGGCTCCTAAAGCCCAAGGGCTAAGCACGGAAAACTCACGTGCTACCATATCAATACCTGGATCCACACGGTCAACTCACGTGCTACGCGGACAACTCAAGCGCTTTGGTATCAATATCTAGACCCGCACGATCAACTCATGTGCTACACGAACAACTCACGCGCTATGGTATTAATATCCTCACAACCAGGACCTCGGCCTCACTCAATCATGTACCTCACTAGCCTCACCATCATCAACAAATAAGGGAACACAATCCATATCAAGTATCACAACATATTAGAAAATAATAGAGACTAAGGTAAACATGTACAATAGTTTCTATGACTGAGTACAAATAATGTGAGCATGAAAAAAACCTAAACGGGATCTCTAACATGAAGGCAAACAAGTTCAACAACAAGTAAACACATAACCACACATAATAGCTTTTAGGCCTAGCCTCATAGGACGGACCAAGTCTCAATCCCTCGCGGATCACACCCACATGCCCGTCACCTAGCATGGGTATCACCACCTAACAATCACATGATATTACTTTCTTCGGGTTTATACCCTCAAAGCTAGAGTTAACACTATTACTTACCTCAACCGCGTAAAATCCTACTCGGGGATGCCCTCATCTCTGGACTCGGTCTCCAAAATCTTCAAATCAAACCATGATCAGAATACTACTATCAACATAGTCTAAAGAATCAAATTCCACAATAAAAACAATAAAATATGTCAAAAATCCGAAATTGGCCAAAATCCAGCCCTCGAGCCAACATCTCGGAATCAGTCAAAAATAGCAGGAAAAGTCATCTCTCGTCCTATCCTGAGACCACCATATAAAATTTGTCAAAATCGGACTCCGTTTAGTACTTTAAATCTTCACTTAAAATTCTCCAATACTCAAATCCCAGCTCCCCTCAATTTCACTTTGAAATCATCAATCAAATCCCAAAAATGAAGATGGAGTAATAAAATATAACCAAAACTGAGTAGAGAACACTAAACCCAATCCATATGGTGAAAATCGCCTAAATCCGAGCTACCCAACTCAAAATATGACCGAAAGAACAAACCCTAGTTTCATATTTTTTTCTGCCAAATATTCTACCTTGTTTCTCGTAACAAACAATTTTGAAACTCATGTTTTATTACTCTAGTGGATTCCTTGTGAAATTCTAATCATATTAGGCTTTTGAATCACTCAATTTGACCTTATAATGAATGAGATATGTAGGTTTTAATATTTACAAATAGTGCCGATTTTTAAAAATGCCGCTAGTGGCAATTTTGTAATTAATCTGAAAAATCGGGCAACCTAATTTTCTATAATAAATAATCATAAAATCCTCATACGATGTCCAAATTCGATGATTCCTTTTTATACGTGTCCATAATTACGATACAGATCTAATGCTTCAATCAAAAATAAAATCGGAGCTTATTTGTTCAATATGATATCATTTATACTTGAAGAAACAACATCACAACATAAGAAAAACGAGCGCACCACAATTCAAACCTCTATGAAACTCGTTGAGGCCCTCGAGACCTCGATTGATAATTCCAACAAGTCATATATTACTATGCAAACTTAGTCGAACCTCCGAAATACCCAAAACAACACCAAAACACCAAATCAACCTCGATTTCAAGCCTAAGAACTTCTTAATTTCCAACTTTTACCAATTCAAGCCTAATTCTAACAAATACCTCCAAATTATATTCTGAAACACTCCTAAGTCTAAAATCACCCAACAAAGCTAATCGAATCATAAAAATCCAAATCCAAATTCGTTTACTCATAAGTCAACTTCCGGTTGACTTTTTCTAAGTTAGCTTTCTAACTAAGAGATTAAGTGTTCATTTCACTCCAAAACTACTTTGTACCCAAATCCACCAACTCGATACAACTCAGTACAGTTGAACAATACATAAAGAAACATAGATGGGGGGAAATGGGGTTAAAAATCTCAAAATGAACGACTGGGTCGTTACATCCTCTCCCCCTTAAACAAATGTTCGTCCTCGAATGAATCTAAAATAAATACATGGAGTCTCAAATAGGTGAAACCTTCAGCAATACCTTCTCATCATATTCAAATAATAAATCTCACTAATAGGGACTCCAACAGACATATAAGCGCGTGCTCACACAATCAAAATATTCGTACTCCAGCTCCAAACAAAAGCCGGCCTCATGTCCCCTGGACTGGACCAACATCAACACAAAAATCACATCTTGCACCCCATCTAGGGAATCATAGTCCGTCGATACACAACTGATACCTAGCGCTCATGTGCGCATAAAAATATATGGAAGGAAGTAAAAGAGTTACACTTCAAGCTGAATCAATATCACACGATAAGAATTCAAGAAGGTGAAGTTTTCCTAAAGGTTGTGCAGCCTCTCGAAGATAAGTACAGACGTCTTCATACTTATCTACAAGACTCTAATAAACCGGCTCATGACTCGTTAGACCTATGTAACCTAGGCTCTGATACCACCTTGTCATGAGCGAAAATCTAACCTTGGTTGTGATGGCGCCTATCATGTTACAAGGCAAGCCTACTTCCTAAAATAATACTACTAAACCGATTATAAGAAATTAATATGATATTTCCAATAATTTAATTCATGATAAACTAAAATAACTCTAAATATAAATAATATAAAATACGAAAACGAGTCCCAAACATCGGGGTGTCACTAAGTCATGAGCGTCTAAAACTATAAACTAACAAATATAATTGTTTAAAATAAGAAATGACAAAAGGAGTAACAAGGCCCTACGAACGCTAGCAGCTACCTTGAAACCTCCAAAAATAGCCTGCCTGAACTCAACGATCGCCGCGCTCTAACTCACCTGGATCTGCACATATAGTGCTGAGCGTAGTATGAGTAAAACCACCTCAATAGTAACAGAAATAACTAAGAAACTGAGCAGTAGTGACGAGATGAGCATAACAGTCCAATTATTTATTTTCACAATGTACAATAAATATGAATAAACATGTAAATTTCCATAACTCAGTAAATTCCATAAAGAAATTAATAGGTAAGTGCAGTAACAACAAAAGTAAATGCAACTTCACAGCAATGTCACTCCATCACTCAGCACTCGCATTCAACACTCAACACTCAACACCCTGCGCTCACTAGGGGTGTGTACAGATTTTGGAGGGGCTCCCAAAGCCCAAGCGCTAAGCACGAACAACTAATATGCTACCATATCAATACCTGGATCAACACGGTCAACACACGTGCTACACGGACAACTCACGTGATTTGGTATCAATACCCAGACCCACACAGTCAACTAATGTGCTACGCGGACAACTCACATTCCATAGTATTAATATCCTCACAACCATGCCCTCGGCCTCACTCAGTCATGTACCTTACTAGCCTCACCATCATCAACAAGTAAGTGAACACAGTCCACATCAAGTATCACAGCATATTAGCAAATAATAGAGACTTAGGTAACATGTACAATAGTTTCTATTACTGAGTACAAATAATGTGAGCATGAACAAAACTTAAAAAGGATCTCTAACATGAAGGCAAACAAGTTCAATCCTTTACGGTGCACACCCACACGCCCGTCACCTAGCATGGGTATCACCGCCTAACAATCACATGATATTACTTTCTTCGGGTTTAAACCCTCAAAGCCAGAGTTAAAACTGTTACTTACTTCATCTGTGTAAATTCCTACTCGGGGATGTCCTCGTCTCTGGACTCGGTCTCCAAAAGATTCGAATCTAACCATGATCAGAATACTACTATCAACATAGTCTAAAGAATCAAATTCCACAATAAAAACTATAAAATATGTCAAAATTTCAAAATTGGCCAAAATCCGGCCCGTGGGCCCACATCTCAAAATCAATCAAAAATGGCAGAAAAATCATCCTCGTCCTCTCCCGAGTTTAACCATATAAAATTTATCAAAATCGGACTTTGTTTGGTCTCTTCAAATCCACATTTAAAACACTCCAATACTGAAACTCTAGCTCCCCTAAATTTCACTTTGAAATCATCAATCAAATCCCAAAAATGAAGATGGATTCATACAATATAACCAAAACTGAGTAGGGATAACTTAACCCAATCCATATGGTAAGAGTTTCCTCCAAAATCGCCCAAATCCGAGCACCCCAACTCAAAATATGACCGAAAGAACAAACCCTAGTTTTATATTTTTTTCTGCCAGCTATTCTGCCTTATTTCTCATGCTAAACAATTCTGAAACTCGTGTTTTATGACACTAATGGATTATTTGTGAAATCCTAATCATTTTAGGCTTTTGAATCACTCAATTTGACCTTATAATGAATGAGAATGTAGTTTTTAATATTTGCAGATAGTGCAGATTTTTAAAAACGCTGCTAGTGGCAATTTTGTAATTAATTCGAAAAATCTGGTAACCTAATTTTTAATAAAATGACCATAAAACCCTCATACGATGTCCAAGTTCGATGATTCCTTTTTATACGGGTCTGTAGTTAAGATACGGACCTAATGCTTCTATCAAAAACAAATTCGAAGCTCATTTGTTCAATATGATATCATTTATACTTGAAAAAGCGGCATCACAACATAAGAAAAATAAGCGCAACATATCCCAAACCTCTATGAAACTCGTCGAGGCCCTCGAGACCTCAATCGATAATTCCAACAAGTCATATATTACTATGCAAACTTAGTCGAACCTCCGAAACACCCAAAACAACACCAAAACACCAAATCAACCCCGAATTCAAGCCTAAGAACTTCTTAACTTCCAACTTTCACCAATTCAAGCCTAATTCTACCACATACCTCCAAATTATATTCCGGAACACTCCTAAGTCTAAAATCACTAAACAAAGCTAATCGAATTATAAAAATCCAAATCCGAATTTGTTTACTCATAAGCCAACTTCCGGTTGACTTTTTCTAACTTAGCTTTCTAACTAAGAGACTAAGTATTCATTTCACTCCAAAACTACTCTGAACCCAAACCTACCAACTTGATACAACTCAACATAGTTGAACAAAATATAAAGAAGCTTAGATGGGGGAATTAGGGTTATAAATCTCAAAACGAACGATCGGGTCGTTATAAAAGTATTTCTTTATTAAGAGCTTTAGTGGTAGAATATATTACACTAAACAACCATTTAATAGGAAGAGGATTTAACTGGATGTGGCAATGGATTTCATGTTGTGTAGTGGCTATAGGCTCCAACGAAACCTCATAAGTGTTCCATAGGATAAGGTTGTATTCTGGGCCGGTCCCGGGCCTGGCGGGCCGGTCTTGGGCTTCGTGGGCTTATTTTTTGGCGGTCCCGGGCCTGGCGGTCCCGGGCTTGGTGGGTAAGACCAGCCCGTGACGGGCCTAAGCCCACGTGGTCCTGGGCCTGGCGGTCCGGGCCTGGCGGGCTTCGTGGGCTTTTAATTTATGGGCTTTTAATTAAAAAAAATTATTTAATAAGTATATATATGTTAAGTGTGTGTATATATATATATGTTAAGTTGTGTGTGTGTGTGTGTGTGTGTGTGTGTGTGTGTGTGTGTGTGTGTGTGTGTGTGTGTGTGTGTGTGTGTGTGTGTGTGTGTGTGTGTGTGTGTGTGTGTGTGTGTGTGTGTGTGTGTGTGTGTGTGTGTGTGTGTGTGTGTGTGTGTGTGTGTGTGTGTGTGTGAGTGAGTCTAATAGTTCAGATATTCAAATCTGAATGTAAGCATATATTGAATTTTACTAACCTTTATCGAAATGGGTTACATTAATCCATTCTACTTGACTCCTAAACTACAACTATTTGACCCTCCAACTATATGTATTAAGTTTATATGTTATGTATATATATAATATATATTATGTATATATATTATATGTATATGTATGAAATAGATATATATATTGTATTAAGAGATAAATCAAAAACTTGTGTAATAATTTTTATTACTAAAAATGACATATCTTTATTAATCTTCTCTCCCCCAATGGAATGAGCACAACAAGGTACTAATACCACCATTAAAAGAAAAAAAAACTAAATAAGATGTGCCAAAGTACAATTTACAACACAATCTACATATCTCTAACAAATCTCATAAATCCTTCAAGATTTGGAGGAGGTTCCGTTGGCGGTGGTGGAAAAGAAGCTTGTTCATCACCACTTCCGAGTGAAGCAGCATCCTCAGCAAGCTCTGCAATCATTTCTTCGTAAGCGTCATCCACATCCGGTTGTGATTCTGCAAGTCTAAAGTTTCTTCTTTCCGAGCGGATCCAATCTATAAATAGCACTGACTTCTCCAAGCTCTCCCTCATAGATGCTCTATTATCTCCTATTTAAAGTCTTGCTTGACTGAAGGCGCTCTATGATGCAACTGTTGAAGCTTGAATAGATAATATATCGCGAGCCATCCTTGCAAGAACAGGGAAATGTTTTTCCCGTAACTTCCACCATTCCAAAAGCTCAAAATCCCGTCTGGATTCTCCTTCTCTAGTTCCTGCGACAAATAAACTTGAAGCTTATTTAGATGGGAAGATTCGTCAAAATTATCTCCTTGAGAACCCCTAAACTCCGTCCAAGATTTAAGTGCCTTCAAGCCCGCGGCTCTTTTGGACGACTGTGAAGTAGACGAAGTAGGGGTTGGAACATTTGGCCTAGAATTTTGTAAGGCTTGTTGGTATGCATTATAAATTGTTTGAGTATTAATTTTAATTGATGCTTTTGTATCTGCAAGAGTAGCACGTTCTTCTACTGTAAGATCTAAAGCGTTATAAATATTTGTATACCAAAAATGAGGACCTCCTAATTTCATTGTAGGGTTTAAAATTGCTGCTACACCATAAATAGGAGGGATAGGGAAAAAATATTTTTTAAATTTTTCTTTCATTGCATTTATAGCAAGTTCATAAATAGGCCCACCCTCGTTATAATCCACAGATAAGTAGGACCACTCGTCCCTTGTTAGAACTCTGACAATGCAGATCATGATTACATACAAACACAATTAGCTATCTTAACTTTCTATACACCGAACATTCTTTATCAACATCAGTTCAAACATCCTGGTATTTCTTCACATCTACGAAGCACCATAACCTTTATCAAAATTTCCCAAACATACCTAGAGACAGAGCCAACACAGCACACGACAGTGCAATTAGTTAATCAATAACAACCTCCCCAACTTAGCTCGGAGTCATACATCAAAGCACTTTTAGCTACTCATAGCATTCTTACTCAAATGATGCCGAAATATTAATATGAGATTAAACTCAAGTCATTTACAAGCCTTGACAGAGACTCGAATCATCAGAGACCTTAGCTCTTCTGCAATTCTTGCAGATATACATGTACCACCAATAAGCCCACTCCCTTTAGGTGACAGAAATCTTTCTAAGTCCCAAATTTTCCAAAAATTTCGGCAAAGTTTCCTTTGTAAATTGGCCTATCCACCTGCCAGAGAATCACCAAACCATTCTAACAATACATCCACAACTCAACAAGATATCACAATGTATTTCAACAATATTAAATCTCAATACTATACGAATCATATTATCATAATTTATACTTGAACCTGCGTTGTACCTGCTCGAATCATAACACATATCAAAATCACTTTAGTCTTCCTGAGTTTAAACTCGTTCCACTACACATAAGGCACTTTACCTTCCAATTACGAGATATGATAATTATTTCTCACGCCCATAGCTAGGGCTACATATCAAACCACAATAAGAACTGAATACCTTACAGCTCTCCCATTATCAAACTGCCATTTGCACAATAAGGATCAGTACCGATCGTATGAACTTCATAATACCGACTCGCAAAATTAATACCTTGGTGCTCAAGCCATAGACAAGGATTCGACCTCAAGTCCTCCCGACTGGCCCAACATGAACTCATGGAGATTATATCTCGCCCCTCGATCGGGGAATTGCAAGCCATAAGTCAATTATATTACTGAGCGCTCGATGCGTACACATACGTGCGGAAGGAATTTCAAAATTATATCTCAAGCTGAATCAAGTGCGCACGATAAGAATTCCAAGAAATGTGAAGTGTTTCCTAAAGGTTCGCAGCCTCCCGAGGATAAGTACAGGCGTCCCCGTACCGATCCACCAGACTCTACTAACCGGCTCAAGACTCATGAGGCCTAGTAAACCTAGGCTTTGATACCAACTTGTCACGACCCCAAATCCGGTCGTGATGGCGCCCAGCACACTGCTAGGCCAGCCCGACCAATCAACAACAATCATAGAGCTATGAGCTCGCCTTATCCCATTTAAACATAACAATTGTAAATTAACAGTGATGGATATATCAAAAAACGGGGGGACCAAGCCCCAACGCATACCAACTCCCATAGACCGAAGGGTCAAGAGTCATGAGCCTCTACGGAATATACAAGTGTAAATAGTGAATATAACTGTGCACAAGTGTGGGATGATCAGAACAAAATATAGACAAACTGGAGAATCAGGTCCTGCGAACGCTGGCAGCTACCTCGACTGTCCAAAAGCACTCCCGAGCTGCAATGGAATCAGCTCTGCTGTAATGTACCTGGATCTGCACACAAGGTGCAGGGAGTCGGGTGTGAGTACTTCCAACTCGGCGGTAATAAAAGTAAATAATGCTGAAGGGAAGAAAACCACGCAAGGCACTATCTCTTGCTACACAATACAGAACTATCATAAAACTTCAAAACAGTATCATTTTATTCCCTTTCAGCATATGTGAGTAGATTATTTAGAAATCTCAATTTTTAACTACTTTCTTTCATGATAATATACCGATACCTGGATACAATCTCAAGCAGTGCAAGTCCGCACTCAAATCAGCCCCTCGGGCTCAGCACTCCTTATCAATTTACACCAGGAGATCTGGTCAATAAGGCAACTAATGCATGTGTGCCAGTAATGTATGAGTGCTAAATGTTATGCCACGTAGTACACGTAAACCAATGTATGTATGCCACGCAATGCATATGACCGCTACGGCGTGTAGCCCGATCCAATTTGGGTACCCATGCTCACTGTGGGGGTTCAGACTCCGGAGGGGCTCCTACAGCCCCAAGCACAATATTAATATCACACCTGCTGCGGCGCGCAGCCCGATCCGTATACCACTGCGGCGTGCAGTCCGATCCATGCATGTGTATGCATATGCTCACATCAAATGTCATGTCCTAACATATGGACCTCGGCCCCAATTAGTCTAACAAATAATCAAGAAAGCCCTACGAGCAACAATATCACATTAGCTCACACCTAAAATATTATTAAGACCTTATTCAAGTTTTTCATAACCTTATAAGAATGCTGAATAGCAAAAATCCCATTTTAAACCTTAAATTAGAATAAAATATGCACAGTGTTATCAAAACAGTGATACCAATCCCCGAAGGACTCAAATAATTGGCACGAAGTCCAAACATGATAATTAGTCCAATTCACTTCAACAATTAGGTGTTATTATTTATTACGCGGGACGGACCAAGTCACGATCCCCAATGGTGCTCTACCCCACGCCCGTTATTCGGCGTGCAAGTCACCTCAACACAACACTAAGATGTGCAAGTCCGGGGTTTACTAACCCTCAGGATATCATTTACAAGAATTACCCACCTCGAACCGACGAAAGCTTATGCCCGCGACGCCTTTGCTCCTCGAACCGGCATCCACGCACGTCAAAACTAGCACAAATCAGCACAGATATATCAAAATAGGCTAATGGAACATCACCCAATCGAAAGAACTCGAAAAATATCAAAAATCACGAAATTTGCAAAACCCGAGCCCCGGGCCCACATCTCGAAAAACTTCGAAACCCGTATTTCCAGAACCCTCGTCTCGCCACGAGTCCATACATATAAAATTTACCAAAATCGGAGTTCGATTGGTCTTTTAAAACCCAAATTTTCGTTTTCAATATCTAGGCCACAATCCTTCACAATTTCTACCCAAATTCATGAAGATTGATGTTAATTCTACCATAAAATGATGTTTTTGAGTCAAGAAACTTACCTCCGATGAATACCCGATGATTTCCCAGCGTTTTCCCGTGATTTCTTCTCTCTAGGGCTCAAAAATTATGTTTTGGGTATATGAACCCGTGAGCCCTCTGTTCTGTCATTTTAATTTCACTACCAGACGATTTTACTCTACGCGTTCGCGATGCCCCTCACGCGAACGTGATGCCTTGCTCCGTTCCTTCATCGCGAACGCGACGTACAGTCACGCGTCCGCGAAGACCATTCTCCCCAGCCCGGATTTTTCCTCTACGCGTTCGCGTCCCAGTCCACGCGAACGCGATGCTTCGCCTTTTCCTCTTACGCGTCCGCGTCCTTCTCCCACGCGAACGCGATGCGTTCCAACTTTCTTCTTCGCGAACGCGGCATGCTACCTCGCGAACGCGATGGCCAACTGGCCCCAACCTACGCGAACGCGGCATTGCCCTCGCGAACGCGAAGGCTTAGCCTTCTGCACAGTGATCTGCAATTTACACAAGACTTTTCATGTTCCAAAAATGCCGGATGATGGTCCGGATTCACCCCGAGGCCCCCGGGACCCCAACGAAAACAACCAACATACTCCAAAACACGATACGAACTTGTTCCAATCATAAAAACACCACCCTAAACATCAAAATCACCAATTACACATGGATTCAAGCCTAAGTTTCTTCAAAATTTTCAAAACTAACATTCAATCCAAAACCCGATCAAACGACGTCCGAATGACCTGAAAATTTGCAGACATATCCAAAATCACATAACGAAGCTACAGGAACTGTCGGAATTCCATTCCGACTCCCGGATCAAAATCTCACCTACCGTTCGGATTTCGCCAAAATTCAACCTTAGCCAATTCAAGCCTAAAACTACACCGGACCTCCAAATTCAATTCCGATTGCTCTCCTAAGTCATAAATGATCTCCCGAAGCTAGTCGAATCATCAGAATCTGATTCCGAGCACTCTAGCTCGATAGTCAACTCTAGGTTGACTTTTCATATTCAAACTTCCTTCAAACATGCTATTTGCTTCATTTTCAATTCAATTCACCGCTAACTCACCCGATAGGCTCTAACACTGATATAAAAGCATAAAACATGTAATTGCAACCTGACGGGGTGGTAAATTCCCGTAACGATGGGCCGGGTCGTTACATTCTCCCCAAATTAAACAAACGCTCGTCCTCGAGCGGACTCAGAATTGTACTAGAAGCAACCCAATAGCTGAATGACCTTACCAAGCATATATTCGGGCGATCATACGTTACCCTATCTCACATAAGTCCGAAAACACCATATAGTCAAAATTTCATAGACCATCTGAACCATAAATCACATTGCACTTTCCGAAATAATATGCCAAATGCCTATCCCATGCCTATACTCAGGATACACTCGAATCCACTGCAATAACCCATATTCACTACTCCGGGTGAGATCATAGGATGTATCAAACAACCCAATCACTCGAGACAATAGTCTCTAATCACACAATTTCCCATGATAACCAAATACCAACTGAAAAACCCTTTTTTATTAGATAGAGTCTTGTTCCAACACCTTCATATCATGCCCACGGCAACCGAACACGCGATATATCGAACCCATCTCTCGGGTCAACCATTCATGAATCCATTTCACTTTTAACCGATACCACAATAGGTTTCGGAGCCAAACCTCGATTTTTTTTACCTTTCTAATGAGCCAAGATCTAATATGCTCGTATTCATAAATGACTCCAAAGGTCATTTCGATTATAATACACCGCACTGGTGACATGACACCTCAACATCGGCCTAAGGCACAACGAGCACAACATAGGCTCCAATAGAAATGTTTGCACACACTCGAATCATGACAGCTCAAATCATGACAATTGTCTCCAACAAATAGAGCTACAATTCAGTTCCTCTGTGCCATCATAACATAGAACTGAAATCGCGTCTCGCATTATAGAAATAGAGTACCCGAATCCTCCTCGAGAGGTCATAACATCACGTGGCCTTGCCACGATTCGTGATTTTTTTTCCCAACATTATTACTCATGAAGCACCTCAAGTTACCAAGCTCAAAAAGGTTAGCCACGCACAGATCTAGGTCTGAACCCAAGCAATCAACCTCACCCACGGTGAAACCATTAACATATGCTATTAAATCTTGAGAGGACACAACCGATGTGCCATTCGCCAAGCGATACTCAAAACGGTCTATTCCTTAAAAGCTAGGAAGTATTGTATACAAAGTAACTTATAACTAACTCTATTTTCACATTACACTGTTGCGGCGTGCAACCCGCTCCAATGACATACCCGTGGCGGCGTGCCACCCGATCTAGATACCATACCCGTGGCGGCGTGCCACCCGATCCAAGTAACCCTCGTCAAATAAATACGCGTCGAGTCAAGTTGCTCATCATAATAAACATATATAGCCTCAAGTTTGGCCACAAGAAACGCATCCGACAAAGTTCCTCAATACCATAACTAATCAATGGTAGATACTTCTACACTAACATCCGCCACTAAGGTCCAACTGACAAAGCTATGCCTACCAGCCGTCCGCTGGTCCTGGGTACAACTACTCTGTCGGAGCATACTCTGATGCTCTCTGCTACGCAATTTGTGCCATTTTCCGACATAGTCCATATCACATTAGTCTAGACAATCTGACCCATGACAACCAGTCAGCAATCAAGTATCATAATCCAAATTCGTCTTATCAAGTCAAGAGAGAGCCTCTAGGGCTTCCGATTTCCAATAATCACAAAACGGTGCCGATGCACACGATATACAACCACTGCATAGGCGGATTAACGAGAACTTCAAGTCTCAACACATATATAACACATGAATCACAATGCCTGATCCCGTACTTCACTGTACATATACATAACGCACATCGAGCGTCCATTCATACCACGACAGCCATTCAGAAATTTCACTATGCCATCAACGACTCAGTAATTACAGTCGATCCAACAAGAGAATACCACCATACCACTGGATATCATCAGTTTACATTACCTTGTCCTTTTTGGATCATATTCCCTGCCAAGTTAATAAAATAGCAGTACCACTTTCTTAAATTATTAGAAAGATCGATTCTTAATTCACCTGCAGCTGTCTGCGCTGCACAATAATTTTATTGACTTCTCATATATTATGAACTGATCTCAAAACCTAGAATATACCATATTACACTAAGACAACATTGGAAATTCATATCCCTTTCCTCCGCCTCAACATCGGCGCACTCTACTCGTCAAGGACTTTCGCGATCCCATATAGAAGAAAAACTCATTACACATTCCACGCTTCGCATACAGACAAGAATATACTCATTTTCAAACCATGATAAAACACATCACAAACTATTTCTTCCCATTCGTTGCATAAGTTTAACTGCCAGGACTGAGTCCTTTACCCATATCGAGTTACACAATTGTCAGCACTCAAAGGCTTTGTTGCACAATATCTGCAAGACTCATTACTTCAATCACATACCAATAATTAGTCGTATTCCTTATCATACCGCTTCGGTTTATTAACAAGTTGTTCCATTTACCCAGTTTCCTTTCTGATTCATCTTTGATTTAATATTAGCCATTACTGTAGCACCATAACATATCAACGCATTCCACACGAGACTCGTACATAAGACCACACGGTCTAAGACATATAGGCCACTGAATACTCTCTCAATATTTCCCAGAAGGATCACATCCTACAATTCTTTATTTTGAAGAACCTCTTGCGATTTGAATTCGTTATCATTACCTTCCCATACGGTTACATAGACTCCCATCATTCACATAATATAACACTAGTCTTGATTTTTCTCTAACGAAACCGCCATCTTTAGCCACATACACAAAACTT
This sequence comes from Nicotiana noctiflora, assembly GCA_032618575.1. NCBI lineage: Eukaryota > Viridiplantae > Streptophyta > Magnoliopsida > Solanales > Solanaceae > Nicotiana > Nicotiana noctiflora. The sequence goes on along the minus strand of JASVEL010014253.1, from coordinate 275,747 downwards.
AAGGCACTTGATTGTTACAAGCAAAATCTTGAACACTGCAAAACCATTCTCGGGCATCATTCACCCTTATTCAGCTGTAATTCAACTGTCCTATTGAGTAGGACCACTCGTGCCTTGTTAGAACTCCGACAATGCAGATCATGATTACATACAAACACAATTAGCTATCTTAACTTTCTATACACCGAACATTCATTATCAACATCAGTTCAAAACATCCTAGTATTTCTTCACATCTACGAAGCACCATAACCTTTATCAAAATTTCCCAAACATACCTAGAGACAGAGCCAACACAACACACGACAGTGCAATCAGTTAATCAATAACAACCTCCCCAACTTAGCTCGGAGTCATACATCAAAGCACTTTTAGCTACTCATAGCATTCTTACTCAAATGATGCCGAAATATTAATATGAGATTAAACTCAAGTCATTTACAAGCCTTGACAGAGACTCGAATCATCAGGAGACCTTAGCTCTTCTGCAATTCTTGCAGATATACATGCACCACCAATAAGCCCACTCCCTTTAGGTGACAGAAATCTTTCTAAGTCCCAAATTTTCCAAAAATTTCGGCAAAGTTTCCTTTGTAAATTGGCCTATCCACCTGCCAGAGAATCACCAAACCATTCTAACAATACATCCATAACTCAACAAGATATCACAATGTATTTCAACAATATTAAATCTCAATACTATACGAATCATATTATCATAATTTATACTTGAACCTGCGTTGTACCTGCTCGAATCATAACACATATCAAAATCACTTTAGTCTTCCTGAGTTTAAACTCGTTCCACTACACATAAGGCACTTTACCTTCCAATTACGAGATATTATAATTATTTCTCACGCCCATAGCTAGGGCTACATATCAAACCATAATAAGAACTGAATACCTTACAGCTCTCCCATTATCAAACTGCCATTTGCACAATAAGGATCAGTACCGATCGTATGAACTTCATAATACCGACTCGCAAAATTAATACCTCGGTGCTCAAGCCATAGACAAGGATCCGGCCTCAAGTCCTCCCGACTGGCCCAACATGAACTCATGGAGATTATATCTCGCCCCTCGATCGTGGAATTGCAAGCCATAAGTCAATTATATTACTGAGCGTTCGATGCGTACACAGACGTGCGGAAGGAATTTCAAAAATTATATCTCAAGTCGAATCAAGTGCGCACGATAAGAATTCCAAGAAATGTGAAGTGTTTCCTAAAGGTTCGCAGCCTCCCGAGGATAAGTACAGGCGTCCCCGTACCGATCCACAAGACTCTACTAACCGGCTCAAGACTCACGAGGCCTAGTAAACCTAGGCTTTGATACCAACTTGTCACGACCCCAAATCCGGTCGTGATGGCGCCCAGCACACTGCTAGGCCAGCCCGACCAATCAACAACAATCATAGAGCTATGAGCTCGCCTTATCCTATTTAAACATAACAATTGTAAATTAACAGTGATAGATATATCAAAAAAACGGGGGGACCAAGCCCCAACGCATACCAACTCCCATAGACCGAAGGGTCAAGAGTCATGAGCCTCTACGGAATATACAAGTGTAAATAGTGAATATAACTGTGCACAAGTGTGGGATGATCAGAACAAAATATAGACAAACTGGAGAATCAGGTCCTGCGAACGCTGGCAGCTACCTCGACCGTCCAAAAGCACTCCCGAGCCGCAATGGAATCAGCTCTGCTGTAATGTACCTGGATCTGCACACAAGGTGCAGGGAGTCGGGTGTGAGTACTTCCAACTCGGCGGTAATAAAAGTAAATAATGCTGAAGGGAAGAAAACCACGCAAGGCACTATCTCTTGCTACACAATACAGAACTATCATAAAACTTCAAAATAGTATCATTTTATTCCCTTTCAGCATATGTGAGTAGATAATTTAGAAATCTCAATTTTTAACTACTTTCTTTCATGATAATATACCGATACCTGGATACAATCTCAAGCAGTGCATGTCCGCACTCAAATCAGCCCCTCGGCTCAGCACTCCTTATCAATTTACACCAGGAGATCTGGTCAATAAGGCAACTAATGCATGTGTGCCAGTAATGTATGAGTGCTAAATGTTATGCCACGTAGTACACGTAAACCAATGTATGTATTCCATGCAATGCATATGACCGCTACGGCGTGTAGCCCGATCCAATTTGGGTACCCGTGCTCACTGTGGGGGTTCAGACTCCGGAGGGGCTCCTACAGCCCAAGCACAATATTAATATCACACCTGCTGCGGCGCGCAGCCCGATCCGTATACCACTGCGGCGTGCGGTCCGATCCATGCATGTGTATGCATATGCTCACATAAAATTTCATGCCCTAACATATGGCCCTCGACCCCAATCAGTCTAACAAATAATCAAGAAAGCCCTACGGGCAACAATATCACATTAGCTCACAGCTAAAATATTATTAAGACCTTATTCAAGTTTTTCATAACCTTATAAGAATGCTGAATAGCAAAAATCCCATTTTAAACCTTAAATTATAATAAAATATGCACAATGTTATCAAAACAGTGATACCAATCCCTGAAGGACTCAAATAATTGGCACGAAGTCACGATCCCCAATGGTGCTCTACCCCACGCCCGTTATTCGGCGTGCAAGTCACCTCAACACAGCACTAAGATGTGCAAGTCCAGGGTTTACTAACCCTCAGGACATCATTTACAAGAATTACCCACCTCGAACCGACGAAAGCTTATGCCCGCGACGCCTTAGCTCCTCGAACCGGCATCCACGCACGTCAAAACTAGCACAAATCAGCACAGATATATCAAAATAGGCTAATGGAACATCACCCAATCGAAAGAACTCGAAAAATATCAAAAATCACGAAATTTGCAAAACCCGAGCCCCGGGCCCACATCTCAAAAAACTTCGAAACCCGTACTTCCAGAACCCTCGTCTCGCCACGAGTCCATACATATAAAATTTACCAAAAGCGGAGTTCGATTGGTCTTTTAAAACCCAAATTTTCGTTTTCAATATCTAGGCCACAATCCTTCACAATTTCTACCCAAATTCATGAAGATTGATGTTAATTCTACCATAAAATGATGTTTTTGAGTCAAGAAACTTACCTCCGATGAATACCCGATGATTTCCCAGCGTTTTCCCGTGATTTCTTCTCTCTAGGGCTCAAAAATTATGTTTTGGGTATATGAACCCGTGAGCCCTCTGTTCTGTGATTTTAATTTCACTGCCAGACGATTTTACTCTACGCGTTCGCGATGCCCCTCACGCGAACGCGATGCCTTGCTCTGTTCCTTCATCGCGAACGCGACGTACAGTCACGCGTCCGCGAAGACCATTCTCCCCAGCCCGAATTTTTCCTCTACGCGTTCGCGTCCCAGTCCACGCGAACGCGATGCTTCGCCTTTTCCTCTTACGCGTCCGCGTCCTTCTCCCACGCGAACGCGATGCGTTCCAACTTTCTTCTTCGCGAACGCGGCATGCTACCTCGCGAACGCGATGGCCAACTGGCCCCAGCCTACGCGAACGCGGCATTGCCCTCGCGAACGCGAAGGCTTAGCCTTCTGCACAGTGATCTGCAATTTACAGCAGACTTTTCATGTTCCAAAAATGCCGGATGATGGTTCGGATTCACCCCGAGGCCCCCGGGACCCCAACAAAAACAACCAACATACTCCAAAACACGATACGAACTTGTTCCAATCATAAAAACACCACCCTAAACATCAAAATCACCAATTACACACGGATTCAAGCCTAAGTTTCTTCAAAATTTTCAAAACTAACATTCAATCCAAAACCCGAACAAACGACGTCCGAATGACCTGAAAATTTGCAGACGTATCCAAAATCACATAACGAAGCTACAGGAACTGTCAGAATTCCATTCCGACTCCCGGATCAAAATCTCACCTACCGTTCGGATTTCGCCAAAATTCAACCTTAGCCAATTCAAGCCTAAAACTACACCGGACCTCCAAATTCAATTCCAATTGCTCTCCTATGTCATAAATGATCTCCCGAAGCTAGTCGAATCATCAGAATCTGATTCCGAGCACTCTAACTTGATAGTCAACTCTAGGTTGACTTTTCATATTCAAACTTCCTTCAAACATGCTATTTGCTTCATTTTCAATTCAATTCACTGCTAACTCACCCGATAGGCTCTAACACTGATATAAAAGCATAAAACATGTAATTGCAATCTGACGGGGTGGTAAATTCCTGTAACGACGGGCCGGATCGTTACAGTTACCCGCTTTTTCTACACTTGTCCCCTCTAGCTATGCTTTTAATCTGTTATATTTAGCTTTTTCAGTAGGGTGTGTTTGTATGTGCCTAGTCAAAGTACCCGTGCCACTACGCTCTCCAGTATATTTATGAACCAACAATGTTTTACAATTTTTACATTTAGCCTTATTTTGATCTCTTAGTTGAGTAAAAAATTGCCAAACTAATGAGGTTTCTTGGCGTTTAGAAGGTCGTCTATTAAAAGTCGGTGTTTGTACAGGTGGGTGTTGTGGTTCAGTTGGGTTATTAGCCGGACTAGTAGGTGTGTCATCTAAATCCGGTTGGGTTTCATCTATATCCTGTTGAGTTTAATCAAAATCCTCTTGGGTTTCATCAAAATCCAATTGCCTATGAACTTGTAAATTAGGATAAAGAGCAGTCATAATTTCATTATCTAGTTGATCTCTTCTCGTGAAATATTATGACAAAATTCAGTATCGCTAAATTGAAAACGGGGATTATCACTATCAAGAATAATTTGACCACTAGGACGGGTAGGTCGGGGAACCGGGGGGGGGGGGGGGAAAGTTAGTTGGTTGACGACTACTTTCACCCATTTTAGCTTTTCCCTTAGCACTAAACATTTTTTTTCAATGAAAATGCCATTTTAATTATAATTATGCAAACAAAATCACACAAAATATATTCTTAAAAATTAAGAGTTGGAACGACTTTACCGAATTGTCGAACAACTTCTTCAAAATTGAAAATTGCAAATTGTTGAAGACTTGAAGACTTCAATTCACCAACTTCACAAAATTTCACAAAATTGAAAAAATAGTACTCCCTTCGTTTCAATTTATGTGAACTAATTTGACTGGGCACGGAGTTTAAGAAAAAAGAGAAGACTTTTGATCTTGTGGTGTAAAATGAGGCACCTTTATTTTGTGTGGCTATAAATCATTGCATAAAGGTAAATTGTTTCCAAATAAAGAAATGGGTCATTCTTTTTGGCACGGACTAAAAAGGAAATATGTTCACATAAATTGAAACAGAGGGAGTATAAGCAATTGAGAGAGATTGAGAGAGATTAAGATAGATTGATGAATTGGTGAGTTAAAATGAAAGAATGAGGGGTATTTATAGTTGAGTATTGGAAAAAAGTATAATTATATAAAGTTTGGAGTTATATTAAAGTTTGGGGACCATTTGGCTAATTTTAAAGCCAAAAACGGCTATTTTTGACCTCCAACGGCTAGTTTATAAATCTGCCCGTTGGGCCATTTTTTTTAAAATAAAATTTTTTTTTTTTAAAATAATACCGTTAGGACCGCTAGAGGCCCGCTAGGCCCGTTAAGACCGGCCCAGGACCGCTAGCCGATCCCGGTCTTCGCGGTCCTAATGGGTTGGACCGGCCCATCACGGTCTTTAAGCCCACCTGGAGCCCGGCACGGTAGGACCGGCCCGCCAGGACCGTTAGGACCGCCAGGCCCGCGGTCCCGGTCCGGTTCCGGTCCTGAACCGGCACACAACACACCCTTACCATAGGATAGTAATTCCCCCTGATTGTCCTACAGCACCTACCTCCACCATCCCCGTGAAGTTAAATTCTTTTTTTTTTTTTAAATTTTGGTGGTTTTAAGGCAGTGTGTTTTTAAAAGAGTCACAAGAGAAGGACGATTATAATCTAGAAGATAATGAAAGTTTCATGGAACTTAGAAGATTGAGCTCCTCGACAGTTCCAAATAATAAAATTCATATGTTAGCGGTTGAGTTGAGCAATTTGCTGCTCTGCACCCTCCCCAGGTTGTTGTTTTTCTGCCCTGAGCATAGGCGGAGTGTTGGGAATTGATGAATTGCATATTTTCCAACGTCCGGATTGGTTGTGTATCAAATGCGAAGGGAACATGTGATGAGATTTGGAGGACAACGAATGTAAATTTTTCTTTCGTATTCCTCCTTCTGGACAAATACCTTTATTGCTTGAGGCATGCATGAACTACTGCTGAAACTTCTTATTGAAACTCTCGATCTAGTACGACTACTGGATTAGGAGCAGTGGGTGGGAACTGCGGTGATGAGTATGGATGAGGTGTGATGGGTTCCATCATTAGAGGACGGTGATTGGGAAGTGAGTAGGGCTGGATCTAAGGGGTTGAGGTAGCTAGTGTTGTGGGTGGATAGAATGGTATCTGAATGAGATTGTGATGGAGATGAGTTGGATACCAAGCGGGTACTGGTGGATTAAGTGGTTGGTATGGTGCAACGTATAGTTCTTGCATCATAGAATAATGGTACCTGCCACAGATTTTCGTCCTCAGGTGCATCCCCTCCGTGATAATTTGTGCAAGATCCCCTTGGGTTGTTGATCAAGATTGTTATTTCTTAGTTGTTCACCTCCATTGTGAACATGAGAGCATAATTTTTAGGACTACCTCTAGCCAAGAAGTTGGGCTGGTCATTGCATGTAGTGTTTGGGCAGTGAAGATGGTGGTGTTTGACTCCATGATTAACTGTGGGAGGAGGGTATTAAGTGAGGTGTTTGTGGTTAGTGAGTCGATATATAGATTGCCTTGGTTGTGCTGGTAGACATGTGTGAATAAAATTGTTTGAGTTCATCGTGTATGGTAGAAATGGAAAAAGGAATTGGCAGTAGAGTATTAGATAGATTAGGTGTTGGTGAGGAAGTATGGATTATATGAATGGTGCTTGGTGCCGGTGAGGAATAATGGTGTTGTATCTGAATTTCAGATTTTGGTAGATTTTGTGTGATACTTGGGTTTGGAGATTCATCATGATTGGATTGCATGAGAATTGGTATTTGTTTTGTTTGTTGAGAAGGAAAAGGCTGATTGATATTAGGGATTATTTTGGTAGTGTGCGGTATTGGGTTGATAGGGTCTAGATTTGGCAGCTTTAGTGACTGGAGTTGGGTGAATATGTGAGAGGGTTCCTGCGAGGCAGGTGAAAGTATAGGGCTGTGTAAGTGGTCTACATGGAGAGGTGGAGACGTAGAGGATTAGGGATATGGTTGGTGGAGTGTTCTGACAGAACTAGGGTTTGGAGTAGCAGTAAGAATTATTAAATTATTTTTGTATTGAGCATCATTTAAAATTTTAATTTTATTAAAATCATTTGGTGTTAATGATTGAAATTTATTAGAAGCATAATTAGTGGAAGTTAATTCCTGATTTGTTGCACTTCTTTTTCCTTTATTAGTATTATTAATAGAAATATTAACAAAATCTACATGATTAGGGATAGTAGACATACATGCGTCTAGGTATGGCGGCATAGAGTTGTCATTAAATAGGGTAAATGTTTGTCGGGTGATGCGTGACTTGGACTGATTTTTTTTTGAAAATTAGACTATTTTCTATTTATTTGCTGATTATGGGATTGTGATTGAATCAACAGTGCTAGAAACAAGATTAATTGGGCTGAGGAAGAGGTGGTTGATTGATTTTTTGACTGTGAAGAGAAGGAATAAAATTTTTTATTGTGTACAAGTCTGCCACAACTAGTACACAGCATGTTCAATACTTCATAAAGGATTGTTTGGCTATGACTTCCAATAAAAATGTGTATTTTTAATGGTTGATCTAACGATACTTCAACACATAATCGGGCATATATAATGATCTAGGAGTTTTCCAATTTTGTTACCAACTCGCTGTAAGATTTGAAAATCATACAATTTTGTAGGTAATTCAAGCAGATGCAACCAAATTGCAGATTATTATATTTTCATTTCAGATTATATGAACTTTGGTGTCCATTGACTGATAGAGAAAAAATGATTTAAAATAAATCAAGGTCCTTGATGTAAAGCACACTGCATATTCTCCTATTTTTTGGAATTTAATTAGGAAAAAATCTGAGCCTAAATCGATTAGAGGTTGATTTTATGTAGGTTGCCATTGTATTTTTTGTCAAAGCAGTTGATGGCCAAATTTGCGGCCAAAAACTTTAACGATGATTGCATGTTTCTATGGTGTGTACAGTCTAATTTTCTCATCTGGTGAAAGAGGGATGAAGAGATTAGGGTCTCTTTGTACTTTGGTTTCATTAGTTAAGTCTAGGGTGCTCGTTGTGGAGTAAAGTTGATGAGGAGAGGAAGGGCCATCTCAGTAGAAACTGGGATATTAAGATAAGAGGGAGTGGGTACAGTGATGTGAGGTGAGGAAGGTGGGGCAACAATGTCATGGCTTTTCCATTTGTGGTGTTGGATAGGTGGAGGAGCGGTGGTGGGGAGAGAGAAGGGTGATTCGTGATAAAGGAAGAAGTAAATTTTATTGTGTAGAGAGCATTTTTTCGCGATTCTCACAATATTTGTTGCTCATGGTAAGAAGTTGAGTCAAATGGAGATACTACACTAATTAATATATATACATCAATTAGCTAAAAATTTTGATTCTTTTCAAATGCTTATATTGTTTATAGAATAATGTTAAAGTTCATGTAACAATTGCCTCACCAAAAAAACTTTTTTCCAAAACTAAGATTAATAAAAATTTGCCTAAGATCAACAATGTTTCAAAAAAAAATTAAAATATTGGCTATATTATAATTTGAGAGAAAATTATTAGAAGAAATCAATTATAAAAAATATTAACAATTTTGCATCTCAAAAATTAGAAAAATAGACTTTAAATAAAAAGTAAAAATATTTGCTTAAATTTAAGGCCTCCTCCTAAATTTTGGCTTTAGGCCATAAATATTGTTAAGCCACCCACGGAGATAAGCACACAGCCAGATAATCAATCTTCTCTGCACGTTTTATTTCTGGTCTACTTTTTTCTCTTTCTTTTTTTAACATTTATTTTGGCTAACTTAACAGCTCTTTATTTTCTAAGTACTTTGTTAAGTGTTAAAAGGTTAGTCACATTGTTTAAATCGAAGAAATTTAACCTTTAGCTTCCTACTCTGGCCACATAGATATCGTGACAAAAAAACAATTTCATGGTGAAAAACATTTTAAGGTAAACTAAGGATTTAAAGACGGTGGAAGCACAACTTTTATTGCGCTAGTTAATTGAGATTAGTCGATTTTGGACTAGAATATTCTTCCATGTTAAAGCAAAAGGAAAGCAAAAATTACCTTCAAAGGTTGTAGTAGAATTGTAAGTCTTATTCATTTTTAATTATAGGATAATAATTTCAAAAATAGTTATTGTTTGGCTCAAAATGTTTACAAGCATTCATGAACTCGAAATAATTATTAAAAATAAAGGGCCAATCATAGCAGGTCGTAACATATCAGAAGTTCAGTAAAAGAAAAGATAATGGGAACATATGTAGAGATAACATAAGATATTTAGTGATCTTTATTCATGATAATGTATTAATCTGCCTCTCCATGAAGAGGTTCAGATCCTTACAATCATGTTTTCATAGATCTACTGTTATTTCGTGTTTTTCTGGTATTGGATTCTCACTCTGCGTTGTACTCTGTATTTCTCAGAGCCCCCATGGGGAGAGAGTGGAGCCCCTTTTTTCTCGTGTCTGCCTCTGTATTTATAGGTCTTAGTTATACCAGTTGACTTTTCTTGGATATCGGGTCCGTGTCAGGAGATTGTTGCGGGAGGTGTCGACCTCGGCCAAAACTTCAGGGCGGATACGAATAATATCTTGTGGTCGGGGGCGACCTCGCCTCTTGTGACATTCGCGCTAGTCGAGGGAGGCCTCGCCGCTTGTTGCGTGAGCTTGGGCAGAGGGGAATGATTAACCCACTTGATTATTATAAGGTCGAATTATAGCTCATACAGATAGTTCCTTCGCTTATCATGGTCGCGTCGAGGCGGACCATGGTAAGCGGATATGATCGTTCGAAGAGCGTCCCCTCCCAGATGAGGGGACGATAGCCTCTTATGGTGCCTCATCGCTATTTTCTTTTTCATGGAGGGGGTGCGATCGCGCGTCGTTCGTGGCAACGGGTAATGGTTGGTACGCCATAGTCATGGGTTTGGGTACATTCTCGTGCGTGCGAGCTCCGAGACGCGGTGCCTGATTGCTTCAGCTGATAAAGCGTCTTCGCGTTTGGAATACTCAAAGCGGCAGCTTTAATTTCGGCGCACACTCGCTGATTTTGATCGTGGTGGCGACGATTTTGATGAAAACTGAACCGTTTTCTAACGGTTGGGATGCGCATTTAATGGCGCCTGTCGGTTTCCCGAGGTTTGATTTAATTTGCCTATAAGAAGGCTTGGTGTGTCAGACATCTAACACTCTTTGATTTACTGATAGCCTTCCTCTTTAGCAAATTCCTAAAGAATTTTGTTCTTTCTGCGACATACTTGTTGTTCGTTCTTAGTTATCTTCTCCATTCCCCCTTAGCCTTTCTTGTGACCTGAATCAATGGTTGGCTCTTCCTCTCGCGACGGTCTTCCGACGTTGGTACCGGCTGGTCCTTCAGTGATTGAGGGGCTGTCCCCGGTGCTATTGGGCGGTGATCGGAATGAAACTGAGAGAGTACCCTCAGTAGATGAGATACTCCCGGCGGCGGGAAGCTTGGCGGTGGATTTCACCGCAGATGGAGGGGTTGACCTAGTTGATGAGGCCCCGTTGATGGGGGTGATAGGTATGACCCAGCTGCGCGTGCAAGGGCTCATCCCCTCCCATGCTGATGTTGTGCTGGCTCTGTCGGGGGAAAGGGTTCACGCCGACCGTGTAGGGTATTGCGTGTTTTATTTTTATCCCTTCAGGCAGGGGTTCAGGATGCCCCTCCCCAATCTGTTAGTCGATTTCTGCCGGTACTACAGTGTTTGCTCGGGGCTGCTCACCCCATCTGTGTACAAGCTCTTGGCTATGCTGCTGAAGTTCTCGGAGCTGGTTGGCCGGACGGTCACGCTGCAGCACATTCTTGCCCTCTATGCCCCTCAGCGGGTCCGGGGAAGCATGATCCGGATGGTCCCGCGAGGGTCGCAAGCTTGGTGACTGCTCTGGATGACGAGGTCGAGCCTCATCAATTCGAACAATTTTTCTACATCAAGACCGGTCATCTGGTGGTGCCTTCTCCAGGGTTTCCTGAGACCTGGAATCACGGTCGTAAGTCACTCTATATCCTTTTGGCGGGGTCGAACTTATTCTTCTTCTTCGTCCTTTGAATGGTTGTTGTTTTGTTGTTATTTCTGCAGCCGACAGGTCGCCCCCGCCTTTATTCACTGGCCTGCGCGGATGGCTGGAAGTTATCCTTTCGCATACCGAGGGAATCTGCTCGTGGGCGTCCTTCTCGAGGAGGCACGACCAAGGGCCGGCCGTGGGTAAGGATTTTTGCTGTCTTTGGACGTGTCCGATTTTTGGTCATTTCCGTAACTTGAGGCTGACCCAATTTTATATTTGTGGCTATACCGCGGCAGGGCTCTGCAGCTAGTATTCCGGCGGCCTGGGGCGATCGCCAGGTTCTTCATTCCGCCAACATCCGCTCAGGTGCCCAGGGCCGCTTCTATCAATTCTGTAGTTGTGCCTTCTCCTGTGCGCCCCTTACTCGATGGTGGGGGCCTGTCGGGAGTTGTTCGCCCTCGGGAGGCGTCGCCCTCTCGCGATGAAGAGGAGAGGCCTTTAATTAGGCGAAGAACCATTCCCCCTCCGGCTCCCTCAGCAGCTCGGCCCGCTGCCAATAAGGTGATAATTGTGGATTCCCTACCCTCCTCCGAGGTGAGGGAGAACGTTGACGCGGTGCGTGTTTCAGGAGGCTGACCAGATGATTCTCAGGCTCAAGAGGAGCGAGAAGGAAGCGCCGCTCCTACCGCTCAGTCCTCTACCCACAGGTTCGAGGTAGGCAAGCTCTCTCAGGTGGTTGTGGACATTGGCGACTCCATCACTCCATCGTGGAGAGGGGTCCCCGTCCGGTTCTGACTTGGACTCTAAGGATGTTCGCATGTTTTGTGACGGGGTCACGAACGCGACTGTCCATCCAGACGGGAGGCCGCGGGTGATCGATATTCCCGTGAATGAGAATTTATTGCTGAGGGAGCCCACTATATTGCCACTGCTAGGCCAGTTATGTTCCTTCATTGAAAATCAGTCGCTGAGAGAGGTGACGGACGTGGGCTTAATGAATGAAGTGGCGTCGCTGGGAATGAGGGTATGTGTTATGGAATAATTATTTTTCCTTGAACCTTTTGTTTCATGAGCTTCTATACCTGACTCCCTTGCTCTTTTTGCTTTATTTTGTAGGTATTTCTGTTGCAGGTGGAGGGCCTCCGTCGGGCCAATGTTCGATCTTGGGTACTCTTTCGGGTTCTCGAGAGGTGCCGCAGGTATCAGATCCGGTGCAGGGAGCTCAGTGAGCGCATACGGGTTGATCCCCATAACCAGGAGCTGGTTGGGGAGTTAGCGCGAAAGGAGCTGCAGAGGAGCCAGGCGCTTGGTCGTGCTGAGGCCCTGGAGGAGCGGCTGCATCAGATGAGTGACGAGCTCGAGGCTGGAAGGAGGGCGTCGTTGGAGAGCGACTGCTTATGCTCGGCTAGGGTGACGGAAGTCACCTCGGAATGGAGTGGGAAAGTTGCTGCGCTAGAAGGGGAAGTAACCGACCTGAAGCGCCAGTTAACTGAGGCCTCTGCCTGGACGACCGAACTTGAGGGGATCATTCGTGCCAATGATTCCCAATTTTTGTTGGTGAGGGCTGCCGCCTTTTTCAGGGAGAGTCGCCTCGAAGAGCGGATCAGGGTACTGGAGCAGAAAGCTCAGGATGTCGTGCGGCAGATTGCACTCCTTGAGGAGGATAACCGGTGCATCCAAGAACAGTCCACGTGCATGGGTAGCTCCCGTGAAGCTTGGGTTTACGCCGAGGCTCAACGGGACATATATAAACATTTGCTCGAGGCAGGTATGATCTCCGAAGACACCTTCGAGGGGGCGCGCCAGAGGGCATGGTAAGCCCGCGAGGAATGCGGCTTTTACGCCGCAACGCCCGGCATCGATGATGTCCCTGGCGGGAGTTTGGCCGGAACTGGGAATGATAGGGGCGAGACGGATGCCAGCGCTGGCGGAACTGGTGCGGATGGAGGTGTTGGCAATCCCCAGTTAATTGATGATTAGTTGATAATGCCTTCTTCGATTGTTGCTGTGTGTGGCTATTTTTTTTCCTTTTTTTTTATTTGATTGATTGTTGTGGTTTGCTTCAGACAGTGGGTGAACGGGCGTGGCCCATGTCTACCTGTTTTTATTGAAGGGGGGGGGGGGGGAATTCCCCCTTTTCCCGTTGTTCGCTTATTACTCGCTCCACTTTATGTTTTCCTTTAGTATGGTCGTTAAGCGCTCCGGATCGAGGGCTCGTAATCCGAGTTTTATTCCAACTATCGTAGAATTTAAGTTGGCGAAGGCTCATGGCCTGAGTCCCAGTTCAATCGTGGTTGAACGTCGTTGATTCTTTTGAGTCAAGGGCTCAGAGCACGAGTTTTTACTTCAACTGTCGTTGAATTTAAGTTGGCGAAGGCTCATGGCCTGAGTCCCAGTTCAACCGTAGTTGAACATCGTTGATTCTTTTGAGTCGAGGGCTCAAAGCCCGAGTTTTTACTTTAACAATCGCTGAATTTTAAGTTGGTGAAGGCTCATGGCCTGAGTCCCAGTTCAACCGTAGTTGAACGTTGATTATTTTGAGTCGAGGGCTCGTAGCCCGAGTTTTTACTCAACTATCATTGAATTTAAGTTGGCGAAGGCTCATGTCCTGAGTCCCAGTTCAACCGTAGTTGAACGTCGTTGATTCTTTTGAGTCGAGGGCTCGTAGCCCGAGTTTTTACTGCAACTATCGTTGAATTTTAAGTTGGCGAAGGCTCATGGTCTGAGTCCCAGTTCAACCGCAGTTGAATGTCGTTGATTCTTTTGAGTCGAGGGCTCATAGCCCGAGTTTTTACTTCAACTATTATCGAATTTTAGTTGGCGAAGGCTCATGGCCTGAGTCCCAGTTCAACCGTAGTTGAACGTCGTTGATTCTTTTGAGTCGAGAGCTCACAGCCCGAGTTTTTACTTCAACTATCATTGAATTTTAGTTGGCGAAGGCTCATGGCCTGAGTCCCAGTATAACCGTAGTTGAACATCGTTGATTCTTTTGAGTCGAGGGCTCATAGCCCGAGTTTTTACTTCAACTATTATTGAATTTAAAGTCGGCGAAGGCTCATGGCCTGAGTCCCAGTTCAACCGTAGTTGAACGTCGTTGATTCTTTTGAGTCGAGGGCTCGTAGCCCGAGTTTTTACTTCAACTGTCATTGAATTTAAGTTGGCGAAGGCTCGTGGCCTGACCCAGTTCAACCGTAGTTGAACGTTGTTGATTCTTTTGAGTCGAGGGCTCGTAGCCCGAGTTTTTACTTCAACTCTCATTGAATTTAAGTTGGCGAAGGCTCATGGCCTAAGTCCCAGTTCAACCGTAGTTGAACATCATTGATTATTTTGAGTTGAGGGCTCGTAGCCTGACTTTTTACTTCAATTATCGTTGAATTTTAAATTGGCGAAGGATCATGGCCTGAGTCCCAGTTCAACCCTAGTTGAACGTCGTTTTCTTTTGAGTCGGCGGCTCATAGCCCGAGTTTTTACTTCAACTATCGTTGAATTTTAGTTGGCGAAATCTCATGGCCTGAGTCCCAGTTCAACCGTAGTTGAAAGTCGTTGATTTTTTTGAGTCGGGGGCTCAAAGCCCGAGTTTTTACTTCAACTATCTTTGAATTTTAAGTTGGCGAAGGCTCATGGCCTGAGTCCCAGTTCAACCGTAGTTGAACGTCGAGGGCTCGTAGCCCGAGTTTTTACTTCAACTGTCTTTAATTTAAGTCGGCAAAGGCTCATGGCCTGAGTCTCAGTTCAACCATAGTTGAACGTCGTTGATTTTTTTAGTCGAGGGCTCATAGCCCGAGTTTTTACTTCAACTATCGTTGGATTTTAAGTTGGCGAAGGCTCATGGCCTGAGTCCCAGTTCAACCGTAGTTGAACGTCGTTGATTCTTTTGAGTCGAGGGCTCATAGCCCGAGTTTTTACTTCAATTATCGTTGAATTTTAGTTGGCGAAGGCTCATGGCCTGAGTCCCAGTTCGACCGTAGTTGAACGTCGTTGATTCTTTTGAGTCGAAGGCTCATAGCCCGAGTTTTTACTTCATCTATCGTTGAATTTAAGTTGGTGAACGCTCATGGCCTGAGTCCCAGTTCAACCGTAGTTGAACGTAGTTGATTTTTTTGAGTCGAGGGCTCGTAGTCCGAGTTTTTACTGAGATGACTCGGGCTTGCTCTCGTTGGGTTTACAGCCCTTCATTTCTTGTTTTCCCTTTTCTTCTGACTTCAGGAAAAGCTACGCAATCTTGCTATGAAATTCCCACAGACGGCGCCAAATTGTTTGGCTCAAAATGTTTACAAGCATTCATGAACTCGAAACAATTATTAAAAATAAATGGCCAATCATAGCAGGTCGTAACATATCAGAAGTTCAGTAAAAGAAAAGATAATGGGAACATATGTAGAGATAACAGAAGATATTTAGTGATCTTTATTCATGATAATGGATTAATCTGCCTCTCCATGAAGAGGTTCAGATCCTTACAATCATGTTTTCATAGATCTACTGTTATTCCGTGTTTTTCTGGTATTGGATTCTCACTCTACGTTGTACTCTGTATTTCTCAGAGCCCCCATGGGGAGAGAGTGGAGCTTCTTTTTTCTCATGACTGCCTCTGTATTTATAGGTCTTAGTTATACCAGTTGACTTTTCTTGGAGATCGGGTCCGTGTCAGGAGATTATTGCGGGCGTACCCAGGAGGCGTCGACCTCGGCCAAAACTTCTAGGCGGATACGAATAATATCTTGTGGTCGGGGACGACCTCGCCTCTTGTGACGTTCGCGCTAGTCGAGGGAAGCCTCGCCGCTTGTTGCGTGAGCTTGGGCCGAGGGGAATGATTAACCCACTTGATTATTTTAAGGTCGAATTTTTATATAACTATGTTATTTTTATTTTGTTAAAGTCTTATACTTTGTTTTCTAGCACAAAAAGCATAACTTCCACTGACTCACACAAAAAGTATAGTGATCAATAATCACAATTGTCTGATAGTAATTTTTTATTCCACATTTTAAATTATCACTTTTTGTGTGTGCGCGCGTGCGCGACTATACACATATACTTCATATTTTATGGCTAGTGAATGTAATTAGTTTCGAACAACTAGTCTATTTTATTTTTTTCCTTAAAATAGAAATGACTCAATACATATATACATAAATTAAAAGAATATTAAAAGTGAATTCTTCCCCCACAAAAAATTAATAGTTTGAAATGCATCAGATTTTGATAAGAAACAAAAAAGGAAAATAGAAGGCATAATTAGAGAACACTAAAAACAAAAATGCTATCAACTTGATGAAAATCTAGAAAAAAGATAAAAGATAGAAATATCGTGTTCAGAAAGATTCACTCTTACTATTCTGGTCGGGCTGAGTCATTTTTATTTGAATTGAATTATTTTTTATTGGACTGGAACTAAAAAACTAAAAAAATTATGAAATAAGAAAATACTACTGATAAATTATATTTTTTGGTCGCTATGATTTTTGTGTGAGTTATTAAAAGCTTTATGAATTTTATGTTAGAAAACATAGTTATATGATTTTAGCAAAAAAAATTATAGTTATGTGATCATTATTGAAAATTTACTTTTTAATTATATATTTGAAATTTGAGTACTAAAAATAAAGTTATTTTTGATAACTTTGTCTCTCCTCAATGTAAATTCGGATTAGTCGAACCTTTTAACAATTAAAAAATAAAGGGAAAAACAAAGCTATAATTAAGTGATAAACTTAGCTTGGAATAAACAAGGTGTACATGTTCTTGGACTTTTTCTCCTCCATGTTACGAATTAGGTGAGATGTGATTGAAATTTGCCACACAATTTTAAAAGTAGTATGGCTTGATTTTGAAAACGTGGGTCCCACTCTCGAGTAAGGCCGTTGGTGTTGTAGATATACGGGTTTGGAGTGATAAAATGCATCTTTTTTATTCGTGAAAAATTGAATTCGAGGTATGTTTCATATTAGTATTATTTTGTTTGTATTTTAGATTGCATATAAGTTTTAATTAGTTTATGTTATTTTCCGAAATTAGTATATGTAATTTATCCGGATTAGTATGATAATATATATGCTTTCATGTTAATATTTTGTTTATATATATTTGTTTAATTAATATTATTTGTTAGTTGTAAAATGCAGACCTGTTTAGCGTAATAAAACATAGATTCTTTTAGGCTAGTAAATTTTAGAGCCTTGTAGCGCAATAATGTGTAGTATTTAGCTTGGATTGTTGATCCTCAAAATTAAGTTATTAAAAACTATCGAACCCGGGAGCTCAAAAATATTGAGTCTGGGACCCATATTATAAGCAATTTGTACAATTAAATTATTTAAAATGTAACTTTAAATTATAAAAAAAATACATAACGATTAATAATAGTTTGGTGCCGCTGGGCCTCAAAACTATCGAGCCCGGGACCCATATGTTAGTAACTTGGACAATTAAATTATTATAAATATAATGTTTAATTATAAAAAAATACATACGTATTAATAAGAGTTTGGTGCCGCTGGGCCTCAAAAATATCGAATCTGGGACCCATATTATCAGCAATTTGTACAATTAAATTATTAAAAAATGTAACTTTATATTATAAAAAAAATACATAACGATGAATAATAGTTTGATGCAGCTGGGCCCTCAACAATATCGAGTCCGGGACCCATATTATCAGCAATTTGTACAATTAAATTATTTAAAATGTAACTTTAAATTATAAAAATATACATAACGATTAATAATAGTTTGGTGCCGCTGGGCTTCAAAACTATCGAGCCCGGGACCCATATGTTAGTAATTTGGACAATTAAATTATTATAAATATAACTTTTAATTATAAAAAATACATAGCTATTAATAATAGTTTGGTGACGCTGGGCCTCAAAAATATCGAGCCCGGGACCCATATTATTAGCAATTTGTACAATTAAATTATTTAAAATATAACTTTAAATTATAAAAAAAAAATACATAACGATTAATAATAGTTTGGTGTCGCTGGGCCTCAAAACTATCGAGTTCGGGACCCTTATTATCAGTAATTTGTACAATTAAATTATTTAAAATATAATTTTAAATTATAAAAAAAAATACATAACGATTAATAATAGTTTGGTGCCACTGGACCTCAAAAATATCGAGCCCGGTACCCATATGTTAGTAATTTGGACAATTAAATTATTATAAATATATCTTTTAATTATAAAAAATACATATGTATTAATAATAGATTGGTGCCGATGGGCCTCAAAAATATCGAGTCCGAGACCCATATTATCAGCAATTTGTACAATTAAATTATTTAAAATATAAGTTTAAATTATAAAGAAATACATTATGATTAATAATAGTTTGGTGCCACTGGGCCTCAAAACTATCGAGCCCAGGACCCATATGTTAGTAATTTGGACAATTAAATTATTATAAATATAACTTTTAATAATAAAAAAATACATAGCTATCAATAATAGTTTGGTGCCGCTGGGCCTCAAAAATATCGAGCCCGGGACCCATATTATCAGCAATTTATACAATTAAATTATTTAAAATGTAACTTTAAATTATAAAAAAAATACATAACGATTAATAATAGTTTGTGCTGCTGGGCCTCAAAAATATCGAGCCCGGGACCCATATGTTAGTAATTTAGATAATTAAATTATTATAAATATAACTTTTAATTATAAAAAAATACATAGCTATTAATAATAGTTTGGTACCGCTGGGCCTCAAAAATATCGAGCGTGGGACCCATATTATCAGCAATTTGTACAATTAAATTATTTAAAATGTTACTTTTGTAAGTTATATTTTTAATTTAACAGTTGATGACATGGATGCGCCCATACATCCTGGCCTTAGGACCTCGGATCTGTTAGGCCTACAGCCCCAGCATCGATCAGAGTACATCTGGGATGGCGAATTGGTTACACAGACATTCCGAGCTCAGAGAGTGGATGTCTTGTGGGAGTTCCTCAGTGAGCGTGATTTGCATCCTAGAGTCGTCCATCACCTGGAGGAGATGGGATTCTACATGATTATACTCATTTGCCGGATACAGCTTGACTATTCCTTGATCACGGCCGTGATTGAGCGGTGGCGACCGGAGATGCACACCTTCCACCTTCCCATTGGCGAGGCCACTATTACGTTGCAGGACATAGAGGTTTTATATGGCCTGTCAGCCGATGGGTTGCCTGTTCTATTTCCTGCGAACATGGGGCATTTTCCGCGCGAGACGTATTGGGATTTGCTTCAGATGCTCACAGGTTTGAGGCTGGAGGTGTCACACCTTCTTTTGGCGCGCCCACTACCCGGGGGTAGAAGCGTAAGGGAGTTTTTTCCAATTTAAGTGACAATGTTCGAAACGGAATTATTTTTATTTATTTCAGAGTCGCCACTTGGAATAAATTAAAGTGTCCCAAATCACCAATTTATTTAAGTCCCGAATCGAGGAAATTTCGACATTCCAAATGAATTTTGCGAACCAGAAATTCTAAGTAAGGAATTCTGTTGACTCGAGGGAAGGTGTTAGGCACCCCCGGATCCCGTGGTTCTAGCACGGTCGCTTCAATTATTATAAATGACTAAAAATACCTAATTTTATACATGTTTATAACTTATATGCTCTAATTAAACTTCAAACCACTCTATTAATTTGAAACCGGACCCAAAGAAAACAAAAACTAATTACAACATAGACTCGGACTTTTGACAAATAAAAAATGTATCCGAATTACTTACTTTGAAACTATGCCGATTAAAGTCGTTGTAATACTAAACCAAGAAATCAATTTATTTGACAGTATATCCCTTAAAATTATTTCTAATTAAAGACCCTATACAAGATGATAGCTTATTTTTGCAGTTTGTTGACTTAGGAGCAAAGATTGCCTAAAATAAAATGTAAACTAGTAAAAATTAATCGACTATGCCGGGTGTGAGTATTTCGTCATGGTTCATTACTTGGCATAAGATTATCCATAATATAGTGCGTTCCAATTTATTTATTTATTTATTTATTTATTCTCTTTGCTAGGCTAACGCAATATGATACCTAATGGTAATCTTAAGTCCCTTTTGTTGAAATTCTAGCGTCTATTTTTACAAATAACTGTATCTTAAACTACAAGAAAACTATGACTAAAAATATCAAAGACATAAATCACTTAACAATCCTAAGTATTTCATCATTTAAGGGAATCAAATAACGCTAGAGGCCTAACATATGAGTTCTTTCAAGTTTCAGTTTACAAACTTTCTACAAACTTAAATCGAACCAATTCTAATTGTATAACAAGGTACAGTAAAGCCTCATTACTAAATCATAGAACAAAACTAAACAAAAGGCAAGAAAAATAAACTATTTTTGCTTCAACATCTTTATATCAACTTCCTTTGTCAATTTGCAATTATTCTCGGCCAATGTGGTTACAAGAATATACCTAGAATTCAAAGCAAAATATGAGGATCAGTGACTTATTTGGCAGTGAACGCAGCAACAAAGCAAACGATAGCAGTAGATTCCAAGCAATGCCAGTACAGCAAACAGACCAAACGTAAACACAGCTCAAACTCCCCCAGAATGCAATCCCAGTAGTAACTCAGAATCAGTCACAGACAAGCAAAACAGCAACCAAAATACCCAATAGACCTTGGTGAACTTGAGTTTAAACCAGAAAAAATGGGGCTGGCAGTTTATCAAAACCAAACTAAGCTCACTCGGATTAAAAAGGACTCAAATGGAGCAATGAGAGCTAATGTATTCTAGGATTTTTCACAGATATTGAACTTAAACAAGATTGAAGTCCCAAAAAACCTCTCACAATGGTAAGACAAAAGGCTAGTGTATCTCTATTTTCTTTCTGCTTTTCAGTGTTTTCTCTCTGTATATCTGTTGTTTCCAGTGGGTGTTTTTTCTGTTGTCCAGATTTTTCAAATGTCTTCAGCTTTTCTGTGAGTCTATGTGTGTCTTAATGTGTGTGTTCCCCCTTCTACTTATAACAGAAAAATTCCCCTGGGACACTCCAATTGTCCAATTAAAAATAGAACTCTGCCCAGCCCATAATATTCTCACTGTTAAATCACTAAATCCTGTCTAAGTATGGGATATTAATACAAAAATGCTAAATACATGGTGCTGATGGGATACCCTGCTGTACAGCAGGTTCCACTAGGTTGTACCATGTGCTTTGCATCATGACTATTAGCTTTTCTGATTTTCCTAAGCAAACTAAACAGCTATACCAATTCCACTCAGATTTTAAAGTCACAGGTAAGCTGAAATTTTGATCTAACAGTGATTCAAGGATTAAACAGGCCAATTCCAACTTACTCTGTCTCCTACTCGTCGGAGAGGTTAGCGGAGGTTTACATTAGGGAGATTGTTCGTCTCCATGGGGTGCCAGTATCTATTATCTCTGATCGGGGTACGCAGTTTACCTCGCGGTTCTGGAGAGCGGTCCAACGAGAGTTAGGCACTCAGGTTCAGTTGAGTACAGCATTTCATCCTCAGACGGATGGCCAGTCCGAGAGGACTATTCAGATTCTTGAGGACATGCTTCGAGCCTGTGTTATTGATTTCGGAGGCTCGTGGGACCAGTTTCTACCATTAGCAGAGTTCGCCTACAATAACAGCTACCAATCTAGCATCCAGATGGCTCCGTATGAGGCGTTGTATGGTAGGCGATGTCGATCACCAGTTGGATGGTTTGAACCGGGAGAGGCTCGGTTGTTGGGTATAGACTTAGTTCAGGAGGCCTTGGATAAGGTCAAGACTATTCAGAGAGATTGTGTTCAGCTCAGTCCAGGCAGAAGACTTATGCGGATCGTAAGGTTCGAGATGTAGATTTCATGGTTGGTGAGCAAGTATTGCTCCGAGTGTCGCCTATGAAGGGCGTGATGAGGTTCGGGAAGAATGGCAAGCTCAGCCCCAGGTATTTTGGTCCATTTGAGATTCTAGACTGAGTGGGAGGGGTGGCATACAGACTAGCTCTGCCGCCTAGCTTATCAGCGGTGCATCCTGTTTTTCATGTATCTATGCTTCAGAGATACCACGACGATCCCACACATGTGTTAGACTTCAGTACGGTCCAACTGGACAATGATCTATCCTACGAGGAGGAGCCGGTGGCCATTCTAGACCGGCAGGTTCGACAGTTGAGGTCGAAGGGTTATCCTTCTGTGCGTGTTCAGTGGAGAGGTCAGCCTCCTGAGGCATCGACCTAGGAGTCCGAGTCTGATATGCGGAGCCGCTACCCACATTTGTTTCCCGACTCAGGTACTTCTTTCTTTTGTCCGTTCGAGGACGAACGGTTGTTTTAGAGGTGGAGATTGTGACGACCCAAAGGGTCATCACTTGTTTAGTAATCATTCCGAGCTTTGGAGGTCTTGAAAATCTCATTTATAGTTGCCTCGATTTGCGTGCACAGTCCGGGCACAAAGCTGGAAAATATTTATGTTGAAATATGTGAAATATGTGAAAAAGTGGAAGAATTTTGATATTAATATTGATATGGTTGACTTTGGTCAACATTTTTGGTAAACGGACCCGGATCCGTGATTTGACGGTCTCAGAAATCCGTAGAAAAATATGGAACTTGGGCATATGCCCGGAATTGAAATCCGAGGTCTAGAACCCCGGTAAAAGAATTTTTCTGTTAAATTGTTTTCTGAAAATGTTTAAGGAAAATGAAACTGAATTTTGATTAAAAGTACTGGTATCGGGCTCGTATTTTGGTTCCGACGCCCGGTACAGGTCATATATATTGGTTAAGCGCTTCCTGTAAAGTTTGGTTGAAAACGGACGTCGTTTGACGTGTTTCGGCTTTAAATTGGAAAGTTTGGAAATTATGGAATTTTAAAGAATTCTTGAGTTTTAAGGCTCAATTCATTGATTTTGATGTTATTTTAGCGATTTGATCGCGCGAGCAAGTTCGTATGATGCTTTTGAATTAGTGTACATATTTGGTTTGGAGCCCCGAGGGCTCGGGAGTGTTTCGGAGGTGGTTCGGGGTGTTTTTGGACTTAGAAAACTGGCAGATTTTCTGCAATTTTTACACATACATTTTACTCTACGCGATCGCGGCCTTGTACACGCGATCGCACTGCCTTGTCACATTACTCAACGCGATCGCAGCTGTCTGCACGCGATCGCGAAGCTTTCCGTCCTTCTTCAACGCGATCGCAGCCGTCTGCACGCGATCGCGTAGCTTTCCGTTTTCCTTCAACGCGATCGCGACCCTTTTCACGCGATCGCGTAGTACAAACGAGCCACCCAGCGAAATTCTTCTACGCGATCGCAGCATTGTCCACGCGATCGCGTAGTGTTGAATATTTGCCTTCCGCGATCGCGATCCAATTCACGCGATCGCGTAGAACAAATTTCCGCCCAGTGATTTAATACCCCAAAACAGAACACTTACGGGATTTTATCCCATTTTCACAAAATCCTTTCTTCTCCACAGCTCTTAGGCGATTTTTGAGGCATTTCTTCATCAAAGTTCATTGGGTAAGTATTGTTAACTCGTCTTCTTCATTTTTCATCAACATCAATCAAATCCTTAGGCTTAAACATGTGTAAATTGGTTGAAAATTTGAGAAACGGGTATAGTTAGGGCTTTCAAAGAATTTGCGATTTAGACTTCGTTTTGGAGTCGAACTTAAGAACAAATTGTATATTTGAACTCATGGAAGATTGGGTGAACTTATTTTGGTTCGAAACTTGAGTTTCGACTATGTGGGCCCGGGGTCGATTTTTACTATTCCAGGCAGAATGTTGTAAAAATCATATTTAGCAATATGAACTAGTTTGTTAAGTAGAATTGATGATATTGAATCAATTGTGTATAGATACGATTGGATTGGAGCCAAATTTGAAAGAAAAAGACATTTCCACTGATTGAATCGTTCATAAACATTCGAGGTAAGTGTTTGTTCTATCCTAGCTTGAGGGAATAGGATTATGTGTTATGTGTTATGTGATCGAGTGCGGTGTATGGGCTGTGGTGACGAGCATCCATACACTGGCCTCTAGTATGACCGTGAGTCGTTGGAAAATGATTATTTTGAGATATATTACAGATGAATTGTTATTGTTCTCCTTGGTTGGGACTTGTTGTGAAGATAATTATTGATTGCCCTTAGTGGGACGGTTTATGAATTACTGCTTCTTTCTTTGCCCTTAACTGTGATTGTTATTTGGGTGAGGAAGAGTGATAATGCACGAACGGTGATGCCGTGCTATGTTTATTTATTTATGCACGAAGGTTAATGCCGTGCCATGTTTATTTATCGATTATGCACGAAGGATCATGCCGTGTCTCGTTATTAAACCATGTACGCGAAGGATCATGCCGTACTATGGATGCGAGGATGAGAGTAAAAGCACGAGCGGTGATGCCGTGTACTTTATTTCGTACTATGGATGTGAGGATGAGAGTAAAAGCACGGATGGTGATGCCGTGCAACTCGCTTGCTATTTCTTGAATTGATATTACTTGTGTTTACATTATACTTTGTTTTTCCTTGTGAAATTATTAACCGTGGTTAATTGTTCAATTCTTTAAGATATTCCTTATTGTGTTAATACTTGATTATTTCTTGTTATTTTGTGGTACACGTATATATATTGAATTGCACAAGTTTATGTGAGTATCCGGTCCCAGGCTTGTCACTACTTCACGGATAGGCCGGCACTTACCAAAGACACTGGGTCTGGCCATGGCTGATACTACACTTCGTGCGTTTTTGCACATGTCCAGTTTACGATCAGGAGCAGAAGCAGCAGTAAATAGATTGCGTGGGAGTTGATCATATTTGAGACCGAGGTAGCTTGCAGCCGTCCGCAGGCCCGGCGTCTCTCTCTTTATTTATGTTATTAGTCGTAGTCTCTTTGTTCCGAGACAAACAGAATTATGTTATATTTCTTTCGAACTTTTATGTGTAGTATTCCATAGTAGTTCGTGAGTTGGTGACTCCACGTCTTTGGTAGAGGATTTCAGTATGATTTTCACTTTGTAATTAGTTATTTCCATTTCGATAAAGTATTCCGCATTTATTTAATTAAAATTGTGTTAAAAACAGGATAGTATGAATACAGTGGCTTGCCTAGCTACCACGAGTAGGCGCCATCACGATCCCGATGTTGGGGAAAATCCGGGTCGTGACAAGTTGGTATCAGAGCTCTAGGTTACATAGGTCTCACCACTCACGAACAAGCTTAGTAGAGTTTGAGAGGTAGGCACGGAGACGTCCGTACTTGTCCTCCACAGTCTATTGAGTTAGGAAAGAGTCTCTCATTTGTTCTTTCTTGTCGTGCGACTTGTTCCTCAATTACCGATTGAATTTCTATTCTGTCCTTCGCAGACGGCGAGGACACGCGCTTCTTCGTCCGCCGACCGCGGCCCCGAGCCCCGTGCAGCCTCCCGCGAGGGCGGCGGCCGGGTCGTATCGTAGGCCGCGGTAGGGGCAGAGCTCAGCCCCGTGCAGCAACTCCGCAGGTGGAG
Source organism: Nicotiana noctiflora (assembly GCA_032618575.1). NCBI lineage: Eukaryota > Viridiplantae > Streptophyta > Magnoliopsida > Solanales > Solanaceae > Nicotiana > Nicotiana noctiflora. Next base: position 249,955 of record JASVEL010014253.1, on the reverse strand, counting down.
CCTCATATTGAGATCGACGAGGAGGTTCCGGTTCCAGCAGCTCCAGTGGGCCCAGCTCAGGTCCCATGAGAGGCTTTAATTACCCCGGATCTCCCGGATGCCTTGGTCAGAAACAGCGGGATTCATGGACAGCATTGCCGCAGCGGGTTTATTATCGGCTGCCTCACCCACTTCTCGGTCGGATGAGGGGCCCGCACCTTATTGCTCATACTCCGGAGCCGGCAGCTCCTCACCCTCGTGCACCGCATTCACCCACCGTGGCCACTCGACTGGTACCACACCACGCCGGTGACGGAGCCGGCCATGACTTCGATTCGTTATGGAGGCTTGATCTGTTCTCCAAGCTATTTACCACTACATTCAGTTGGAGCCACATCAGAGGATCCTCATGACTTTTTATTCAGTTGCCATGAGATTCTCAAGACTACGGGGATCGTGGAGACAAACGGAGTTGACTTCGGTACCTTCAGACTTGCAGGATCCGCCAAGACTTGGTGGAGAGATTATTGCTCGACTCGACCAGCAGGGTCCCCAGCCTTATCACGGGACCGCTTGCGGAACTATTTATGGAGAAGCTTCTCCCGCTACTCAGCAGGATGTACTTCGGAGGCGCTTGAGCGCCTCCATCGCGGCACTATGACAGCACACAAGCACGAGACGAGATTTATCGACTTGGCTCGTCACGCAGCAGTGATACTTCCCACCGAGCGGGAGAGGGTCCGCAGATGTATAGACGGGCTTAATCGACCCGATTAGACTCCGATGGCTACGGCGCGGGGAGTGACATATCATTTCGGGAGGCAGCCAAATGCATCACATCGAGTCGAGATGGCTCTTGCTGGGGAGGCGGTTATTCTTCGAGCAAGAGGCCTCGTCATTCAGCAGGTTTGGTGGTTCTTCCTCTAGTGGCACAGAATCCTTTGACAGAGGCCGGTCCTCCGTGCCTTTTCATTCCGCCCTTCGTGCTTCGCGTGGCGGATCGCGTGATCGTGGTTCTCTGGGCATTATTCAGCACCAGCATCCTATTAACGCTCGGCCTCTTCGCAGCTGTTCGTGAGGCCATTCGGTCGTCGTGGCCGCAGCCCTCATCGCCCAAGAGTTGCTACGTTGTCAGGCGACCCGTGTCATTTTATCGTGAATTGCCCTCATGCAGCCGGGCAACTCTCGCAGCCGAGGTCCTCGTCCCACGATTCAGTGCCCCACCGACCCTCGACCGCCCAGCCGCACCGCAGGCGGGGTAGAGATTATAGAGGCGGAGGTCGAGACCGCAGAGGCGGAGACCGTCCAGCCGAGAGGTAGAGGTCAGCCGGCTGATGGTCGTCCCAGAGACGCAGCTCCGAGGGGAGGTGCACATCCCCGATTCTATGCTTTACCGACCAGTGCCGAGGCAAGCAGGCATCGACGCCGTGATTACAGTGTACTATTCTCGTGTGTGCGGCGAGGTGCTTCGCATTATTTGACCCCGGATCTACATATTCCTACGTGTCTTCCTACTTCGCACCGTATTTGGTCGTGCTCAGCTATGCTCTGGATATTCCAGTTTATGTGGCTACACCAGCGGGTGACTCCATTGTAGTCGATCGGGTGCATCGTTCGTGCGTAGTTATATTTGGGGGTCTCGAGACCCGTGTTGATCTGTTGCTTTTGGATATGGTAGATTTTGATGTCATATTGGGGATGGACTGGTTGTCCCCATATCATGCTATTCTTGATTGCCATGCTAAGACGCTGACCTTAGCCTTGCCATAATCACCCCGACTAGAGTGGAAAGGTACCTCAAGCCACTCCGTTCGCACTGTTATTTCCTATGTTAAGGCTCGACATATGGTCGAGAAGGGGTGTCTAGCTTATCTGGCTTATGTTCGTGATTCCAGCGCAGAGGTTCCTTCCATTGAGTCAGTCCCTATTGCACGGGAGTTTCCTGAGGTTTTTCCTTCAGACCTGCCGGGCATGCCACCCGACAGGGATATTGATTTCTGTATTGATCTGGCACCGGGTACTCAGCCCATCTCTATTCCACCCTATCGTATGGCCCCGCCGGAACTAAAAGAGTTGAAAGATCAGTTGCAGGACCTTCTTGAGAAGGGCTTTATCAGGCCCAGTGTTTCCCCCTGGGAGCACCTGTATTATTTGTAAAGGAGAAGGATGGCTCGATGCGGATGTGTATTGATTACCGGCAGTTAAACAAGGTGACTATCAAAAATAAATATCCACCGCCGAGGATTGATGATTTGTTTGACCAGCTCCAGGGAGCGAGGGTATTCTCTAAGATAGACCTGAGGTCAGGGTATCATCAACTGAGGATTTGGGATTTGGATGTTCCGAAGATTGCATTCCGGACTGGGTATGGCCATTATGAGTTTTTGGTGATTTACTTTGGCTTGACTAATGTCCCAACTACATTTATGGATTTGATGAACATGGTATTCAGACCTTATATTGATTTGTTTATCATTGTCTTCATCGATGACATCTTGATATATTCTCGCAGCCTAGAAGAGCACGAGCGGCATTTAGGAGTAGTTCTTCAGAAATTGCGGGATCATAAGCTATATGCTAAGTTCTCCAAGTACGAGTTTTGGCTAGAGTCAGTGGCATCCTTGGGACATGTTGTGTCGAGAGAGCGTATTAAGCTGGCAGGTTATTACCAGCGATTTGTGTAGGTATTTTCTTCTATTGCATTGCCCTTGACAAGATTGACCCAAAAATGTGTTCTATTCCGCTAGTCCGATGGTTATGAGGAGAGCTTCTAGAAGCTCAAGACATTCTGGACTACAACACCAGTTCTTATATTGCCTTCTGGCTTGAGAATGTATATGGTGTATTACGATGTTTCACGCGTTGGTTTGGGATGTGTGTTAATGCATGAGGGGAGAGTTATCGCTTATGCTTCGAGGCAGTTAAAGATACATGAGAAGAATTATCCAGTTCATGATCTTGAATTAGCAGCAGTGGTTCATGCCTTAAAGATCCGGAGGCATTATCTATATGGTGTGACATGTGAGGTGTACACTGATCACAAAAGCCTACAGTACTTGTTCAAGCAGAAGGAGTTGAATCTACGACAACGGAGATGGTTAGAGTTGCTAAAAGACTATGATGTTACTATCTTATATCACCCAGGTAAGGCCAATGTGGTGGCCGATGCATTGAGTAGAAAGTATGCCAGCATGGGTAGTCTTGCATATATTCCGGTCAATCAGAGACCATTAGCTCTAGATGTCCAGGCCTTAGCCAACCGGTTCGCGAGATTAGACATTTCTGAGCCTAGCAGAGTGTTAGCCTGCACGGTCGCTCGTTCTTCCTTATTAGAGCGTATCCGTGAGAGGCAATTTGATGATCCTCATTTGCGTGAGTTGAGAGATACAGTACAGCGGGGAGGTGCCACACAGGTAAATCTAGATGATGATGGGGTATTGAAATTGCAGGGTCGAGTTTGCGTGCCCAATGTCGAAGGAATTCGAGAGTTGATCTTAGCAGAGGCCCACAGTTCGCGGTATTCTATTCACCCAGGCGCCGCGAAGATGTACCAGGACTTACCGCAACACTATTGGTGGCGCAGAATGAAGAAAGATATCGTTGCGTATGTCGCTCGGTGTCTAAATTGTCAGCAGGTGAAATATGAGCACCAGAGACCTGGTGGTGTATTCCACAGGATTGAAATTCCCGAGTGGAAATGGGAGCGGATCACTATGGACTTCGTTACTGGACTTCCTTTGACTCGGAGGAAATTTGATGCTATTTGGGTCATTGTTGATAGGCTGACCAAATCAGCACACTTTATTCCAGTATCTGTCTCCTACTCGTCGGAGAGGTTAGCGGAGGTTTACATTAGAGAGATTGTTCGTCTCCATGGGGTGCCGGTATCTATTATCTCTGATCGGGGAACGCAGTTTACCTCGCGGTTCTGGAGAGCGGTCCAGCAGGAGTTAGGCACCCAGGTTCAGTTGAGTACAGCATTTCATCCTCGGACGGATGGCCAGTCCGAGAGGACTATTCAGATTCTTGAGGACATGCTTCGAGCCTGTGTTATTGATTTCGGAGGCTCGTGGGACCAGTTTCTACCATTAGCGGAGTTCGCCTACAATAACAGTTACCAGTCTAGCATCCAGATGGCTCCGTATGAGGCGTTGTATGGTAGGCGATGTCGATCACCGGTTGGATGGTTTGAACCGGGAGAGGCTCGGTTGTTGGGTACAGACTTAGTTCAGGAGGCCTTGGATAAGGTCAAGACTATTCAGGAGAGATTGCGTTCAGCTCAGTCCAGGCAGAAGACTTATGCGGATCGTAAGGTTCGAGATGTAGATTTCATGGTCGGTGAACGAGTATTGCTCCGAGTGTCGCCTATGAAGGGCGTGATGAGGTTCGGGAAGAAGGGCAAGCTCAGCCTAGGTATATTGGTCCATTTGAGATTCTAGACAGAGTGGGAGGGGTGGCTTACACATTAGCTTTGCCGCCTAGCTTATCAGCCGTGCATCCAGTTTTTCACGTATCTATGCTTCGGAGATACCACGGCGATCCCACACATGTGTTAGACTTCAGTACTGTCCAATTGGACAATGATTTATCTTACGAGGAGGAGCCGGTAGCCATTCTAGACCGGCAGGTTCGACAGCTGAGGTCGAAGAGTTATCCTTCCGTGCGTGTTCAGTGGAGAGGTCAGCCTCCTGAGGCATCGACCTGGGAGTCCGAGTCTGATATGCGGAGCCGCTACCCACATTTGTTTCCTGACTCAGGTACTTCTTTCTTTTGTCCGTTCGAGGACGAACGGTTGTTTTTGAGGTGGAGATTGTGACGACCCAAAGGGTCATCACTTGTTTTATTAATCATTCCGAGCTTTTGAGGTCTTGAAAACCTCATTTATAGTTGCCTCGATTTGCGTGCACAGTCCGGGCACAAAGCCGGAAAATATTTATGTTGAAATATGTGAAATATGTGAAAAAGTTGAAGAATTTTGATATTAATATTGATATGGTTGACTTTGGTCAATATTTTTGGTAAACGGACCCGGATCCGTGATTTGACTGTCTCAGAAAATCCGTAGAAAAATATGGAACTTGGGCATATGTCCGGAATTGAAATCCGAGGTCTAGAACCCCAGTAAAAGAATTTTTCTGTTAAATTGTTTTCTGAAAATGTTTAAGGAAAATGAAACTGAATTTTGATTAAAAGTACTGGTATCGGGCTCGTATTTTGGTTCCGACGCCCGGTACAGGTCATATATATTGGTTAAGCGCTTCCTGTAAAGTTTGGTTGAAAACGGACGTCGTTTGACGTGTTTCGACCTTAAATTGGAAAGTTTGGAAATTATGGAATTTTAAAGAATTCTTGAGTTTTAAGGCTCAATTCATCGATTTTGATGTTATTTTAGCGATTTGATCGCACGAGCAAGTTCGTATGATGCTTTTGAGTTAGTGTACATATTTGGTTTGGAGCCCCGAGGGCTCGGGAGTGTTTCGGAGGTGGTTCGGGGTGTTTTTGGACTTAGAAAACTGGCAGATTTTCTGCAATTTTTACATAGACATTTTACTCTACGCGATCGCGGCCTTGAACACGCAATCGCACTGCCTTGTCACATTACTCAACGCGATCGCAGCTGTCTGCACGCGATCGCGAAGCTTTCCGTCCTTCTTCAACGCGATCGCAGCCGTCTGCACGCGATCGCGTAGCTTTCCGTTTTCCTTCAACGCGATCGCGAGCCTTTTCACGCGATCGCGTAGTACAAATGAGCCACCCAGCGAAATTCTTCTACGCGATCGCAGCATTGTCCATGCGATCGCGTAGTGTTGAATATTTGCCTTCCGCGATCGCGACCCAATTCACGCGATCGCGTAGAACAAATTTCCGCCCAGTGATTTAATACCCCAAAACAGAACACTTACGGGATTTTATCCCATTTTCACAAAATCCTTTCTTCTCCACAACTCTTAGGCGATTTTTGAGGCATTTCTTCATCAAAGTTCATTGGGTAAGTATTGTTAACTCGTTTTCTTCATTTTTCATCAACATCAATCAAATCCTTAGGCTTAAACATGTGTAAATTGGTTGAAAATTTGAGAAATGGGTATAGTTAGGGCTTTCAAAGAATTTGCGATTTAGACTTCGTTTTGGAGTCGAACTTAAGAACAAATTGTATATTTGAACTCATGGAAGATTGGGTGAACTTATTTTGGTTCGAAACTTGAGTTTCGATTATGTGGGCCCGGGTCGATTTTTACTATTCCGGGCATAATGTTGTAAAAATCATATTTAGCAATATGAACTAGTTTGTTAAGTAGAATTGATGATATTAAATCAATTGTGTATAGATACAATTGGATTGGAGCCAAATTCGAAAGGAAAAGGCATTGCTACGGATTGAATTGTTCATAAACATTCGAGGTAAGTGTTTGTTCTATCCTAGCTTGAGGGAATAGGATTATGTGTTATGTGTTATGTGATCGAGTGCGGTGTATGGGCTGTGGTGACGAGCATCCATACACTAGCGTCTAGTATGACCGTGAGTCGTTGGAAAATAATTATTTTGAGATATATTACAGATGAATTGTTATTGTTCTCCCTTGTTGGGACTTGTTGTGAAGATTATTATTGATTGCCCTTGATGGGACGGATTATGAATTACTGTTTCTTTCTTTACCCTTAACTGTGATTGTTATTTGGGTGAGGAAGAGTGATAATGCACGAAGGGTGATGCCGTGCCATGTTTATTTATTTATGCACGAGGGTTAATGCCGTGCCATGTTTATTTATCGATTATGCACGAAGGATCATGCCGTGCCCTCTGTTATTGAACCATGTACGGAGGATCATGCCGTATTATGGATGTGAGGATGAGAGTAAAAGCACGAAGGTGATGCCGTGTACTTTATTTGTTTATTTGGTGAGGATGAGAGTAAAAGCACGAAGGGTGATGCCGTGCAACTGCTTGTTATTTCTTGAATTGATATTACTTGTGTTTACATTATACTTTGTTTTTCCTTGTGAAATTATTAACTGTGGTTAATTGTTGAATTCTTTAAGATATTCCTTATTGTGTTAATACTTGATTATTTCTTGTTATTTTGTGGTACACATATATATATTGAATTGCACAGGTTTATGTGAGTGTCTGGTCCTAGGCTTGTCACTACTTCGCTGGGATAGGCCAGGCACTTACCAGCACATGGGGTCGGTTGTGCTGATACTACACTTCTGTGCGTTTTTGCACAGTCCAGGTTACGATCAGGAGCAGCAGCAGTAAATCGATTGCGTGGGAGTTGATCACATTTGAGACCGAGGTAGCTTGCAGACGTCCGCAGGCCCGGCGTCTCTCTCTTTATTTATGTTATTAGCTGTAGTCTCTTTGTTCCGAGACAAACAGAATTATGTTATATTTCCTTCAGACTTTTATGTGTAGTATTCCATAGTAGTTTGTGAGTTGGTGACTCCACGTCTTGGGTAGAGGATTTCAGTATGATTTTCACTTTGTAATTAGTTATTTCCATTTCGATAAAGTATTCCGCATTTATTTAATTAAAATTGTGCTAAAAACAGGATAGTATGAATACAGTGGCTTGCCTAGCTACCACGAGTAGGCGCCATCACAGATATTGAACTTAAACAAGATTGAAGTCCCAAAAAACCTCTCACAATGGTAAGACAAAAGGCTAGTGTATCTCTATTTTCTTTCTGCTTTTCAGTGTTTTCTCTCTGTATATCTGTTGTTTCCAGTGGGTGTTTTTTCTGTTGTCCAGATTTTTCAAATGTCTTCAGCTTTTCTGTGAGTCTATGTGTGTCTTAATGTGTGTGTTCCCCCTTCTACTTATAACAGAAAAATTCCCCTGGGACACTCCAATTGTCCAATTAAAAATAGAACGCTGCCTAGCCCATAATATTCTCACTGTTAAACCACTAAATCCTGTCTAAGTATGGGATATTGATACAAAAATGCTAAACACATGGTGCTGATGGGATACCCTGCTGTACAGTAGGTTCCACTAGGTTGTACCATGTGCTTTGCATCATGACTATTAGCTTTTCTGATTTTCCTAAGCAAACTAAATAGCTATACCAATTCCACTCAGATTTTAAAGTCACAGGTAAGCTGAAATTTTGATCTAACAGTGATTCAAGGATTAAACAGGGCAATTCCAACTTACTGCTATGTTGTTCTAAACCTATTCTCATACAACTAGTTGAGGACACTACAAAACAATCAGCTATAACAAACAATCAACAGCTAACTCAAATACACAGAATCAATCAACAAACAGAAGAAGTTCAATTCAAACAAAAACAAACCACTGCCCGGGATTTCATACAAACAAATTCTACGAGATTAGACGACGACATTCAATTAACTATAACATGTATCATTGATAACAAATTAAACTGATAAACAGTGATTCTAAAAATCTCGGCCGAAAAATGAAACTAAGTATTCGACGACGCTAATCGAAGCGAATACATATTTCATAACACACACATTCGAAACAGAAAGAACAATTGACCAAATAAAAAGGTCTTTGAGGGAGAGAGGCAGAAAACAAAATTAATCAACAAAAAAAAACAAAAATCAAAACTATACTGGCCAACGAGTATAAAAACAAATAAAGACTGAAAAAGGAAAAGAGAATACCTTAAGAAGAGAAATTTGGAAACCAAGGACTTGGGATCGAACGGACTCGAACTTTTGAGGCCAAACGGGCTGTAATCGAGTGTTTCTCGAGTGAGAACGACTCGACTAAAACCCATTGGAGACTCAAAATCTTCTAAACAAACCCAAAAGATTTTAGGGTTCTTGAGGTTCGAATTTGGGGTTCGAATGGCTAAGGCTCGAATTGATGGAAACTGATGGTAGTTTGGGAATGAGGGTGGTCTGGAGGTGCTAGGGTGAGATTTTGGGCTCGGTTGGAGTGGGTTTGGGTTTTGCTCGAATCTTCAAATGAAGATTCGAGATGATGGGGAGTGATTCGAAGTTGGTGGGTAAGGGATTCGTGTTCAGGGGAGGACGGGGGATCTGGGGAGTAATTTTGGGGGTCGGCGGCGTTGTTGCCGCCGGGTTTTCAGGCGAAGGGAGAGAAGGCGGCGCTAGGGTTTGCATATCGTCTCTGATAGAGACGATGATGAGAGAAGGCTGCTGGTGAAAATGGGACGGGTTTGATTCATTTTGGGGGTTTTTGGTATATCAATTTGGGACTATTAATGTACGCCGTTGGATTAACATGAATCAACGATCCAGATTAAACCATGGGAGGGAAACGGTGTCGTTTGGTGAAAGTTGGGGGCCGGATCGGATGGGTATGGATTGGGTCTGTGGCCGGGTTTGGGAGATTTGATCTCAATCGTTGGATTAATTTAATCCAACGGCCCCGATCGTCTAAGAAACCATGATCGGCTGGACTGGGTGAGCTTGGATTGGGCTCCCGCTTTTGGGCCTGGACTTGGTTAATTTTGGACTGGTCCAATCCAGTTTTTTCTTCTTTTTTCCATTCTTTTATTTTCCTAATTCATTTCAAACTAGATTTTTTTAAAAAAAAATCCTAAACTAAATTATAAAACAAAAAATTAAATTATCAAAAGTATTAATTAACTTCCAATAACAATTAAACACACATAATTAAATAAGATAAAATCACACAATTGAACAATTAATGGTAAAAATGCAAAAGATACATTATTTTTTGTTATTTTTCATTTTCGTAAACAAACTTAATTGCTCTAAATTGTAAACATGAATTTTATATACACATGCAATGTATTTTTGTATTTTTATATTAATTTAAACAAATATAATCACGTATATACAAATGCAAACAAATACATTCACAAAATACACACCATAAAATAGACAATTTTTGTTTTGATTTTGTGGGAGTAATTCATGTTAGGCAAAAATCACGTGCTCACAGCTGCCCCTCTTTGCGCGTAAACACGAAGGGTTTTTCGTGCAAAGAATAATGAGCAAATACGAGCGATTTTTGCCTGTTCGAGCACTCCGTGTGAAGCATTTTGAAAGAGTTTGACCGAGCCTTTGCTTCGGAGGCCTCCTACATATCCTGGGCTAAACAGGAATCAGGTCAATGTAGTTCGGGAAGTTTTGGTAGCTGGGACTACCATGGACTGACACTTTGCTGTTACTGTTGCTACCGTTGCTGTTGTTGCTGCTTACTGCTTACTGACCTCCTTATTACACCAAAAGGAAATTAAAGCTGAACTAGCTATGCTATCGAACTATGAGTTACAAGATTCCTATCAATGATTCTCTTGAAAACTTGATCTTGAATCTTAGCTGATTTGCTGTAGACCTCGATCTGAATCTTGATGCTCAAAAAGCTGTATGTGCTTGTTTATTTCTGTAACATTGAGTGAAACGGAGTCGGCGAAGCTTGTTACTTCAATCATCTTCTGAGCAATCCGCGCCTTTGTTTACTCCAATGTTTGAAATCTTTTCTTTTGGTTCTTTTCTTCTTTTCTCACTCTGGATTGATGTTCCATTTGTAGGTTATCTCGATCCTTGCGTCCCGAGGTCAAACCTATTTAGACAACAAAACAAACAAACGAACAAAATTTTTCTGCCCCAGTTTTGCTAGGAAAATTTCGTGAGTTAGTTGTGACACAGAAAGCGATTAAAAAGACTCTTTGGTATTGGGTAAGAAAATCACAATTTCATAAATAAACGTTCCATGGCTTTCTGGCCGGGATTTTGAAGAAGAGTTTTCACGGCTTTATGGCCGGAATTCAAATAATGTCTAACGGTTTTTGGCCGTCAGACCCTCGGTTTTTTTTGGCCGGGGTAAAAGTAAATGGCTCCGCAGTTTTCTGACTGGGGAGATCCTCGGTTTTCCGACCGGGATAAAAGTTTCACGGCTTTCTGGCCGGAATTCAAACAATATCTAACGGTTTTTGGCCGTCGGATCCTCGGTTTTTTGGCCGGGGTAAAAGTAAATGGCTCCGCAGTTTTCTGACTGGGAGATCCTCGGTTTTCTGACCGGGGATAAAAGTTTCACGGCTTTCCGGCCGGAATTCAAACAATATCTAACGGTTTTTTGGCCGTCAGATCCTCGGTTTTTTGGCCGGGGTAAAGTAAATGGCTCCGCAGTTTTCTGACCGGGAGATCCTCGGTTTTCTGACCGGGATAAAAGTTTCACGGCTTTCGGCCGGAATTCAAACAATATCTAACGGTTTTTTGGCCGTCAGATCCTCGGTTTTTTGGTCGGGGTAAAAGTAAATGGCTCGCAGTTTTATGACTAGGAGATCCTCGGTTTTCTCGACCGGGATAAAAGTAAATGGCTCCGCGATTTTTCTTCTGATCGGGAGATCCTCGGTTTTCCGACCGGGGATAAAAGTTTCACGGCTTTCTGGTCGGATTCAAACAATATCTAACGGTGTTTTGGCCGTCAGATCCTCGGTTTTTTGGCCGGGGTAAAAGTAAATGGCTCCGCAGGTTTTCTGACTGGGAGATCCTCGGTTTTCTGACCGGGGATAAAGGTTTCACGGCTTCCGGTCGAATTCAAACAATATCTAACGGTTTTTGGCCGTCGGATCCTCGGTTTTGGCGGTAAGAAATGTCAGCTTGACCGGAGATCTCGTTAACCAGATAAAGTTTCACGGCTCGTCGAATCAAACAATATCTAACGGTTTTCGTTTTGGCCGTCAGATCATCGGTTTTTGGGAGATCCTCGGTTTTTCGACCGGGATAAAAGTTTCACGGCTTTCTGGCCGGAAAAGACCCTCGGTTTTTCCGACCGGGGTCCAAACAGATATTGGACTGATATGATTTGATTCTCTTTTTTTGCAGTTTTCATTTTCTTTTCTTTTGTTCTTCCATTTGGGCCTTCTTTTAGGCTTTCTTTTTAACCATCAACAAATGCATAAGATAAAGCTCTAAAAAGAAACTTCCCTTTTTATGTGTTTTCCTTGTTCCAAAGTCATTTCAATGCTTGCGTACTTCACTTCTTTGAGTTGTACCTTCTTCTTGCACAATTAAACAGACTTGCTTTCAACAAAGAACGTTTTATCAGTTGAAAAAGTGGTTGACTTTGCGGCCTTGATTATCTTCATTGCTTGATCGTTTCCCCATTTCCATTGAGAAGTTTGCTACCAATTGTCTTTCCCGGAATTCCATGAGGATTTTCCGTGTGGGTTCTATCCTTCTGCCTTATTCCGTCTCTTCTAAGACCTTAGCCTTTGATTTCCATTTCCTTTCTAAAACTCCATTTCTTTGTAAACAATTGATCATTACGATGCAATCGTGGATTGTGTCAATATACCACTGAGGCTGTTTTTCTTTTCTTCTTTACCAGGCGGAGTCCTGTAAAACCGGCCATGTCGCCTTCCTTTGTAATAGTTTCAAAATTAAAATTAAACCGAAAGGGATTCAAAGAAAAAGAATGAACAAAGAATGGAAAAACGTATCAAAGATAGAGGAGTCCCTTTCGGGGGAAAAAGAAGGACTTATCTGAGGTATATGCTGACTTTAACCAACATGACATGCTCCTCGGACTAGATGCTTGATCGTCACAAAACTCCCATCTTCTTATGAACCAAAACGGGTCTATGTTTCCGAGCTAAGGAGCCGTGCCAGGACCTCTTGTGGTGAAACAAACTTTTTCGGTTGATAGCGCCCTTTGCGGGTTTTCGCCAATCGACCTCTCTCATTTCTCTTCTTACCATCGCCAGATAGCACTCTTTGCGAGTTTTTACCAACAAGCTCTCTCATTTTGTATTTCTCTACTTCCATCGTCTTATGGTGCCCGAAGGTTTTCACCAATAAGACTCTCTCATTTTATTTCTTTTCATTCTAGGAACTTCGGATCGCAACAATGATGTTTTCACAGCTTCCAATCGATCTTGAAGGACTTGTACTTGGTTTGGGTAACAAGAATTGTGGACAAAATTACAACTTTGGAATCATCTTGACGGATCTTAAACCGAATCAACAATATCATCTGCCCCAGTTTCATTTTTTGGGGAAACTAGGATTTTTGGTTTGGTGTGACTGAACCTCAGGGAGAGGTTGCCTACGTATCCTTTCGGAATCAAGTCAGAACGTAGTTCAGGAACTTTGTTTTGTTTTGTTTTGTTTGGTTTTTGGTTTTTTTTTTTTTTTTTGATTTGGATTCCAAAGAGGGTAGCCAAAGAAAGGTAACCGGCTCAAAGGGTTTACAAAAGGGTTGATAGTGTTTGGGTAGCGGGATTAAAAGCCTTCAATCATTTCGACTTGTGAGGACATCATTGAAGCAAATTCAGACATAATACCTTTTCACAGCATCCGCATTCACAGCCGTTTCAGGATCTTTTCCTTCCATGTCTCCCAAGTATAATGCTCCTCTTGGCAGTATCTTCCTGATGATGTATGGTCCCTTCCAATTAGGAGCGAATTTTCCTTTTGCTTCCTGGTGATGTGGAAGAATGTGTCTTAAAACCAACTGACCTACTTCGAAATTTCTCGGTCGTACTTTCTTGTTGTAAGCACAAGCCATTCTTTGTTGGTACAATTGTCCGTGACAGACTGCAGCCATTCGCTTTTCATCGATCAAAGTTAATTGCTCCAAACAAGTCTTAACCCACTCGCTATCTTCAATCTCTGCTTCAACAATCGTACGAAGTGAAGGAATTTCTACCTCTGCCGGTATCACGGCCTCGGTCCCATAGACTAGCAGGTATGGAGTCGCTCCTACCGATGTGCGTACTGTAGTACGGTATCCCAGTAAAGTGAACGGTAATTTTTCATGCCATTGTCTAGAACTTTGGATTGTCTTTCTCAAAATCTTCTTAATGTTTTTGTTCGTTGCTTCCACGGCACCATTGGCTTTGGGCCGATAAGGAGTGGAGTTCCTATGCGTTATTTTGAATTGCTCGCATATTTCTTCCATCAAATGACTATTCAAATTCGCAGCATTGTCTGTGATGATAGTTGCAGGTATACCAAAACGACAGATAAGATTTGCGTGTACAAAATCCACCACAGCTTTCTTAGTGACTGATTTGAGAGTGATGGCTTCGCCCCATTTTGTGAAGTAATCGATAGCCACCAGTATGAATCGGTGCCCATTTTAAGCTTTCGGCTCAATCGGGCCGATGCCATCCATTCCCCAAGCGACAAATGGCCACGACGCTGACATAGGATGCAACTCAGTTGGAGGTGCATGAATCAGATCTCCATGTACCTGGCATTGATGGCATTTTCGGACAAAACCGAAACAATCTTTCTCCATGGTCATCCAATAATACCCTGCTCGAAGGATTTTCTTGGCTAAAACATACCCATTCATATGAGGCCCGCATACTCCCGCGTGTACTTCGTGCATGATTCTTCCTGCTTCTTCGGCATCAACACACCTTAAGAGGTTAAGATCTTGGGTTCTTTTATACATGACCTCGCCGCTAAAAAAGAAACCACATGCATGTCGCCTAATGGTCCTCTTTTGATCTCCAGTAGCATGTTCGGGGTATTCTTGTGTTCTCAAAAATCTCCTGATATCGTAGTACCATGGTTTGATGCTTGGTCCCTTTTAGATTGCATTGCAATAACCGTGGCTTTCCCTGATTTGGATTTCCAAGGGATTGACATGGGCGTTGCCCGGATAAGGTAGCATTGAAGCTAAAGTGGCAAGTGCGTCAGCTAGTTCATTGTGACATCGTGGGATATACTTGAACTCTATCGATGCAAATCGCTTGCCAAGAATATTCACGTGTTTTCGGTAAGGGAGGAGTTTAATGTCCCGAGTTTCCCATTCACCTTGGGATTGTTTGATAATTAGATCCGAATCTCCCATGATCAACAAATCTTCAACGCCCTGATCAATTGCCATGTTCATGCCCATGATACAAGCTTCATACTCAGCCGTATTGTTCGTGCAAAAGAAACGGAGCCTAGCAGTGGCTGGGTAATGCTGACCAGCAGGAGAGATCAAGATTTCCCCAATCCCTACACCTTTAGCGTTTACCGCCCCATCGAAAAACATTTTCCAAGCATGGCTGTCTTCCGAAACAACTTCTGTCGTATTTACCTCTTCATCAGGAAAGTAGGTATTCAATGGTTGATACTCTTCGTCGATCGGGTTCTCGGCCAAATGGTCCGCCAATGCTTGGGCCTTCATTGCCGTGCGAGTGACATAGACTATGTCAAACTCAGGTGAGCAGGATTTGCCACTTCGCCAATCTTCCGGTGGGCATCGGTTTCTGGAATATATACTTCAAAGGATCCAACCGAGTAATGAGGTGAGTCATATGGGCTTGGAGGTAGTGTCTCAATTTCTGAGCGACCCAAGTTAAAGCACAACACGTTCTTTCCAGCGAAGTGTACTTGACCTCATAACTAGTGAATTTCTTGCTCAGGTAGTAGATCGCTTGCTCTTTCTTCTCTGTCGCATCACGTTGTCCGAGGAGACAACCAAAAGAGTTTTCCAAGACTGTTAAATACAAGAAAAGAGGTCTCCATGGCTCTGGTGGGACTAAGACTGGAGGGTTTGACAAATATTCTTTGATCTTGTTAAAAGCTTCTTGGCATTCAGTTGTCCATTTGATTGCAGCGTCTTTCTTCAACAACTTGAATATGGGTTCACATGTGGAAGTCAATTGAGCGATGAACCTACTGATGTAGTTCAGTCGGCCTAGAAGACTCATTACATCTTTCTTTGTTCTGGGAGGAGGTAAATCCCGGATGGATTTTATCTTTGTGGGGTCTAATTCAATACCTCTTCTACTGACTATGAAACCCAAAAGTATACCTGACGGGACTCCAAAAGCGCATTTGGCTGGATTCAACTTCAAATCGTACTTCCGCAACCTCTCGAAGAATTTCCTCAAGTCTCGCACATGATCGCCCTGAGTTCTGGATTTGATGATCACATCGTCCACGTACACCTCTATTTCCTGATGCATCATGTCATGGAAAATGGCAGTCATAGCTCTCATGTATGTTGCTTCCGCGTTTTTCAAGCCGGATGGCATGACTCGGTAATAGTAAGTCCCCCAAGGTGTGGTAAAAGCAGTCTTCTCGGCGTCCTCTTCATCCATCAACACTTGATGATATCCCGCATAACAATCCACAAACGATTGTATCTCATGTTTGGCACAGTTATCAACAAGGATGTGGATGTTCGGTAAAGGAAAGTTATCTTTAGGACTCGCTTTATTCAAATCTCGATAGTCAACGCACACTCGAGTTTTTCCGTCCTTCTTTGGCACGGGCACAACATTAGCCAACCACGTGGTGTATTGTACCACTCGAATTACCCTCGTTTTCAACTGCTTAGTGATTTCTTCTTTGATTTTATCACTGATGTCAGTCTTGAACTTTCTTTGCTTCTGTTGCACTGGGCGACAGTCAGGGTAGATTGGTAATTTGTGTACCACTAGATCAGCTCCCAATCCTGGCATGTCATCGTAAGACCAAGCAAACACGTCTTTAAATTCAAACAAGAGTTGGATTATTGCATCTCGTGTTTTCTCATCTGTGTGGATGCTTATCTTGGTCTCTCGGACCTCTTCATCAGTTCCCAAATTAACCGGTCCGGTGTCATTCAAGTTTGGCTTAGGTTTATTCTTGAAATGTTCCAATTCTCGATTTATTTCCCTAAAAGCTTCGTCTTCATCATATTCCGGTTCTTGGTTCATTATTTCCAGATTAGGTGGCGTGTTCGGATTTGAGCATGAGTTCCGCAAGCATGTCATGTTATTTAAAGCCGCATTATTAGGACTGAAAAGGAAGAATAAATAACAAAAATTAGAAAGAGTGCAAAAATAAGGAAATATTTATTTTATTTTCTTGGAATTTTTTGAAAACAAACAAAATTACATTGGGGAAACCAAAAATACAAGAAAACAAAGAAAAACATCCAAGCTACGTCCTGAAGTAACTTGTGATGAAGGAAAAACGACAAGACAAATCTACCAGAACTCCCGCCTGATTGGGAAGGGTGGGGCTTTCCAATTTGGCAATTTAGCTTCAGAGCCCACATACAGCACCTCGGCGGTGCTTGTTCCTTCTCCCGATTGGACCATATTAACATCATAGAGCATTTGCCTCATGGCCCCACATATTTCTTCAATTTCCTCCGATGTGAAGACCTCGTCTTCTTCTTCTTCATTGTACCTTGGTCGGACAAAAGTTTGGTACAGATGTGGCAATGGTTGCGGCAGAACCCATCCTTTCTCCTTTCTCTTGTTGGCCCATCTCTCATCTTCAGGGGTTGGGCGAAAGCCTACTCCGAAGAACTTTTTAGCTACGGGTAAAGTTATCAGCTTTGGCACTCCTTGTAGGGACTTTCCCAAACCTTTTCCTGGCTGGAAGCCATGTTTAATCATTTCTTTTGCCACCATGATGGAGGCATTAGACAAAAAAGGTTGGGGGAGAGGGTTCCCTTCTTCGTGTTGATCTGCCAACACAATCTCGAAAGCTTGATAGACAATGTGTTCGCTTCCCGCTTCCGCTTCTAAGCAAGGGATGGACGGATCTCGATAAATTGATTGCTCGTCTTCCCCGTGGACCACGATCTCTTGTCCCTTGTGCTCAAATTTTAACATCTGATGGAGGGTAGAGGGCACAGCTCCGGCCGCATGAATCCATGGTCTCCCTAGAAGAAAATTGTAGGAAGTGTCCACATCTAAAACTTGAAATGTCACTTCAAAGTCCACCGGGCCGATGGTCATAATTACATCAATCTCTCCGACAAGTATCTCTTTTCACACCGTCAAAAGCTCGCACACATATGTTGTTAGGCCGAATCCTTTCAGCTCCGATTCCTATGCGGCCTAAAGTGGAAAGCGGGCATATGTCTACCCCCGAACCCCCATCAACCATGACCCTCTTCATATAGTAGCCTTCGCTTTTGACGGTCAAATGCAAAGCTTTGTTGTGGGCGGCACCCTCCAAAGGCAAATCAGCTTTACTGAAGGAAATCTGATTGATCGCGAAGAATCTCTCTGTCATTCTTTCAAGTTGTTCGGATGAAGTCTCAATAGGCACGTATGCCTCATTCAAGGCTTTTAACAAAACTTTCTGATGTTCAGTAGACTTCATTAGAAGGGACAACATCGACACCTGCTCTGGGCATTTGCGCAGTTGGTCTATCACCTCATAGTCAGGCATTTGCATCTTTTGAAAAAAGACCTCTGCCTCTTCAGCACTTACATGTTTCTTTGATGGGAAACGCCTTTGTGTGGCGTTATTTACCTCTTGTGTGTTCAAGTACTTTTGCCCCAGGACGCTCTCAGATGAATTTCCTGCAACCTCTTTCCCTTTGCGCGCAACGAGTGTTCGTTGGTAGCTCCAGGGTACTGCGGACGGATCTGTCATTGGTTTTTGTTGCACGCGTGCAATAACCACGGGTTCATCTAGTTTTCGGGCCACATAAGTTCCCTTTGGTACATACATTGTTGTTTCCCTCTTTAAGTGGAACTTCTTGGGGCACCTATGGACAATGGTTTTTCCACTCGACCTCGTGGGAGGTAAAGGACTCCACTCTTCTGAGACGATGCTTTCAATTCAATCGTCTTTTCAGATTTGGTCTCAAGAACTTCAACCTTTTTCCCCATTTTCTCTTGTTTCGGGGGAGCCTCAGGCCGCTTCTCTATGTTGGCGATGGCGATTATCGCTTTCAAAGCTGTGTCAAATTCCTTGTCGTCACAAATCATTCCAATCAACGGCCCGTTGTTGTGGGTTGGTAATGGGTTGTTTGTCACATTTGGGATGTCTTCATCTGCGAAGACAATCCTCCCTTGATTGATCAATTCTTGCACTGCCTTCTTCAACGTCCAACAATTGTCAGTACCGTGTCCTTCAACACCCGAATGATATGCACAGTATATCCCCCTCTGGTAGGCAGGAGAGTCTGGATTCTGCCTGTTCTGCGGAACGGGCTGCAGTAGGTTTTCTTGCCTGAGTTTTGGGAAAAGAGTGGAATACGGCTCCCCAATCGGTGTAAAGCTCATTTTGGGTTGCTCACGGTGGCGGGTGTTATTTGGCCGTGGATTATACTGGTTTAGGTAAGGAGGTTGGTATCTCTGGAATGGAGGTGGATTTCTGTTGGCTGGTGGCTGCGGCCGTGCCAAAGGTTGAATGTTCATGACCGCGTAGGGTGGAGGCGGAGGAGCATAAGCCATGCTGTGATGTGGATAGTAATGCTGGGGGGCCCTGTCGGAGAATACCTGCCTTGAGGTTCGATATCTCCTGTCTTCTACTGCTGCCATGGCAGTTTCCTCCTTATTCTTGTTTCGGGGAATCCCTCCAGACCCGCCTTGAATGGCTTGGGAAGTTGCCCGAATGGCCGCGTGACTCAAAATTCGCCCTGTTTTCAAGCCATTTTCTACCATTTCTCCGATCTTGATTGCTTCGGCGAAAGGTTTTCCCATCACCGACATCATATTTTGAAAGTAGTCTGGCTCTTGAGCTTGGAGAAAAGTCGTGACCATTTCAATTTCGTCCATAGGGGTTTCACCCTGGATGCTTGCTCTCGCCATTTGATGGCATATTCTCTGAAGCTTTCTGAGGGCTTCTTCTTTAAGTTCGATAGAGAATTCCTGTCTGGCGCAATATCGATGTTGTATTGGAACCGTTTCACAAAATCTCTGGCCAGATCATCCCAGATGTGCCATCGAGATATGTCTTGATCCATATACCATTCTGATGCTATTCCGACCAAACTTTCTCCGAAGTACGCCATCAACAATTCTTCCCTGCCGCCGGCACCTCGCAATTGATTGCAGTATTTCTTCAGATGAGCAATGGGGTCGCCATGCCCGTCATACTTTTCGAACTTCGGTGTCTTAAAACTTGATGGCAAGTGGACGTGCAGGAACATGCATAGATCATCGTAAGATACACTTTTCTGTCCACTTAGACCTTGCATGTTCTTCAGGCTTTATTCCAAACTCCTCATTCTTTTTGCCATCTCGTCTTGCTCGGGAGCCTTTGGATTTTGGCTTGGTAGAAACTCATATCGAGGTGGCTGAGGATATATATTGGCTGCAACCTGGGTATGGTCCCGTGTGAGCGGTGGTGCTGGGAATGTAAAGGATGCGGTGTCGAAGAAAGGAGCATGTGCGGTGGGATGCGTTGTGACTGGAACTGGCAACTCAACCGACGTTCTTGCGGATGTATCATATGGTGTCACCCGAGGATGGGAGGTGGAGGGTGATTCAGAGAGGGTTGTAGCATTAGAATACCCAAACAGAGTAGGCGGGTAATTGATTGGGGTATTGGAAATTCTGCTTGATCTGAGAAGAATTTTAGGGAACCCAGGGATCAGACTCGGGGGCTCTTTTTCGTTGTTCCAATCGTCCAACATCTTGAGCATGCGGCAACGCAACATTCTATTCTCCTCCAAAGCTGCCGACTCAGTAGACGGGATGGTTGTCAATGAGCTTTCCTCCGAAACGGGAATGGTTGCTAAAGGCATTTCTGAAGACATGTCGGCACCCGTTTTTGACCTAGTGAAATAGGGATGAGTGCTTTCAGGCTGCCGAACTTTTCCTTTGGACCTTGTGAAGTACGAATGTGGTGCCACAAAATCAACCACTTTTTACTAAATCCTGGAGTTTGGCAAACAAACGGTTAGTCTGAAACAACATAACAGTATAAGTAATCTCACGTTGGGTGTGATGCACTTATACAGGTGATAATGTTGCTACATGTATTCGTTTGCGATGCGTCATTCCGGCTTGTATTTTCCTTCGCTTTCATCCTTCATCAATCTTCTTTTTCTTTTAACTTCTCCCCCCCTTTTTTTTATTTTTATTTATTTATTTATTTATTTTTATTTTTTTAGTGATTGTCGAATCTTATGTGGATTGCCTACGTATCATGTCCCCGCATGAATCAGACCGGGCGTAGTTCGGAAACAATAGACATAAGATATGAATGAAATGTTCTTGAATTTTATTTCAACAAACTTCAAACTTGAAACACTCGCAAAATGACAACAATGGAGAAAAACTTTTAAAAGGACATACAAACTCTAAAATAACAAACTCTTCTAAGCATGTTCCAACGCCTCGAATCTTTGCGCCCGGGGGGCGTTGTTTGGCCTTGCTGCAGTTCTTGGTGTAAGATCTTTCTGTATACTCCCCAATTCTGCCATGACTTGGTGGACACATTCCATGATTGAAGAGAAGAGGGCGGGCCGAGGTACTCGTTCGCAGGTCAAACACCTCATAGTGATGTAGTGCCCGATCTCATTGATCCTGGTCCTGATCATGTCTTTTTCTCTGAGCAGCTGCCCTATGTGCCCGTTCTTTGCCCCTAATACTTGAGAGTTGCCGGAGACATGGTCCAAGAGCCTATCTATTTGTCTTTCCATCCGTGCCATCAAGTTGTGACAACGGTCTCTATCTGCTTTAGCATCCTGGACTTGCCTGAGAGTTCGCTCTCTAAGAATGGCATTTGCTTTTCTTAAATCAACGATGATTGCATCATAGTCTTTCTCTACTTGTTGTAGACGGAGTGCTTCTTGGTGGGCCGCTCTCTTCCATTTTGTCCGGACCGCAACCAAAGCCGCTTTTGCCTTCTCCAAGTCTTCTTGGTGTTCAAAGGCTTTCCTTTCCAAATCGTTTATCAGCATCTGATCACTCCGAATCCTCCTTGACCTTTCTGCGGCCAATTGCATCTCTCGAATTTGAGTTCGGAGTGCTTCTCTTTCCTGCTCCCAACCGGCTCTTTCTCGATCAAAATCAGCCTGTTGTATGTCCATGGCAGCTTCCAGAATTCCCTTGTCTTCTTTTAAAGTGTTAATGCAAGATTGGAAATCTTGCGCTATCTCATGCTTAGCCTCCCTTACTCTGGCTTCTACCTCTTTCTCCTAATCTACGGCATACTTCACTGACCTTTCTGACCTTTGCTCCGGTATTGATTGGTTGTGGAACCATTCAAGATAAGCGAGACTCACTTCTCCCCGTTCTCGATCGGCAACCATTTCGTCGATGTCGGAGAGTCGACTACCGAACCATACCTTTTGTGCATAAGTTTACCTCGAGGTCTCCTCCGTCACGAATTCCCATATAAACGATCGCATATCCTCAATTGGGGGCCTTTTCTGTTCTCTACCCAACTGCCGCATGACACGTAGCGGGGCATATGGTTGGAAGCCCCTGAAACCCATTAGTATGTAGAATGGGCGGTATGTTGACATATGCATGATTTTGGCGGAAGGGAACCAATAATAATTCCAAGTAAGTTGATCTGCTCTCAAAGAGTTGAGAAGTTCTTGCCAAGTCCTCAAGTCTTCCGGAAGGTTACAACGGGCGGCTCTGTTTGTATGACAACGAATATAATTCAGCCAATCTGCTTTGAAGTTTATCACAATTGGGTGATGATAGAGATGTTCTATAAACCACATTTGTAATAAGATATTGCAACCTTCAAAATAATCTTGTCCTTCTTGGCACCGAGTTAAGGCCCGAAAGATGTCTCCTAGTATCATCGGAAGAACAGTGTGTTCCTCGTTACTCTGTAGATATGAGACCACCGCAGCCAAACGGATTCTGATGCGTCCGCCACGTTCGGGAAAAACCATGGTTCCCAAAAAAGCGATCATAAAAGCATAGATTCTTAAATCTCCCCAAGCGTCATAATTCAGCTGGTTAACAAATTCAGCGTTTGAGAATTTCTCAAACCCTTTCTTATCACCAAATCTGTCGTAGAGATAATCTAGTGGCACCCAACCGTTCTCCAGACAACCTAGGGGAACCCGCCGGAGACATAACTTTTTCAAGAAATTATTCACACCCATCTGCCTAGGAGCCGCAGGTCTCATCTTGTGCAAATCTCTTCCGAGTCCTGTGAGTCCGCCCAATTCTTCCAAAGTGGGTGTCATTTCGTAGTCCCGGAATCTGAACACATTGCTTGTTGAGTCCCAAAAACTCACTAAAGCTCTGATCACATTTTTGTCCGATTTTATCATCATGATGTCCGGAAGAAACTTGAGATGCTTGTGAACTTGATTTCTTTCCCAAGCAGAAAAACTAGTCCACCATTTACAGAGCCGATCTAGAGTCTTGTCCTGGACCATGAACATGGGTGGCATTTCGTCCCTTGCCCTTTTCTGGCCGATTCGTTGCGAGGAAGTCATGCTGATCCTAAAAAAGATAAAAATGAACTTAAGATTTTTTTTTCAAATTTTTTTTTATTAAAAAAAATGAATCTTGTTAATACGGCCTTTCAGCACTTGAAGAAGATTTGAAGGTTGTATAACAGGATACCAGTGTGATGTCTATATTCCGTTTTGCGAAATTAGTCCTCCGGCGCCCTTTTGAGGCGTTTGGCTATTTTTGCAAAATTTCCTAACTCTCGACTAAGGACAAA
This sequence comes from Nicotiana noctiflora, assembly GCA_032618575.1. NCBI lineage: Eukaryota > Viridiplantae > Streptophyta > Magnoliopsida > Solanales > Solanaceae > Nicotiana > Nicotiana noctiflora. Next base: position 226,671 of record JASVEL010014253.1, on the reverse strand, counting down.
AATCCTAATTCTAATATTTTATTATTGTTTTTCTTTTAAAAAAAAAAATCAGTATTAGTTGAGCCCGATATGGGTTGCCTACGTATCTCATGTTTGGTGAAAATCAAACTTGCGTAGTTCGAAAATAAAAGAACTAAATCATTTTAAGAAAAGAAAACAAACTATTTTTAAACAGCATTTCTAAAACAAATTATTTTCAAAGGAACTAAGAAAATTTATTTGGAATTTTTGCATTTTATTTTTCAAAATTATTTTCAAAGAAACTAAACTATTTTCGTAAAATTAAGAAAATTTATTCGGAATTTTTTTTTTGCATTTTTCAAAATTTATTTTTTAAAGAACTAACTATTTTTGTAAAATTAAGAAAATTTATTTGGATTTTTTTTGCATTTTTTCAAAATTTATTTTCAAAGAACTAACTATTTTCCATACCCTGACGTTTTCCACTTCTTCCTCTTTTTAACAAACCGGTCGGCATGTAAGATCGAAACAAATAAATGCACACGAAAAGATGCAACAAGTTGGTCTTTTTGTTTCAGGTACACCTGTCCTAGACAGGCCCAACCCCTGTGTTGAGCCTCCTAAGTCAAATATGCACATGATGCAAATAAACGTTCCTATCGGGGATCCGGCATAAGGTTTTGTTATTCTAAGTCATCATCCCGTTGGAAAAAGTGTCTAGACTGGCTTTAACTCGAGCGGACAACTCGAGCCGAAGAGTGTCAGTGCACCGGTAGCATGGCTTTCCGGCTTAATTGACAAAACTCTCCGCCTATACATGTGTGACTACAAAATCCTTCACTGGGTGCCAAGCACCATAGCTATCTTGAGAAAAACGGGCGATGTCCAGCAAATGCCCTGTATTGTATTTCAGAAGACTCATAAGAGAAAAAATGGGTATCGGCACAATTTATATACAGTTCACAAAATATCAAAGCGGTAAAAGCAACATTTAGCATATTGAATTTAAACATGTAATAAAATCAGATAATAAATAAGCCAAATACAACAATTATTCAAAGCTCGAATTCTTAAACCCTGAACCAGTGGTTCTGGGTTTTTATCCCCAGCAGAGTCGCCAGAGCTGTCACACCTCCTTTTGACGCGCTACCCGGGGGTAGAAGCGTAAGGGAGTTTTTTTCCAATTTAAGTGACAATATTCGAAACGGAATTATTTTTATTTATTTCAGAGTCGCCACTTGGAATAAATTAAAGTGTCCCAAGTCACCAATTTATTTAAGTCCCGAATCGAGGAAATTTCGACTTTCCAAATGAAGTCTGCGAACCAGAAATTCTAAGTAAGGAATTCTGTTGACCCGAGGGAAGGTGTTAGGCACCCCCGGATCCCGTGGTTCTAGCACGATCGCTTCAATTATTATAAATGACTAAAAATACCTGATTTTATACATGTTTATAAATTATATGCTCTAATTAAACTTCAAACCGCTCTATTAATTTGAAACCGGACCCAAAGAAAACAAAAACTAATTACAACATAGACTCGGACTTTTGACAAATAAAAAATGTATCCGAATTACTTACTTTGAAACTATGCCGATTAAAGTCGTTGTAATACTAAACCAAGAAATCAATTTATTTGACAGTATATCCCTTAAAATTATTTCTTATTAAAGACCCTATACAAGATGATAGCTTATTTTTGCAGTTTGTTGACTTAGGAGCAAAGATTGCCTAAAACAAAATGTAAACTAGTAAAAATTAATCGACTATGCCGGGTGTGAGTATTTCGTCATGGTTCATTACTTGGCATAAGATTATCCATAATATAGTGCGTTCCAATTTATTTATTTATTTATTTATTCTCTTTGCTAGGCTAACGCAATAGGATACCTAATGGTAATCTTAAGTCCCTTTTGTTGAAATTCTAGCGTCTATTTTTACAAACAACTGTATCTTAAACTACAAGCAAACTATGACAAAAAATATCAAAGACATAAATCACTTAACAATCCTAAGTATTTCATCATTTAAGGGAATCAAATAACGCTAGAGGCCTAACATATGAGTTCTTTCAAGTTTCAGTTTACAAACTTTCTACAAACTTAAATCGAACCAATTCTAATTGTATAACAAGGTACAGTAAAGCCTCATTGCTAAATCATAGAACAAAACTAAACAAAAGGTAAGAAAAATAAACTATTTTTGCTTCAACAACTTTATATCAACTTCCTTTGTCAATTTGCAATTATTCTCGGCCAATGTGGTTACAAGAATATACCTGGAATTAAAAGCAAAATATGAGGATCAGTGACTTATTTGGCAGTGAACGCAGCAACAAACAAACGATAGCAGTAGATTCCAAGCAATGCCAGTACAGCAAACAGACCAAACTTAAACACAGCTCAAACTCCCCCAGAATGCAATCCCAGTAGTAACTCAGAATCAGTCACAGACAAGCAAAAAAACAACCAAAATACCCAATAGACCTTGGTGAACTTGAGTTTAAACCAGAAAAAATGGGGCTGGCAGTTTATCAAAACCAAACTAAGCTCACTCGGATTAAAAAGGACTCAAATGGAGCAATGAGAGCTAATGTATTCTAGGATTTTTCACAGATATTGAACTTAAACAGGATTGAACTCCCAAAAAACCTCTCACAATGGTAAGACAAAAGGCTAGTGTATCTCTGTTTTCTTTCTGCTTTTCAGTGTTTTCTCTCTGTATATCTGTTGTTTCCAATGGGTGTTTTTTCTGTTGTCCAGATTTTTCAAATGTCTTCAGCTTTTCTGTGAGTCTATGTGTGTCTTAATGTGTGTGTTCCCCCTTCTACTTATAACAGAAAAATTCCCCTGGGACACTCCAATTGTCCAATTAAAAATAGAACTCTGCCCAGCCCATAATATTCTCACTGTTAAACCACTAAATCCTGTCTAAGTATGGGATATTGATACAAAAATGCTAAACACATGGTGCTGATGGGATACCCTGCTGTACAGCAGGTTCCACTAGGTTGTACCATGTGCTTTGCATCATGACTATTAGCTTTTCTGATTTTCCTAAGCAAACTAAACAGCTATACCAATTCCACTCAGATTTTAAAGTCACAGTTAAGCTGAAATTTTGATCTAACAGTGATTCAAGGATTAAACAGGCCAATTCCAACTTACTGCTATATTGTTCTAAACCTATTCTCATACAACTAGTTGAGGACACTACAAAACAATCAGCTATAACAAACAATCAACAGCTAACTCAAATACACAGAATCAATCAACAAACAGAAGAAGTTCAATTCAAACAAAAACAAACCACTGCCCGGGATTTCACACAAACAAATTCTACGAGATTAGACGACGACATTCAATTTACTATAACATGTATCATTGATAACAAATTAAACTGATAAACAGTGATTCTAAAAATCTCGGCCAAAAAATGAAACTAAGTATTCAACGACGCTAATCGAAGCAAATACATATTTCATAACACACACATTCGAAACAGAAAGAACAATTGACCAAATAAAAAGGTCTTTGAGGGAGAGAGGCAGAAAACAAAATTAATCAACAAAAAAAAACAAAAATCAAAACTATACTGGCCAACGAGTATAAAAACAAATAAAGACAGAAAAAGGAAAAGAGAATACCTTAAGAAGAGAAATTTGGAAACCAAGGACTTGGGATCGAACGGACTCGAACTTTTGAGGCCAAACGGGCTGTAATTGAGTGTTTCTCGAGTGAGAACGACTCGACTAAAACCCATTGAAGACTCAAAATCTTCTAAACATACCCAAAATCTTTTAGGGTTCTTGAGGTTCGAATTTGGGGTGCGAATGGCTAAGGCTCGAATTGATGGAAACTGATGGTAGTTTGGGAATGAGGGTGGTCTGGAGGTGCTAGGGTGAGATTTTGGGCTCGGTTGGAGTGGGTTTGGGTTTTGCTCGAATCTTCAAATGAAGATTCGAGATGATGGGGAGTGATTCGAAGTTGGTGGGTAAGGGATTCGTGTTCAGGGGTGGACGGGGGATCTGGGGTGTAATTTTGGGGGTCGGTGGCGTTGTTGCCGCCGGGTTTTCAGGCGAAGGGAGAGAAGGCGGCGCTAGGGTTTGCATATCGTCTCTGATAGACACGATGATGAGAGAAGGCTGCTGGTGAAAATGGGACGGGTTTGATTCATTTTGGGGGTTTTTGGTATATCATTTTGGGACTATTAATGTACGCCGTTGGATTAACATGAATCAACGATCCAGATTAAACCATGGGAGGGAAACGGTGTCGTTTGGTGAAAGTTGGGGGCCGGATCGGATGGGTATGGATCGGGTCTGTGGCCGGGTTTGGGAGATTTGATCTCAATCGTTGGATTAATTTAATCCAACGGCCCCGATCGTCTAAGAAACCATGATCGGCTGGGCTGGGTGAGCTTGGATTGGGCTCCCGCTTTTAGGCCTGGACTTGGTTAATTTTGGACTGGTCCAATCCAGTTTTTTCGTCTTTTTTCCATTCTTTTATTTTCCTAATTCATTTCAAACTAGATTTTTTTAAAAAAAATCCTAAACTAAATTATAAAACAAAAAATTAAATTATCAAAAGTATTAATTAACTTCCAATAACAATTAAACACACATAATTAAATAAGATAAAATCACACAATTGAACAATTAATGGTAAAAATCCAAAAGATACATTATTTTTTGTTATTTTTCATTTTCGTAAACAAACTTAATTGCTCTAAATTGTAAACATGAATTTTATATACACATGCAATGTATTTTTGTATTTTTATATTAATTTAAACAAATATTATCACGTATATACAAATGCAAACAAATACCAAAATAACACAAAAATTCACAAAATACACACCATAAAATAGACAATTTTTGTTTTGATTTTGTGGGAGTAATTCATGTTAGGCAAAAGTCACGTGCTCACAGGAGGCCGAGGATCCCAGGACTGGGATCAGTCAGATACAGTTATCCCCTATTAGACAGTGCCTGGAGCAGCTCCACCCTATTGTCACTGATCAGTCAAAGGAGGAGGATGTACTTGAGTATACTAGTACTTGAGTATACTAGGCTGCTGCTGCTCCTTCTATTTGGGGGGTCTTGTTCCCGAACATTTTGGGTAACTTAGTAAGCCTCCGGTTTCTCCATCACATCACACGGTCGAGGATACATCCACATACAGCTGGGGTGCTGCTGTCCTCGCATTTTTATACAGGCATATGTGCCGGGCTTCTATGGGCACACAGAGAGATATTTGCGGCTTCCTTCCTCTTCTATAGGCGAGAACATATTCAATGAAAATATCTGTTACTTACAAATCTACCTAGCTATAGTTTATCTCACAGTATACATCAACTTTCTATGTTAGGTTTGGGTACGGGAGCGATTTGTGCAGCTCAGGCCACCTTTGCCACAGCTACCAGCTGACGTCGCATTTCCACACCTGCCTTTAGCTTCTAGGCGGGTCATGCGGCATGGACTTTCGCGGGCGTATGATGCCCATCATAATCTCCCAGGCATCAGGGATGTGTTAGAATTCCTCGAGGATGCACAGGTGAATATCTAACTAAACATACTAGTTATTGTTTAATTTAGTGTTACGCATACTAACCATTTGTGTTGTTATTTGATAGTTCATCTGGACACCGTATAGCGAGGACTTGCTAGCTACCCTACCAGCGTACTGTACTCTAGGTCGGCATATTTAGAGGACTTCTGTCCCACTTACATGCCTGGATATCGTGGAGCATCATGCCTCGGAGCGAGTTTCTCGTCAATTTGGTATGCTGCAGCCTATACTTCCTCCGCCTGGATGGCATGCCTTACATTATGAGAGGGATGATCGTTCCAGGGTGGACGACACCTTTTTAGGCTGGCTCCACACTCAGCTGGTAATTTGGGATAGATGAGGTGATTTGATCCCACCTCCGCAGCACTATCCTATTGATAGGTATATGGTATGGTACCACACAGTGTCCCATCTTTTTATCGGCAACCTAGTGCATTAGGTAGATGGGTGGTACATCTCATATGCCGGGAGACACGAGGCTCTGGTAAGTTTTATGTTATATTTAATAATATACATATAATGTTGTGAGTAATACCTAGTTTACATTCTTGACTTTTGTGTAGGCTATTGGATTGCATACCGTCTACCATATGGGACAGCAGATGCAGAGTTATGTCCACGATCCTGTGGTCATGCAGGATTATGGTCGGAGATTCATGACAGTGGCCGCCGAGACACTGCAGCGTGCCAGATCGGATCAGCGCTTGGCACAGGATGCTGATTATATTGATCCAGCCACATACCAGCGAGGTCGTGGTATTCCACGAGCTGCTGGTGCACGACGACCTGCTCCCCGACTACCAGGTGCTGCCCGACGACCTCGTCTTGCCCGATGAGGTGGTGTCCAGCAGGGGGCCGGTGATGCTCCCGATGATGATGTTACTACTGATATGCCAGGTGACATGCATGAGACGGACAAGCCGTCTTACAGCCTTGGTATTTATGACATGGCAGGCCCTTCACAGATGACCCCACCGGGTCAATTATTGATCACGGGCTCTGATTTCCAAGTAGCGGATTGGGGTACATAATACCCTGGCCCATCTACCACTGATGAGGGTGCACCGACCAGAGATATATTTAGTGGCCGCCGACTGAGTTATGGGAGCTCTTCACATGCTCAGGTATGAGTTTATTAGTTCTGAATATGAATTTGTTTTAACTATAACTTATTTTATTTATTACATTATAATAATCTCCTTGTTCAAGCCTCAGTTGACGATGCGACAGATAACTACATACAGGAACCATACGCTATTATGGTAAGATAATATAACTTTTAATTATAAATTATTATGTGATTTTGTAAACTAATTTTTATTTTATTATGTAGTCTTCTATTGGACCTCACAACACCACTGTTGCATGTCATCCAGAGCCTCATCCAGCCATAAGGAGAAGATTTGATGATGATGATCCTGATAGCGTACCTGGACGGGCGGGGATGCGCCTCAGGCCGACGGCTACATTAAGACACACCAATTGCGGGACTTGACTGGGTGGCCATCCTTTTTTTTGTGTGTATATGTTGTAAATAATATTTTTTGTAACAATAATATTTAATTAAATATCTCTATTAATCTTTTTAGTTCTCCATTTGTTTTATTGTTTCGTATCAAAACACAAGTACTTCAACTTAAATTCGACAAAATCTTCAAATAGTACAATACAAACAAAAACATAATATTCAACTTAAACTTAAATTAGTAGAACACAAACACAAACATAAGTTAATCAGAAAGACAAACATAAAAATGAACTAAACACATAGTAGGAATTGTTTAGTCCTGACTTCCATTTATTCTACGTTCTAACCACTTAAATTGTTCTAGCAATTGTTCTTTTTCGTCTTCTAACTCTTTCACTCTTGCCTTAAGCTCCGCAATTTCCTGTTTATTTTTTTTTCTTTGTTCCTACATTGCTTCAAAATTCCATTCTGCTCTCCATTTTTTATCTTTTACTTCCCTCAGCTCCTCCCTATTTCTTCCATTTTTTATGGAATTCGTTGTTAATATGTGCTTGGCCTAACCACATATTATGAAGATTTAACATTCTTTCTCTGTAGAATTCTTGGAGACATTGTTCCTCAGCCAATTTATCAAACTGTGACGACCCAAAGGGTCATCACTTGTTTTATTAATCATTTCGAGCTTCTGAGGTCCTGAAAACCTCATTTATAGTTGCCTCGATTTGCGTGCGTAGTTGGGCGCGAAGTTGAAAAATTCTTATGTTGAAATATATGAAATATGTGAGAAATTTGAAGAATTTTGATATTAATATTGATATGGTTGACTTTGGTCAACATGTTTAGTAAACGGACCCGGACCCGTGATTTGACGGTCTCAGAAAATCCGTAGAAAAATATGGAACTTGGGCGTATGCCCGGAATTGAAATCCGAGGTCTAGAACCCCGGTAAAAGAATTTTTCTGTTAAATTGTTTTCCGAAAATGTTTAAGGAAAATGAAACTGAAATTTGATTAAAAAGTAATGGTATCGGGCTCGTATTTTGGTTCCGACGCCCAGTACAGGTCATATATGTTGTTTAAGCGCTTCCTGTAAAGTTTGGTTGAAAACGGACGTCGTTTGACGTGTTTCGGCTTTAAATTGGAAATTTTGGGAGTTATGAAATTTTGAATAAAATCTTGATTTTAAGGCTCAAATCATTGATTTTGATGTTATTTTGGCGATTTGATCACGCGAGCAAGTTCGTATGATGTTTTTAAGTCAGTGTGCATATTTGGTTTGGAGCCCCGAGGGCTCGGGTGAACTTTGGATAGGCCATAAGATCAATTTTTCATGTTAGAAAGTTGCTGTCAGCACCTGGTCTGCAGAGTTCGCAAATGCGAACAAATGTTAGCAAATGCGAAGTCGCAAATGCGAACAAAAGTTCGCAAATGCGAACTTCCCAATATTCTGCGTGTGTTCGCAAATGCGAACAAAAGTTCGCAAATGCGAAGTCGCAAATGCGAAGAGGTTTTCGCATTTGCGATCACTTTCTCGCAATTGCGAAGTCGCAAATGCGTAAAAGTATTCACAATTGCGAACCCATCGTCCCAGCTTCACTTTTTTCAGAGAACAATTCTTAAACCCTAGAAATTTTCAATCCAAGCTATTTTTTTACTAACCCAATCATTAATTAAGCATAACTCATGCATCAAACTTCATAAACAACCATGAATCTGTAAATCACGATTTTCAGCTTCATTTATCATATTCCACAACCCAAAACATCCATTGGCGATTTTTCACGAACTTCCTCTTCTCCAAATCATTGGTAAGTCAACTTTTACTCAATTTCTTCAAACTTTAACATCATCTATCATGTTTTCATCTTCAATTTAAGGTTTTTCATGGGTAAAAATGGGGGTTTTGGGTAGAACTTAGGTTTTCATAAAAAATTGGGATTTTGACCTTAATTTGAGATCCGATTTGAGGACAAATGTCACGACCCAAACCCTGGTCGTGATGGCGCCCAACACAATGCTAGGCAAGCCCGACCATATTATCCCTTAAACCAGCCAATTATTAAATAAATTAAACTTAAACATTAAATAATCATATCAGGTGATAACCGGAACGTAAAACATACAAAATACGGTCCCAACCATATCGTGGTGTCACGAGACTGAGCCTCTACATAATAGCATCCTAATACAAACAAGTCTAGGCAAATAGGAAATCAACAAGATCATACAGAAGGAGAAACAGGCTCTGCGGACGCTGGCAGCTACCTCGTAGTCTCCGCAAGAAGTAGATGTGAGCAGGCAGCAACAATGTCTCAACCGCTCTCGGCTACCTGTGAATCTGCACAAAAAGTGCAGGGGAGTGGGGTGAGTATATTTCAACTCATTGAGTAACAATAATAAATAATAACTGAAGGTAAGAACTCCTGTGATATCACTTAGCAGTTCTAAGGCAACCCTCATATGTACGTCATCACTATAGAAATACTCAAATCTCCAATCCACGTTTATCTCTTCAAGATTTTACACTGATCCAACCCTCACTCGTACCCCTACGGTGTACGACCATCTCAATATATACAGACACATACCTATGTCTATAATGTATAAGTATTTAAGTAGATAATAGGATATGATTAAGTATAATGTTGCGGCGTGCAGCCCGCTCCAATACATATACCGCTGCGGCGCGCAGCCCGCTCCAATACATATACCGCGACGGCGCTCACTGGGGTGTATACCGACTTCGGAGGGGCTCTCTAGGCCCAAGCACTATAATACTGCGGCGTGCAGCACGATCCACACAAATATTATCGCGGCGTGCAGTCCGATCCAATATATATATGTATATATCTCTATATCGCTGCGGCGTGCAGCTCGATCCCATCATATACACCAGTTGCTCACCGAGAACGTGTGCGTACTCGCATCCGGGGGCTCCTACAGACCTGCCGCGCACACACCGCGCGCAGCGATCCGTCCACATGTATATTACATGTATATTACATGTATATTCATGTATCGTGAGGTCCGATCCAATATATATACCGCCGCGGCGTGCACCCCGATCCAACATAGGTATATTATATATATATACCTACTCATAATGGTCCCTCGACCCTATCCCACCAATATGTGCTTGCCTCTCATGCCCAATATAATGTATCACAGCCGTGGTCCCGGACCCCGTCTCAGCTCAATATAGACTCATTCTTCGTGCCCACTCGGCCTATAATAGTGGAATTCCACCCTAGATAATCTCTCTCAATGTACACATCTAGTACGGCTCATATTATGCTATACAGCTAGAGCTACGGCTGAGTGTATGTTTCCAACATGATATAAAGGTCACCTAGCTCTATAGGTTACCTAACGCTCTACAGATCGGCACAAGGCCCCAAACATGGCTATTAGTCCAATCGTACAGTTATAATCTCAGTAACAGTCACATAACACACAGTATACTATTAGTCGGAAGGACTAAGTCCGAACCCCCAATCACAATGTCACCACGCCCGTCATAGTAACGCGTGTCTCATCTCAATATAGCACAGCCGTCAAGTGCTAGTACGGGGTTTCAAACCCTCGCACATTATTTACTACTACCACTCACCTCGAACCGAGCAGATCTTCAATCCGCCTTGCGCTTGCCTCGCAAATCAATCTCCGCGCCAAAACTGCTCAAAATCATAGAGAATGCATCAATATACGCTAATTTCACGAAATTCATTCGAAATAACCCAATTTATATCAAAACCCACAAGTTGTCAAAACCCGACTTTTGGTACACTTGTCGAAAAATTACAAAATTACATATTCGGAATCCTCATCTCGATACGAGTCTAGGCATATAAAATTTACCAAAATCGGACTCCATTTGCCCACTCAAATCAGTGTTTTTCTTCAATTTAGGCCTAGGGCTCAAACCCACCTTTAATCTTCCATTTACATGGATTTAACCAAGGATTTCATGTTAAAATGATGTAATTAAGCCACAAAACTTACCTCCAATGAAACCCCGATGATTTCCCAGCAATCTCCCGTCAATTTCTTCACATTAGCTCATAAATCTTACCTCCAATCGAATCCTAGATGAAATACTCTTTATCCCTCGTCCAAAAGCTCCAAAATGTGCCCAAAAATGGATGAAATGGGTTTAAACCCGCGGATGAAATGTTATAAAACAAGTCTGCCCAGGTCCTAAAATCCTTCATCGTGACCGCGACCTAGCTCACGCGATCGCGAAGAACCAAAATCCAAGGCCTCCAATTTACTCTATGTGAACGCGATTTGACCATTGCGAACGCGATGCACCCCTGTACGACCTTCCATGATCACGAACCCACTAACGCGAATGCGGAGAACATTATTCTGTCCTACCACTTCCTTCAATGCGAACGCGACCTTGCTTGTGCGATCGTGAAGCATAACCCCCTAACCTTTCGTGCACCAGTGAATGCGAACGCGAAGAACAAATCATCTACTACATTAGGACAGCAAAATCTGATCTCATTTCCAACCAAAATACGAACTTGTTCCAATCATAAAAACACCATCCTAAACATCAAAATCACCAATTACACACGGATTCAAGCCTAGATTTCTTAAAACTTTCCGAATTACACATTCGATCAAAAACCCGACCAAACGACGTCCGAATGACCTGAAATTTGTAGGCACATCCAAAATCACCTAACGGAGCTACTGCAACTATCGGAATTCCATTCCGACCCCCGGATCAAAATCTCACCTACCGTTCGGATTTCGCCAAAATTCAACCTTAGGCAATTCAAGCCTATTTCTACACCGGACCTCCAAATTCAATTCCGATTGCTCCCCTAAGTCACAAATCACCTCCCGAAACTAACCAAATCATCAGAATCCAATTCCGAGCCCTCTAACCAAATAGTCAACTCCGGGTTGACTTTCCTTATTCAAGTTTCCTTCAAAAAGGCTATATGCCTCATTTTCAATCCAAATCACTCCTAACTCACCCGATAGACTCTAACACTGATATAAAAGCATAAAACATGAAATTACAACATAACGGGGTGGTAATTCCCGTGACGACGGGCCGGGTCGTCACATTCTCCCCCTCTTAAGCAAACGCTCGTCCTCGAGCGGGTCAAGAAACATACTCGAAGTCTCGAATAGCCGAGGTATTCGCTCCGCATCTCCTCGCTCAACCTCCCAAGCAGCTTCCTCTACGGTCCACCTTTCCATCGAACCTTAATCGACGCAATCTCCTTCGACCTCAACTTCCTTACTTGGCACCCAAAATAGCAATAGGCTCCACATCATAGGATAGATCACCATCAAGTTGGATGGTACTGAAGTCTAATACATGGGACGGATCTCCGATGTACTTCCGGAGCATAGATACATGGAATACTGGATGAACGCTGGATAGACTGGGAGGCAATGCCAACTCATATGCCACCTCTCCAACTCTCCTAAGTATCTCAAAGGGACCAATGTACCCGGGACTCAACTTCCCTTTCCTCCCGAACCTCATGACACCCTTCATGGGTGAAACCTTCAGCAATACTCTATCACTAACCATGAAAGACAACTCTCGAACCCTACGTTCCGCATAACTCTTCTGGCGTGACTGTGCTGTGCGAAGCCTCTCTTTAATCAACTTCACTCTATCCAAAGCATCCTTAACTAACTTAGTCCCTATAAATATATCCTCACCAGGCTCAAACCATCCGACAGGAGATCTACACCGTCTGCCATACAATGCCTCGTACAGGGCCATCTGAATACTCGACTGGTAGCTGTTGTTGTAGGCAAACTCAGCAAGTGGCTAAAACTCATCCCATGAACCACCAAAGTCAATCACACATGCCCGCAACATATCCTCCAGGATCTGAATAGTGCGCTCAGACTGTCCGTCTGTCTAGGGGTGAAATGCGGTGCTCAACTCAACCCGCGTACCCATCTCTCGCTGAAATGCTCTCCAAAATTGAGAAGTGAACTGAGTGCCTCTGTCAGATATAATAGACACTGGGACCCCATGCAACCTGACAATCTCCCGAATAAAGATCGCTGCCAACCGCTCCGATGAGTAAGTAGTACTAACTGGGATGAAATGTGCGGACTTAGTCAGCCGATCAACAATCACCCATATAGAATCAAACTTCCTCGCTGTCCGAGGGAGTCCAGTAACAAAATCCATTGTGATCCTCTCCCATTTCCACTCGGGAATAACCATACGCTGAAGAACACCGCCCGGTCTCTGAGGCTCATACTTGACCTGCTGGTAATTGAGGCACCTGGCTACATGCCTAACAATATCCATCTTCATTCTCCTCCACCAATAGTGCTGTCTCAAGTCTTGGTACATCTTCGCGGCACCTGGGTGAATAGAGTACCGCGAACTGTGTGCCTCCTCAAGTATCAACTCCCGCAAACCATCAACATTGGGCACGCATATACGGCCCTGCATCCTCAGAACACCATCACTATCGATAGTCACATCTCTAACATCATTATGTTGCACTCTGTCCTTAAGGACAAGCAAATGTGGGTCATCATACTGTCGCTCCCTGATGCGATCATATAAGGAAGATCGAGAAACAACACAAGCCAACACCCGACTCGGCTCCGAAATATCTAATCTCACTAGCCGATTGGCTAGGGCCTCAACATCATAAGCAAATGGCCTCTCCCCAACTGGGATGAAAGCTAGGCTGCCCATGCTAACCGCCTTCCGACTCAAGGCATCGGCCACCACATTGGCCTTTCCCGGATGATACAAAATAGTGATATCATAGTCCTTAAGCAACTCCAACCACCTCCGCCGTCTCAAATTAAGGTCCTTCTGTCTGAATAAGTGCTGAAGGCTGCGATGATCCGTGAACACCTCACATGAGACACCATACAGGTAATGCCTCCAAATCTTCAAGGCATGAACTATGGCTGCTAGCTCCAAATCATGAACAGGGTAGTTCTTCTCGTGGGGCTTCAATTGACGAGAAGCATACGCAATGACCCTACCCTCCTGCATCAACACACAACCAATGCCCACTCCTGAGGCATCACAATAGATAGTATAAGAATCTGAAGCTGTCGGTAGAATCAAGACTGGTGCTGTGGTCAATGCTGTCTTGAGCTTCTGAAAGCTCTCCTCGCACTCCTCGGACCATAAGAAAGGAATACCCTTCTGAGTCAATCTAGTCAAGGGTGAGGCAATAGAAGAGAATCCCTGGACGAATCGGCGATAATACCCTGCCAATCCCATAAAGCTACGGATCTCAGAAACTGAGGTCGGTCTGGGCCAACTCTGCACTGCCTCGACCTTCCTCGGATCTACCTGAATACCATCACGGGACACCACGTGTCCTAAGAATGCCACAGACTCAAGCCAGAACTCACATTTGGAGAACTTGGCATACAACTTCTCCTCTCTCAATCTCTGCAACACAATACTCAAGTGCCGAGCATGCTCCTCCTGGCTACGAGAGTAGACTAGTATGTCATCAATGAATACGATCACAAATGAATCAAGATACGGCCTGAATACACTGTTCATCAGATGCATAAATGCTGCTGGGGCGTTGGTCAACCCAAAAGACATCACAAGGAACTCATAGTGACCATATCTGGTCCGGAATGCAGTCTTCATAATGTCAGACTCTCTAATCTTCAGCTGATGGTAGCCTGAACGAAGATCAATCTTCGAGAACACCCTAGCTCCCTGGAGCTGATCAAATAAATCATCAATACGAGGCAGAGGATACTTATTCTTCATTGTTACTTTGTTTAGCTGCCTATAGTCAATACACATCCTCATAGATCCGTCCTTCTTCTTAACAAACAGAACCGGTGCACCCCACGGCGACACACTCGGCCGAATGAACCCCTTATCTAGGAGTTCCTGAATCTGCTCCTTCAATTCCTTCAGCTCAGCTGGTGCCATCGGATACGGAGGAATAGAAATAGGCTAAGTTCCTGGCACCAAATCGATACCAAAATCAATATCCTTGTCCGGCGGCATGCCCTGCAGGTCTGAGGGAAACACATCAGGAAAGTCTCGCACAATGGGAACAGAATCAATACTGGGAGTCTCGGCCTCGACCTCCCGCACAAATGCTAAATAAGAGAGACATCCCTTCCCAACCATTCGTTGGGCCTTGAGGAAAGATATTACCCTGCTAGGTACATACTCAGCCGTGCCTCGCCACTCGATCCTCTGAATGCCCGGCATAGCCAAAGTGACTGTCTTAGCATGACAGTCCAGAATAGCATGACATGGAGATAGCCAGTCCATGCCCAATATAACATCAAAATCAATCATGCCGAGAAGCAACAGGTCTACTCGGGTCTCCAGACCTCTAATAGTGACCAAACAGGACCGGTATACATGGTCCACAACAATAGTATCCCCTACCGGGGTAGATACATGCACTGGAAGCTCAAGACACCCTCGGGTCGTGCCCAAACGAGGAGCAAAATATGTAGACACATAAGAATAAGTAGAACCAGGATTGAACAACACTGGCATCTCTGTGGCAGACTAAAATAATACCTGTGATAGCTGCATCAGAAGCAACGGCCTCAGATCGGCTCTGAAGAGTATAGCATCTAGCATGTCCGCCTGATCGGCCTCCCCCTTGAGGGAGACCCCTAGCTGACTGACCCTCACCCCTAGCTGGCGGGGTGGGTGATGAAGTAGAAGGACCAGATGACGAGGGCTGCCCCCTGTGCTGATAAGACCTAGAAACAAGACGGGGACACTCTCTACGGTAGTGCCCAAACTCCTCCGCACTCGTAGCAACTCCCCGGTGCTGGGTACTGAGACTGATAAGGACCTCTGGCGCTGGAATGGCCAGCTGATGAACTAGGCCGAGATGAACCCTGAGCGGATGGGGCCTGGGAAGAACTCTGAGCTGGCATGGCACTGAGAGCTGGCTGGCTCTGGTGCGAACCCTGATAATCCTGTCTAGGAGACCATCTGCGACGATCTGAGCGTCTCGACTGCGAAGACCTGAAAGAGCGACCTCGGCTCTGCTGACTCTGGCCTCTGGTCTGTGTGCCACTGGAACTAGCCGCTCCTCGAGGCCTCTTGGCCTCCCTCTCATCCCGCTCCCTACGACGATCTGTCTCAATGTCGCGAGCAATATCCACAGCATCCTCAAATGTACGACTCAAAACCCTCTCCCGAGTCATCAGAATACGAATGGGATAAATGAGGCCGTCCACGAAGCGCCCAATCCTCTCTCTGTCAGAATGAACCAACCACTGTGCATATCTGGACAACTCTGTAAACCTGATCTCATACTCTGACACTGACATGTCCCCCTGACGGAGACCCTCAAACTGCCTACGCATCTCCTCTCTCTGAGATCGAGGCACCCATTTCTCCAAGAACATAGCGGAGAACTCCGGCCATGATAGTGGTGCTGCTCCGGCTGGCCTGCGGCGCTCATAAGCCTCCCACCAAGCGAAGGCTGGTCCCTAAAACTGAAAGGTAGTGAAAGATACCCCACTGGACTCCAATATCCCTGCCGTACGAAGCATCCGACGGCACTTATCCAGAAAACCTTGGGCGTCCTCGCCCGGAGCACCAGTGAACACTGGAGGAGATAACCTGGTGAACCTCTCGAGACGACGCTGCTCATCGTCTGTCATAGCTGGGACCCTGTCCCCCTGAATCTGATCTGCTGGCTGAACCGGAACCACAGGCGAACCCGAGGAGCCTCTCGGTGTCCGTAGCTCCCCGCACCGCTCGGCTCGGAGCGCGCACCGCGGGTCCGATGACCACCCCCGATCCCCGATGCACCTGCTGCAGTAGTAACTGAAACCGCCTGTGCTAGGCCAGTGCAGACTGCTAGTATCTGAGCCAGGGTCTCCTGTAGACCCGGAATAACAATGGGCATAGCTGGTGCCTGATCTGGTGCTGCTGGCACTTCTGCAACTGGGGGCTGTGGGTCAACTGGCACTGCCTCAGCTGCCCTAACTCCGCCACGACCACGAACGCGTCCACGGCCTCTAGCAGGTGGTAGTGGTGGTCGTCCTCCACGTCCGGATGATCGAGTTCTCGCCATCTGCGAGAGAATAGAATGTCAAAGTTCAGTTCAAGTCAAACGTAATCGCACGACAAGAATTCCAAGAATTGAAACTTTTCCTAAAAAGGTTTGCAGCCTCCCGAGGATAAGTACAGGCGTCCCCGCACCGATCCACGAGACTCTACCAACCGCCTCATGACTCGCGAGACCTGTTAACCTAGGCTTTGATACCAACTTGTCACGACTCAAACCCTGGTCGTGATGGCGCCCAACACAATGCTAGGCAAGCCCGACCAAATTATCCCTTAAACCAGCCAGTTATTAATCAAATTAAACTTAAACAGTAAATGATCATATCCGGTGATAACCGAAATGTAAAACATACAAAATACGGTCCCAACCATATCGTGGTGTCACGAGACCGAGCCTACATAATAGCATCCTAATACAAACAAGTCTAGGCAAATAGGAAATCAACAAGATGATAAAGAAGCAGAAAACAAGCTTGTGATTGCCATGCAGCTACCTCGCAATCTCCGCAAAAGTAGACAAGATCGTGCAAGCAAAATGTCTCAACCGCTTCCTGGCATCACGGATCCGTACGTAAAGTGCGGGAGTAGAGCGAGTATATTTCAACTCAAACGAGTAACAATAATAAATAATAACCGAAGGTAAGAACTCCTGTGCTATCACTTAGCAGTTTCTAAGGCAACCCTCATATGTACGTCATCACTATAGAAATACTCAAATCTCCAATCCACGTTTATCTCTACAAGATTCTACACCGATCCAACCCTCACTCGTACCCCTACGGCGTACGGCCATCTCAACATATAAGGACACATACCTATGTCTATAATGTATAAGTATTTAAGTAGATAATAGGATATGATTAAGTATAATACGTCGCGCGTAGCGCACCCGCTCCTAATACATAATACCGTTCGCTGCGACGCAGCCCCGCTACTGTGTGCAGACTAAGACTCCGAAGGGGCTCCTATAGCCAAGCGCAATAATACTGCGGCGTGCAGTCCGATCCACATGTATTTATTACTGCGGGTGCAGTCCGATCCAACATATATACTGCTGCATACGTGCAACCTGATCCAATATATATACTACTGCGGCGTGCAGCCCGATCCAACATAGGTATATATATATATAATACCTCATAACGGGTCCTCGACCTTGTCCCAATTAGTATAGGATTGGCCTTTCAGGACCACTCAGCTAAATTAGGGAATTTCCAGCCTAAGTAATCTGTCTCTCACAGTACACATCTAGTACTAGCTCTTAATATGCTATTCAGCTAGTTTTACGGCTGAGTGTAAGTTTCCAACATGAAATAAGGGTCACCTAGCTCTACATGTCCCCTAATGCTCTACAGATCGGCACAAAGCCCCAAACATGGCTATTAGCCCAATTTCACAGTCATAATCTCGTGAACAGTCATAATACACAGTATTCTATAAGCCGGGAAGGATCAAGTCCAATCCCCAATTCACAATGCCACCACGCCCGTCACATGACGCGTGTCTCATCTCAACATAGCACTGCGAAGTGCTAGTACGGGGTTTCAAACCCTCAGTACATTATTTACTACTACCACTCACCTCGAACCGGTAGAAGCTTCAATCCGCCTTGCGCTTGCCTCGCAAATCAATCTCCTCGAGTGCCAAATCTGCTCAAAATCATAGAGAATGCATCAATATACGCTAATTTCACGAAATTCATTCGAAATAACCCAATTTATATCAAAACCCACAAGTTGTCAAAACCCGACTTTTGGTACACTTGTCGAAAAAATTACAAAAATCACATATTCGGAATCCTCATCTCGATACGAGTCTAGGCATATAAAATTTACCAAAATCGGACTCCATTTGCCCACTCAAATCGGTGTTTTTCTTTAATTTAAGCCTAGGGCTCAAACCCACCTTTAATCTTCCATTTACAGGGATTTAACCAAGGATTTCATGTTAAAATGATGTAATTAAGCCACAAAACTTACCTCCAACGAATCCCCGATGAATTACCAGCAATTCCCGTCAATTTCTTCTCTTGGAACTCAAAAATGGCATTTTGGGTATGAAACCCGCGACTGGTTCTGTTCTGAACTTAAACTCACTGCCAGGCCAATTAACCCTACGCGATCGCAGCCTTTGGCACGCGATCGCGATGCACAAATCCCTGGGGCCTGATTTTTCCTCTACGCGATCGCAGCCTTTGGCACGCGATCGCGATGAACAACAGAAGATCCCTACGCGATCGCAACTCCAGCCACGCGATCGCATTGCATCCGTACTTGACCTTACGCGATCGCGTGAAACCAATCGCAATCGCACTGCATTCCGCCATTGACCTACGCGATCGCAGACATCACCACGCGATCCCGATGCACAACCAGTCGACCTTACGCGATCGCATCAGACCTCCCGCGATCGTTATGAATAAAAATTCTCTGCAATTATTGCAGCAGAACAGTAGTGCCTTTTGGCACAAATTGGTCCGTTTGGACCCCCGAATTCCTCCCGAGGCCCCCCGGACCCCAACGAAAACCACCAACATACTCCAAAACACGATACGAACTTGTTCCAATCATGAAAACACCATCCTAAATATCAAAATCACCAATTACACACGGATTCAAGCCTAAATTTCTTAAAACTTTCCGAATTACACATTCGATCAAAAACCCGACCAAACGACGTCCGAATGACCTCAAATTTTGCAGGCACATCCAAAATCACCTAACGAAGCTACTGCAACTGTCGGAATTCCATTCCGACCCCCGGATCAAAATCTCACCTACCGTTCGGATTTCGCCAAAATTCAACCTTCGCCAATTCAAGCCTAAAACTACACCGGGCCTCCAAATTCAATTCCGATCGCTCCCCTAAGTCACAAATCACCTCCCGAAACTAACCGAATCATCAGAATCCGATTCCGAGCCCTCTAACCAAATAGTCAACTCCGGGTTGACTTTCCTTATTCAAGTTTCCTTCACAAAGGCTATATGCCTCATTTTCAATCCAATTCACTCCTAACTCACCCGATAGACTTTAACACTGATATAAAAGCATAAAACATACAATTTCAACATAACGGGGTGGTAATTCCCGTGACGACGGGCCGGGTCGTCACAACAAATTATATATTTGAACTCATGGATGATTGGGTGAATTTATTTTGGTTCGAAACTCGGGTTTCGATTACGTGGGCCCGAGGTCAATTTTCACTATTCCGGGTAGAATGTTGTAAAAAATTATATTTGGCCATATGAACTAGTTTGTTGAGTAGAATTGATGATATTAAGTCAATTGTGTATAGATACGATTGGA
Source organism: Nicotiana noctiflora (assembly GCA_032618575.1). Taxonomy (NCBI): domain Eukaryota; kingdom Viridiplantae; phylum Streptophyta; class Magnoliopsida; order Solanales; family Solanaceae; genus Nicotiana; species Nicotiana noctiflora. Next base: position 206,319 of record JASVEL010014253.1, on the reverse strand, counting down.
TTGGAGTCAAATCGGAAAGGAAAAGGCATTGCTACGGATTGAGTTATTCGTAAACATTTAAGGTAAGTGTTTGTTCTATCTTAGCTTGAAGGAATAGGAATTTAGTTATGTATGAATTGTTGATTAAGAGTTATTGGTTTCACACCGGTAATGGAGAAATTGTTGAATTATTATCGATTATTGGTTCAAAACCGGTAATTATAAATGTTTTTGACGCAGAGATTATTGGTTAAATGCCGGTAATATATATATTTATGAATTGGGATCGTGTGGCACGCCGACCACTTATATGATAAAAAATGGGATCGTGTGGCACGCCGACCACAAAGTGATTTAAATCTTGGCATTGGCCATAGTTGTCGGTAGCCTATTGATATATTTGGGAGCGGGTGGTACGCCTACCACAAGATATAAACTATTGATATATTTGGGAACGGGTGGTACGCCTACCACAAGATATAAACTATTGATATATTTGGGAGCGGGTGGTACGCCTACCACAAGGTATAAATTATCGATACAATTGGGAGTGGGTGGTACGCCTACCACAAGATATAACTTATCGATACAATTGGGAGCGGGTGGTACGCCTACCACAAGATATAATTTACTGTTACAGTTGGGAGCGGGTGGTACGCCTACCACGAGATATGAAATGAAAAAGGAATTGAGAAATGAAATAAAGATTTATTCTGTTGACTAGATTACTCTGGATATTATGAGTTATTGACTGTTATTTCAGAGCAGAGTCTTTCCTTATAAACATTTGTATATGTATATATATATATATTTCAACTGTACAGGTTTATGTGGGTGACTGGCCTTAGTCCCGTCACTACTTCACTGGGATAGGCCAGGCACTTACCAACACATGGGGTCGGTTGTGCTGATACTACACTCTGCGCTCTTTTTGCGCAGATACAGGTTACGGACAGCAGCAGCGGCAGTAGCGATTGTGGATATTCCGACTACTGAGACTATGAGGTAGCCTTGCAGGCGTCCGCAAGACCCGTTGTCTCTTTTATCTATGTATTAAATTCTGTTATCTCATATATTCGAGATAAACAGCTTATATTTCTTTCAGACAATTGTGTGTATTATTCTTTGAAGTTCGTGAGTATTGTGACACCAGTCTTGGGTAGTGTATCATGTTTGGGTTTTTCTTTATCATATTTGATAAGATTGACTAAGTCTTCCGCTAAGTTTAATTATTTCCGCTGTAATTTATTTGTTTTAATTTTAAAGTCTTAATAAGAGTTTGGTAACTAATGGAAATGTAAGTAATATTTGGCCTGCCTAGCTTTCACTAGTAGGCGCCATCATGACTCCCGATGGTGGGAAATCTGGGTCGTGACAAGTTGGTATCAGAGCACTAGGTTGCATAGGTCTCACAACTCATGAACAACCTTAGTAGAGTCTGAGGGATCGGTACGGAGATGTCTGTATTTATCCTCCAGAGGCTACAGAGTTAGGAAAATATTCCCTTTATTCTTTCCAGTCGTGCGACTTGATCTTTCAAATGTTAATTGAATTTCTACTCTGTTCTTTCGCAGATGGTAAGAACACGTGCATCTTCATCTAGTGACCAGCAGCCCGAGGTCCCAGCAGCGGCAGCTCCCGCTAGGGGCAGATGCTGAGGTCGAGGTCGTACTAGAGGCCAAGGTAGGGGCAAAGCTCAGCCCCGAGCAGCAGCACGAGTGGCAGAACCTCATGCTCATATCGAGGAGGAAGTTCCAGCCCCAGCAGCTCCAGTAGGCCCAGCTCAGGTCCCAGGAGGAGTTTTGTTTTCACCGGATCTTCAGGATGCTTTGGTCCGGATAGCAGGTTTTATGGACAATATCACCAGAGCAGGTTTATTACCAGTAGCACCAGCCACTTCTCAGGATGGAGGAGGTAATCAGACTCCTGCTACGCGCACTCCGAGTAACTCCCCAGGCTCAGGTTCCTGTGATTCAGCCAGTTGAGGCAGCTCAGCCTGTTATTGTGACTCCGTCTAATGATGGTGCAGCTATGTCCGCTGACGCGTTATGGAGATTGGACAGGTTTACCAAGCTGTTCACTACCACATTCAGTGGCACTCCTTCAGAGGATCCACATGATTTCCTATATAGCTGCCACGAGGTTCTCCGTACTATGGGCATTGTGGAGACTAATGGTGTGGACTTTGCTACTTTTCGATTATCTGGTTCTGCCAAGACTCGGTGGAGGGATTATTGTCTATCCAGGCCAGCGGGATCATCATCTTTGAATTGGGGGCAATTTGCAGAACTGTTCTTGGAAAAGTTCCTTCCAGCAACTCAGCGGGAGGCTCTGCGCAGGCAATTTGAGCTTCTTCATCATGGTTCTATGTCTGTCACACAGTACGAGACTAGGTTCGTGGACCTGGCTCGTCATGCTATTATCATACTTCCCACATATCGGGAAAAGGTGAGAAGATTTATTGATGGCTTGAATCAGCCAATTCGACTACAGATGGCTTTGGGGGCAGGAACTGAAATCACTTTTTAGAAGGCAGCTAATGCAGCCCGCCGGATCGAGATGGCTCTGTCACAAGGAGCAGGTCATGGATCAGATAAGAGACCCCGTAATTTGGGTAGATTCAGTGGTACCTCATCGGGAGGTAGAGATTCTCATGATAGAGGCCACCCTCCTAGGCCTTATCAGTCAGCTTTTTAGGTTTCTCACGTTGCTTCTGGTGGTCATAATTCTCAGCCACGCTATTCTGATCAGTAGCCTATCAGTGCACCACAACTTTGCTATTTTCAGCAGCCGAGGGCTTGTTTTACGTGCGGCAATCTTAGGCACACTGCAAAGTACTGTCCTCGAGCTTCTGACAGATCTCAGTAGCAGGGTTCCAGTGCTATGGTGCAGGCCCCAGTTCCCCCACAGCCTGCCCAGCCAGCTAGAGACGGGGGTAGAGGACATAGAGGCGGAGGCAGAGGTCACAGAGGTGGAGCTCAGACCGATAGAGGTAGAGACCAGCCAGCAACTGATCGTCCTAGAGATACTGCTCAGGGTGGTGGGGCACAGCCCCGATGTTATGCACTTCCCGCCGGACCAGAGGCTGAGTCTTCTGATGCCGTCATTACAGGTATTATTTTGGTTTGTGATAGAAAGGCATCAGCATTATTTGACCTTGGGTCTACATATTCGTACGTGTCTTCCTATTTTGCACCGTACTTGATTCAACCCAGTGATCCACTGAGTGTTCCTGTTCATGTGTCTACACCAGTAGGCGATTCTATTGTGGTTGATCGAGTTCATCGGTCATGTATTATAGTAATTGAGGGTCTCGAGACCCGTGCTGATTTATTACTCCTAAATATGGTGGACTTTGATATTATATTAGGCATGGATTGGCTATCTCCATATCATGCTATTTTAGATTGCCATGCCAAGACTATGACTTTAGCTCTGCCGAATTTGCCTCGTATAGAGTGGAAAGGAATTTCCGGTCATACTAGTCGCAATGTTATTTCTTATGTTAAGGCTCAGCGTATGATTGGGAAGGGATGCTTGGCTTATTTGGCCTATGTCCGTGATTCCAGTGCTGAGGTTCCTTCTATTGACTTTGTGCCTATGGTTCGCGAATTTCCCGAAGTATTTCCTTCATACTTGCCAGGTATGCCGCCCGATAGGGACATTGATTTTTGCATTGACTTGGCTCCAGGCACTCAGCCCATTTCCATTCCCCCATATCGTATGGCTCCGCCACAGTTAAAAGAATTGAAGGAACAGTTGCAGGATTTACTTGAAAAGGGTTTCATTAGACCCGGTGTTTCGCCGTGGGGTGCACCAGTATTATTTGTAAAGAAGAAAGATGGTTCGATGAGAATGTGCATTGACTATCGATAGTTAAACAAGGTGACTATCAAAAATAAATATCCACTTCCGCGAATTGATGATTTATTTGACCAGCTTCAGGGTGCCAAGGTATTTTCAAAGATAGATTTGAGATCCGGCTATCATCAGCTGAAGATTAGGGCATCTGATGTCCCTAAGACAGCGTTCCGCACTCGGTATGGACATTATGAATTTCTGGTCATGTCTTTTGGGTTGACAAATGCTCCAGCAGCTTTTATGGAATTGATGAATCGGGTGTTCCGACCTTATTTAGACTTGTTTGTAATAGTCTTCATTGATGACATATTAATATATTCCCGCAATCAGGAGGAGCATGCGCAACATCTCAGAGTGGCCTTGCAGACTCTGAGAGATAGCCAGCTATATGCAAAATTTTCAAAGTGTGAATTTTGGCTAAGTTCAGTTGCATTCCTGGGTCATATTGTGACGGCAGCAGGTATTCAGGTTGATCCGAAAAAGATTGAGGCAGACAAGAACTGGCCTAGACCGACATCATCCACAGAGATTCGGAGTTTCTTGGGATTAGCGGGTTATTATCGGCGATTCGTGGAGGGGTTTTCATCTATTACAACCCCACTGACCAGATTGACATAGAAGGGTGTTCAATTTGAATGGTGAGATGAATGTGAGGCAAGCTTTCAAAATCTCAAGACAGCCTTGACCACAACACCGGTATTGGTTTGACCCACAGGTACGGGACCTTATACTATTTATTATGATGCTTCTCGTATTGGGCTTGGTGCGGTGTTAATGCAGGATGGAAAGGTTATTGCCTATGCTTCGAGGCAACTGAAGATTCATGAAAAGAACTATCCAGTGCATGATCTAGAATTGGCGGCGATTATTCACGCATTGAAATTTTGGTGGCATTATTTTTATGGTGTAGCATGTGAAGTATACACCGATCATAAGAGTCTTCAGTATTTGTTTAAGCAGAAAGAGTTGAATTTGAGGCAGAGAAGGTGGCTAGAATTGCTAAAAGATTATGATGTCACCATTTTATATCATCCGAGAAAAGCAAACGTGGTGGCCGACGCTTTGAGTAGGAAGTCAGCCAGTATGGGTAGCCTTGCTTATATTCCAGTCAATCAGAGACCACTTGCTTTGGATGTTCAGTCATTGGCCAACCGATTTGTAAGGTTGGATATTTCTGAGCCTAGTCGAGTACTCGCTTGCACGATTGCTCGCTCTTCATTATTGGAGCGTATTCGCAATCAACAATATAATGATTCTTATTTATGTGACCTTAGAGATACTGTTCAACGAGGAGGTGCTAAACAGGTCACCTTAGATGCTGATGGGATCCTGAGGATGCAAGGGCGCATTTGTGTGCCAAACGTTGATGGGCTTAGATAATTGATTCTAGAAGAAGCTCACAGTTCGCGGTATTCTATTCATCTAGGTGCAGCGAAAATGTATCAAGATTTGTATCAACATTATTGGTGGCGCAGAATGAAAAAGGATATTGTGGCATACGTGGCACGGTGCCTTAATTGTCAGCAGGTTAAGTATGAACATCAAAGACCTGGCGGTTTATTTCAGAGAATTGAACTTCCTGAATGGAAGTGGGAGCGAATCACGATGGATTTCGTTTCGGGACTTCCGAAGACTCGGAAGAAGTTTGATGATATTTGGGTGATTGTTGATAGGCTGACCAAGTCACCTCATTTTGTTCCTATTGCCACTACCTATTCATCCGAGAGGTTAGTTGAGATTTATATCAGGGAGATCGTTCGCCTTCATGGCGTGCCAATCTCTATTATTTCAGATCGAGGTGCACAGTTTACCTCACATTTCCGGAAGGCGGTTCAACGAGAGTTAGGAACGCAAGTTCAGCTAAGTACAACCTTTCATCCCCAGACGGATGGTCAGTCCGAGAGGACTATTCAGATACTGGAAGATATGCTACGAGCATTTGTTATTGATTCTGGAGGTTCGTGGGATCAATTCCTGCCTTTGGCAGAGTTTTCTTATAATAATAGCTATCAATCGAACATTCAGATGGCTCCTTATGAAGCCTTGTATTGTAGGCGGTGTCGTTCTCCTGTTGGATGGTTTGAACCCGGAGAAGCTCGGTTATTGGGTATGGATCTAGTTCAGGAGGCCTTAGATAAGGTCAAGATCATTCAAGATAGGCTTCGCACAGCTCAGTCTAGGCAAAAGAGCTATGCAGATCGCAAGGTTCGAGATATAGCTTTCATGGTTGGGGAGCGAGTATTGCTCCGAGTGTCGCCTATGAACGGCGTGATGAGATTTGGAAAGAAGGGCAAACTTAGCCCTAGGTTTATTGGCCCATTCGAGATTCTTGATCGTGTGGGAGAGGTGGCATATAAACGTGCCTTGCCACCTAGCTTATCAGCTGTACATCCAGTGTTTCACGTGTCCATGCTTCGAAAATATCACGGCGATCCATCGCACGTGTTAGATTTCAGCATTGTCCAATTGGACAAAGATCTGTCATATGAGGAGGAGCCGGTAGCTATCCTAGATCGGCAGGTTCAACAGTTGAGGTCGAAGAGTTTTCCTTCTGTGCGAGTTCAGTGGAGGGGTCAGCCTCCTGAGGCATCGACCTGGGAGTCCGAGTCTGACATGCGGAGCCGATATCCTCATCTATTCCTTGACTCAGGGTACTTCTTTCTTTTGTCCGTTCGAGGACGAACGGTTGTTTTAGAGGTGGAGAATGTGACGACCCAACGGGTCATCACTTGTTTTATTAATCATTTCGAGCTTCTGAGGTCTTGAAAACCTCATTTATAGTTGCCTCGATTTACGTGTACGCAGTTCGGGCGCGAAGCTGAAAAATTCTTATGTTGAAATATATGAAATATGTGAGAAATTTGAAGAATTTTGATATTAATATTGATATGGTTGACTTTGGTCAACATGTTTAGTAAACGGACCCGGACCCGTGATTTGACGGTCTCAGAAAATCCGTAGAAAAATATGGAACTTGGGCGTATGCCCGGAATTGAAATCCGAGGTCTAGAACCCCGCTAAAAGAATTTTTCTGTTAAATTGATTTCTGAAAATGTTTAAGCATAATGAAACTGAAATTTGATTAAAAAGTAATGGTATCGGCTCGTATTTTGGTTCCGACGCCCGGTACAAGTCATATATATTGGTTAAGCGCTTCCTGTAAAGTGTGATTGAAAACGGACGTCGTTTGACGTGTTTCGGCTTTAAATTGGAAATTTTGGGAGTTATGAAATTTTGAATAAAATCTTGAGTTTTAAGGCTCAAATCATTGATTTTGATGTTATTTTGGCGATTTGATCGCGCGAGCAAGTTTGTATGATGTTTTTAAGTCAGTGTGCATATTTGGTTTGGAGCCCCGAGGGCTCGGGTGATCTTTGGATAGGCCACGAGATAAAGAATGGAAATCATAAACTTGAGGCTTGATTTGATGAAAACGATGTGATATTGGCGATGTGATCGCACGAACAAGTTTGTAATGTGTTTTTGATATTGTGTACATGTTTGGTTTGGAGCCCCGAGGGCTCGGGTGAATTTTGGATAGGCCACGAGATCAATTTTTCATGTTAGAAAGTTGCTGTCAGCACCTGACCTGCAGAGTTCGCAAATGTGAACTTCCCAGTTGTGCCTTGGTTCGCAAATGCGAACAAAAGTTCGCAAATGCGAACTTCCCAAAATGTGAACAAAAGTTCGCAAATGCGAACTTCCCAGTTTTGTGCCTTGGGTTATTTTTCAAATTCCAGAATTTGGTCGGGGTTTCCAGCTTCATTTTTCATATTTCACAACCCAAAACATCCATTGGCGATTTTTCACGAACTCCCTCTTCTCCAAATCATTGGTAAGTCAACTTTTACTCAATTTCTTCAAACTTTAACATCATCTATCATGTTTTCATCTTCAATTTAAGGTTTTTCATGGGTAAAAATGGGGGATTTGGGTAGAACTTAGGTTTTCATAAAAATTGGGATTTTGACCTCAATTTGAGGTCCGATTTGAGAACAAATTATATATTTGAACTCATGGATGATTGGGTGAATTTATTTTGGTTCGAAACTCGAGTTTCGATCATGTGGGCCCGGGGTCAATTTTTACTATTCCGGGCAGAATGTTGTAAAAATCATATTTAGCAATATGAACTAGTTTGTTAAGTAGAATTGATGATATTAAATCAATTGTGTATAGATACGATTGGATTGGAGCCAAATTCGAAAGAAAAAGGCATTGCTACGGATTGAATCGTTCGTAAACTTTCGAGGTAAGTGTTTGTTCTATCTTAGCTTGAATGAATAGGAATTTAGTTATGTATGAATTGTTGATTAAGAGTTATTGGTGTCACACCGGTAATGGAGATAAATTGTTGAATTATTATCGATTATTGGTTCAAAACCGGTAATTATAAATATTGTTGATGCAGAGATTATTGGTTAAATGCCGGTAATATATATATTTATGAATTGGGATCGTGTGGCGTGCCGACCACTTATATGATAAGAAATGGGATCGTGTGGCACGCCGACCACAAAGTGATTTAAATCTTGGCATTGGCCATAGTTGCCGGTAGCCTATTGATATATTTGGGAGCGGGTGGTATGCCTACCACAAGATATAAACTATTGATATATTTGGGAGCGGGTGGTACGCCTACCACAAGATATAACTTATCGATACAATTGGGAGCGGATGGTACGCCTACCACAAGATATAATTTACTGTTACAGTAGTTGGGAGCGGGTGGTACGCCTACCACGAGATATGAAATGAAGAAGGAATTGAGACATGAAAGTAAGATTTATTCTGTAGACTAGATTATTCTGGATATCACGAGTTATTGACTGTTATTTCAGAGCAGAGTCTTTCCTTATAAACATTTGTATATGTATATATATATATTTCAACTGTATAGGTTTATGTGGGTGACTGGTGTAAACACGTGATTTTTGACCCTCCCCGAGATTTTTTATATTTTTTCAGCGTAAAAATATGTAGTTTAGTTTTAATGTAGCTATCTTAGCTAATTTTGACTCTTTTACTTTATTTTTGCATTAAAATGAAAAATAACAAAAATATAGTTTTATTAATGTTTCGTAGTCATTTTTAAACTTGAAAAATACAAAATAGTACTTTATATTTTTATCTTTTTATAAAAAAAACGAAAATAGTAAAAATAGTTTCATTAACATTTTGTAATTACTTTAGTTTTGAAAAAAATATAAAAAATAATTTTTGTTTTAATCATTAGTCTTATAGTTATTTTGTTTACGTAGGATTAATTGATAACACCGTGTTCTCATTCTCGGTTCCGGGCAAAGAATAATATTCGGGTTCAAATTACTCGGTTTTATAATTTTCGGTCTTAGCCCATAATAATCCGAGTTCCACAGCACATGGGGAACATGGACAGAGCACGAGAAAAGACTTATCACTTTTGGACCCATAACCCATGTGAGCCACCCTCATTTTTGTCTTGACATTTCTTTTTTTACAACCCATACATACACATGCACCCACATAGACACAAATTGACGGGAAAGGATCAAAAACAAAAAATACCCACGGTCAAAAATGGATTGGACGAGATGAAAACAAGCATATACATATGAATACTACTATTAATTAAAAAAGGAAGAAACAGAAAAAAAAAAGAGAGAAAAGGAATACATACTACTGTTGTAATTTTCTTTTTTGGAAAGAAAGGGCACTAACAATTTTTTAAGGAAAAACAATACATACAGTGGGGGGTCATTACACAATTGATGGGTCTTGATTTAAAAAAAAAAGCAGACATGACACAGACAAAAGAATGAGGAAGCTCACGTGTGGGGAAAGGGACACACTGTTCGGTATTTCTTGATTTTAAAAAGCAAAGAACACAATAGACATATAGAGAGACAAGGGGATATATGCAGGGAGGGCTCATTGGTTGAAAGAAAAAGGAGAGAAAAAAGGGGACTGTGGCTTCTTTGCTTCTTCTTCTTCATGAAGAAAAGCACGGCAGTCTTCTTCTTCTTCAACAAAAAGCTGAAGCATTAGCCATAAAACCGGCTTCAATCGACACCAAAAACAAAAAGAAAAAGGGAGGGAATACTACACTTTGCAGCAGGATCTTCTTCTTCTCCGGCGAGCCAGCGACGAACCAGTCGTTTCCAACTGCTCGTCACCTCCACGACTGGTCGTCGAACCAAGATAGCTGCTCCTTCACGTCGCTGCCAACGACGACCACTCTCAACGTCGACCATTCCAGCCTCTCGTCGAACTCGTCCCAGCTTCTAGCATCCCCACTGTCACGTCCAATAACCTCCACGCCTGAACCCCGTCGACCACCTCATCGTCGTCCAGCCAGCGGCGTCGTCCTTTTCCTCGAGGTCCGTTCGTTGTTCGTCGAGGTTCAATTTGAGATCGTTATACTTTGTTTCCGGTCTGAGGTTTGAGTTTCAGTTCTTTCATATATACATGTTATACTTCAGTTTATTTACGATGCTCTTTTTATTGAGTTTAATGGTAGTGATAGGAATGATACTAACCTTCCACTTAACCATGTTTGTCTATCGTTTGTGATTTGTGAATCACTGTTGCGTATTTGGTTTTGATGCATTCATAAGAATTCATATTCTCTATTTTTGAGTAGTTCGTGAATATTGTGTAAGCATAGGATTTGAAAGTTTCTTTTTTTGTTATTCTTCAGTTTCTTGCATCTTGCGGTAGTCTTTAATTTTCAAACTCTAGTATGATTAAAAGAGGTTAACACTCTCCATCATTAATTTAGAAATTAAAAGTGTTTAAATAAGAATCTTAATTAATTATTTGGCCTAGTGTTATTAAAGTCAACCAAAATATATTAGCATCTTACGAACGTGATTGTTATATAATGTTCATAGTTGGTTTTTGCGATAGGCCTGTATTGTGTTCTCTTTTTGTTAAATCTAAAATATTAAGTAGAGTGATTTGTAATCCAACCAATGAGTCAGTGCGTTTTACTACTTTCTTATGCTTGATTATGTGCGTTCTTTCGGGGGATTGTGAGCCTTGGTGTTAATGATATGGTTTGGCAAAACAATAATGAAAGGTGAGGTGTTTGGCATTTTGTTTCTTAAAAATAAAACGGAATCGAGACGCATCGCGCCAAATAAAATCACAAATTGCGTGGCCCTTTTTAATTATTTATTTAAAGTAATTAGAACTCGAGGATTGCCATTTAGCTAATTTTCATGGCCCTCGCATATTTAACAACGCTTTAGTTTCTTTAGGTGCGTTCCTTAATAATTTTACTTTCCTAAACACGGGTGCACATTTATGTGACCCAAATCCAAATCTCAACGAAGTCGAAATGTGTCGATAATCACGGGTACATTGATTGTGACGTGATTTGAGATGCATTTTCACGACGTTGCAATTTTTTGTTATAATAATAATAATAATGTTAAAAGCGATCAAAGGTTAAAATTTGCACATAAGGTAAAGCATGTTATAAATCAGATAAATAAGCTGAATACAACAGTTGAGCGACCGTGCTAGAACCACGGAACTCGGGAATGCCTAACACCTTCTCTTGGGTTAACAGAATTCCTTATTTAGATTTTTGGTGTGCAGACTGTTTAACAGAGTCAATCTTTTCCTCGATTCGGGATTCAACCGGTGACTTGGGACACCATAATCCTCCTAAGTGGCGACTCTGAATTAAATAAATAAATCCCGTTTTGATTGTCCTTTAATTGAAAAACTCCCTCGCTCCCTCGCGGGTAGCGCCAAAAGGAGGTGTGACAGGAGCAAAACGATCGCATAAGGCAAATACCTGGTTTGACGCCCGTGATCAAAGGGGTAGATATTGACAAATATTCACAATAACATGTGACTACGTTCACAACTAACATGTCTACCGCTTTGATACTAGTTGCACTGTATATACAAACTGCTATATGTTTACCGCTTTGATATTGCGTGAACTCTATATAAAATTGTGCCGAAAACCATTCACTTCTCACCCTCGGGGATGTGCTCACTGGTTGAGACTCCTTATGCTGTTAGTGTCATAACCCGAAATAATGAAGAGGTTCGGAAAGTTTCTAAGCCGGTTGGCCTTTTGGTTCCCGGAAAGGAGCTCCTTCCTCAGCCCGAGTTGTCCGCTTGGGTACACAGTCTAGTACCATTGAAAAGCATCAGGATATTGAGCCTAGATTTAGGACATTTATTTGCATCATATCTGACTTAGGGGACTCAACACAAGGGTTGGGTCCGTCTATGACAGGTGACCCGGTAATCAAAGATCGAGCATGTTATATGTTGCATTTATTTGTTCTAGATTATTATTGGCTAAATTCCTCAAAAACAAAAAGAGAGTAAATTTTAGAAAAAAAAAATCGAAATGTCAACGAAACGCCGTCGAAAGTTTGAAAAGAAAATTTGAAAAATAGGTGGAACAATTTTTGTTGAAATAATTGGTCAAATAATCTGACCGAACTACGCAGGTTTGATTCTCACCACTAGGTGAGATACGTAGACAACCCTCGTCGGGTTCAACCACCCTTTTAAAAAAAAAAATCAAAAAAAATGTGTGTGTTTAATTTTGTCAATAAATCGAAGTGACGCTGTTTTGAAAATAGCCGAATGTTCCGAAAGGACACCGGAAGGTTGTTTTTTGCAAAAATAGCCACTTTGAATCATTTTTAATAATGTGCGGGCACAACCTTGAAATATTCCTTGTGGAAATATTGCCAGGCCATAGCCGCAAAATAAAGTCCGGGTTCACACCCTTTTTGCAAAAATAACCAAAAATGTCAAAATTTTTGTTTTTGTTATAAATAAGTCGGGTAATGCTATTCTTGCTTGAAATAAGCCGAATGTCCCTTAAAAGGACACCGGAAGGCTGTTTTTGCAAGAATAGCCACTTCGAGTCGTTTGTAAACAATTTTGGACACAACCTTGAAATGTTCCCTCGCGAAAATGTTGAAAGGCTGTATCCGCGAAAATTAAGTTTTGAGTCATCACTCAACTTTACAAAAAATAACCACTTTATCAAATAAGCCATTACATGGCCGGTCTTTGCATAAATAGCCACTTTTGGTATTTGAACTTCTTCAGTCTTGTATTGGACTGTGTCGGTGCTGAACGATGCCCCACATGCCCCATGACAAAAATTTTGAAATAAAGTTTTTGCAGAAAAAGCCACCTTCTCTAAATAAGCCATTACATGGCCAATTTGTAAAAAATGGTCACAATTGACATCAAAAATTCGCAATCTTTTGTTGGCCTATGGCGATGCCGAACGATGCCCCATAGGCCTCAGGATAACAATTTTTGATTTTGCGTCTTCTGAAATAAATTTCGCAAAAAAATAGTCATTTTGTCAATTAAGCCATTATATGGCCAATTTTGTAAAAAATAGTCAATTGATATTAACAACTTCTTAGTCTTGTGTTGGTTTATGGTGATGCCGAACGATGCCCCATGAGCCACAGGATAAAAAAAAAAAAAAAGAAAATTTTAGTTTTATCTTTCTTAAATATTTTTGCAAAAATAGTCATTTTGTCAAATAAGCCATTATGTGGCCAATTTTGTAGAAATAGTCATAATTGACACCAAAAATATTCTTATTCTTGTAGAAATCTCCCACACAAGTTTGTAGTTAGAGTCGGCTTCTATAAAAAAAATCAAAAAAAAAATCAAATAAACATCTCTTTATTTCTTGCATTAATTTGCAAGAACTACGCTTGGTCTGATTCATGCGGGGTCATGATATGTAGGCAATCCACATAGGATTCGACCATTTCCATAACCAAAAAGAAAAAAAAAAAAAAAAAAAAAAGAATGATCAATAAGCGGGATACCTTAATGCTGACATGCTGGCTTTGTTTTGTTGTGTCCATTTCCAGAAAGGTGGTTGGTTGTGGTTCTCAAATAACTCTTCCCCGTAAGACGAAGTCAGAGGACAATGGCAGATAATCTCAAGACTGAGTGGGTTGGTACAGGTACCCGACAACAGCTGGTTGAACGGAACCACGGGTTAGTAGAGGAGGTCAAGATATTGAGACAACACGTGGCTGATATGTATCGGGCGTGGATGGATGGAAAAGCACCACCTCCGCCACCACCTAGCTTCCTGGATTCTGTCCTTACCCGTCCACTGAACCCGATGCCAGATGATCCCTCACACTCTCCATATGTACCCGCCTATCACAGCTTTTCCAGCCACTCGAGTAGCTCAATTACTCGTCCCCCAGCTATGTTTTCACAACGCTACTCCCGTCCCCAACACCACTACTCTCCAAGGGACACCCAAAATCGTGTTTCACCTTCCAGGTACCCAGCTCCACAAAAAACCTACCAACCCCCACGAACATACCGGAAACCCCCCGGGTCAGGTTTCAGGCCCAATAAGGCGTTTAGGGAGGAGAGGTTGCTGAAGCGAGAAAAGGCGCTCACCCCTATCGGAGAATCCTATGCAAGTCTGTTTGAAAGGTTAAAACATGTCGGCCTGATTACACCGCTCCCCGGATATACTCCCGACCCACGTGCAAGAAGCTTCGATCCTACTACACAATATGCATACCATTCCAATGTCAGTGGGCACGATATTGAGAGTTGTCGTACCTTGAAAAAGGAAATAGAAAGAATGATTCAAAAAGAGTGGTTGATTGTGATCAATGACGATGACAGAGAGCACACGAATCCTCTGGGGGGTGTATTGACTGAAGCTAAAAATGTTGAAGCAGATGGAAGCCTTGGCAATATTGATGCAGAACTTAGTGGCTAAAATGTTGTGCTTGGTAATTGGGAAGACACTCCATCTTTTGGTCAGCTAGATGGAGCTTTGGTGGTTCGTTTTTGTCGTCATTTCTGTTTTTCCGAGTCATTTTCAGGGTTTTCTTGTGGTCAAACCCTTTTTGTCCTAGCGGTTTGCTTTGGTCTTGCCCAGTTTTGTTTCAGGGCTGTACTCTAGTTTGTTTTGCTTGTTTTGTCATTGAACCATTTCGTCATTAGTTTAATGAAGCTTTCGGTCTTTTGTTACTTCCGGTCATTTTATCTGTTTAGTTCTTTTACCCTTTAGATTTGTCTCGTGCTCAAACGCCGAATCTAGTGACACGACATGCGCACACATAATTATGGCTTAATCCTAAAAGTTAATCATTAAGCAATTGGAAGATGATCGGGTCATCTAAAGGAAACAAAAACAACTTGAGACTATTCGGATCCCGAGTCATCTGAAACCGGGGCAAGTAAAAAGAAACAGTCAAAGGCAAGCTGGCCAAAATTGACATGGGGTCGTTCATAATGAGAGTGTTGCCCAACAGTGCTTTAAAGATATGATGAATATTAATTGTGTTACGCTTGGCATGTTTTGAAGATTGGAATGACGAAGGCATTTTGTTCTGCTATCCAAACACTTTATCAATCGTCAACCCTTTGAGCCTGAATTTAAATTCTTTCATACCCCTCCTTCGTAATTAGTTGCAAAGACTAGAAACACAAGTTTGAAAGGCAAAAGAAGAAAGGGATAAAGAAAAAGTAAAGAAAAAGAAAACAACAAAAAGAGATAAAGAAAAGAAAAGAAAAAGGAAAATGTGTGAAAAAAGAAACTTGAAAAAGAGGAATTGGGAACTACGTTTGACCTGATTCCTTAAAGAGGATACGTAGGCGCTTCACAGCTCGGTCATAGTGTAAATAAAGAAATAAAAATCCCCAAGTATAAAACTGGGGCAAAGAAAAATTGTGTTGATTATAAATAAATTTAGGTCCGAAGGTTGTAAATTTTGAACCCAAAATTGATTTTGTTTTGAGCCTTCAATACCCTTTCTTGCTAACCCTATCCAAATCCCACATTACGGTCCAAAGAAAGACCTTCCGTTCAGTCTTCAAAAAATGCCGCGTCAGGCGAGGGATTGAGTCCTATCATAATATAACACGCTGATTCTTAGCAGAAAAGACGCTGATTCTCAGCAGAAAGGAAATACGAGAGAGTCTTGGCAGTGACACCCCAATCCCCAGCTAAAAGTGATACAAATGAGAGAATCTTACCGTTGAAAACCTTCACAGGCACCATAAGACGACGAAAGCTGAGAGAAAATCAAAATGAGAGAGGCTTGAAAGTGAAAACCCTTCGGGCACTACAGGTCGAATAAAGGTGATAATCACGAGACAGAAATCGTGAAAGACGAAGGATAGACCATATGTGCATGTCATGACCAGTGGAGTTGGTATTCGCGTTTGATAAGTTTTGTAGATATTTCTTGCTAGAGAGTCATTTTCTTTTTCCTTTGTCTTCTATTTTGTTTCTTTTTATCTTTCTCATTTTTATCAAAAATTCCCCATCAAGGTCTGTTTAGTCAGAACAAGTGAGAAATGACTTCAAAACTTGCCACCAACTTTCCAATTATTATGCAAAGCAAGGAAATGCCATTGACGGCAGAGAAGTATGGTGCAAAGAAGATTATTAAACTGGGGCAGAAAATTTTCTTTTCAGTTTGAAAATTTTCTGGAAGTCAATACCCACTGGGGGAAGAAGAAAAGTCTTAAGGGAAATGGTCTTCGAACCAGTGTCATCCTCAACAGCCGCCAAGAAGAGTGAAACACCAATTTTGAGGAAATGAAAATCCCCCAGCAATGTTATCTACAGCAAGTTCCGAGGTGGTCTGACAACACAGAGTGGTAAAGGAAGAAAGGAAATCCCATCTTCAACAAAATAACCCCCAGCAAGTTGAGAAACACAGAACGGGGAAGGGATAAATGGAAAAACCCATCCCCAGCATGAGTATCGTCAAATAATAACATCCCCAGCAAGTTCTGATAATGAAACACAGAGCAGGGAAAGAGGAGGAGAACCATCCCCAGCAGGAGCACCACAACCAGCCACCACATTTTAAAACTAACCAATTTTTTTCTTTGATTTGAAACAGGGAAAAAGGGGTTGTCGGCAACAAAGCATGCCACGAAGAAGATTCTCAAACTGGGGCAGAAAATTTTCTCCTGTTGCGAAAATTTTCTCGAAACCAAATACTTGGTTAGGGAAAGAAGCTAGATAACGCGAGGAAATGATCTTTGAACCCGGTTATCCCAGCAGATTTGAAAGAAAGAAAACAACAAGCCGTGATAGATGAAATTATACCCCCAACAGACAGGACAAGACGAGGAAGCTTGCGTTCAGAAAGGCAAGAAGCCGGTATCACCCTCAGCAGTCCTTGGAAAATGAAACATTGATTTCGAGATTTCACCGGCAGCATTATATCCTACAAGTTTTTCAAGGGAGCGAAGCGCGAGCCCCGAAGGAGGTTTGGAAAGAGGAAGAAGGAAAGGGGATCCCCCGACAGGGTAATCCCCAGCTGATGACACTTCAATCCCCAGCGATCTCGGGAGAGAATAAAGGTTCTGAAGGAAGTAGAAAAGGAGGAAATAAAGAAGATTTTCCCCACCAGCATTACCCCAGCAGGTAAGTAATTAGTTCCAAAGACATCCCCAGCAGTCAAGAGAAAAATCAACACGACCCAGGAGGAAAGCAGTTCCGAAACAAGGTGATTTAGGAGAAATGACGGCTCAAGAGTCGATGCAGCAAGAATGAAATGGTACAAGAAGAGAGGAATGGCGTTTAAATTTCAGAGTTGATGATTGAAGTCAGGAGCCCGCCTGAAGAGAGGAATGGCGATTTATTTTCAAAAGATGTTGTCGAAGTCAGGAGCCCGCCTGAAGAGAGGAATGGCGATTTATTTTCAAAAGATGTTGTTGAAGTCAGGAGCCCGCCTGAAGAGAGGAATGGCGATTTATTTTCAAAAGAAGTTCCGAAACAAGGTGATTTAGGAGAAATGATGGCTCAAGAGTCGATGCAGCAAGAATAAAATGGTACAAGAAGAGAGGAATGGCGTTTAATTTTCAGAGTCAATGATTGAAGTCAGGAGCCCGCCTGAAGAGAGGAATGGCGTTTAATTTTCAAAAGATGTTGTTGAAGTCAGGAGCCCGCCTGAAGAGAGGAATGGCGATTTATTTTTTCAAAAGATGTTGTTGAAGTCAGGAGCCCGCCTGAAGAGAGGAATGGCGATTTATTTTTTCAAAAGATGTTGTTGAAGTCAGGAGCCCGCCTGAAGAGAGGAATGGCGTTTAATTTTCAGAGTTGATTGAAGTCAGGAGCCCGCCTGAAGAGAGGAATGGCGATTTATATTTTTCAAAAGATGTTGTTGAAGTCAGGAGCCCGCCCGAAGAGAGGAATGGCGATTTATTTTCAAAAGATGTTGTTGAAGTCAGGGAGCCCGCCTGAAGAGAGGAATGGCGTTTAATTTTCAGAGTTGATGATTGAAGTCAGGAGCCCGCCTGGAGAGAGGAATGGCGATTTATTTTCAAAAGATGTTATTGAAGTCAGGAGCCCGCCTGAAGAGAGGAATGGCGTTTAATTTTCAGAGTTGATGATTGAAGTCAGGAGCCCGCCTGAAGAGAGGAATGGCGTTTTATTTTTCAAAAGATAATGTCGGAGTCAGGGAGCCCACCTGAAGAATGGAGTGGCGATTTATTTTGAAGTTGTAGTTGAAGTCAGGGAGCCCGCCTAAAGAATGGAGTGACGATTTATTTTGAAGCGGTTGAGCGTAACAGAAATCCCCGGCATAAATCCAAGTTCATAAGGAGAGGGAAGGCAACATGGATCAGAAAGATAGATTCAGACTTCGACGGAAAACGAGTCGAAGATCGCAAGGAGGAGGGCAACAAGGATCAGAAAAGATATATTCAGACTTCGAAGGATAATAGTTCGAAGATCACAAGTAAGAGAATTCACTTCGGAGTGCAATGCAAGTTAGCAACAAAAGAAACTTGCGACCAGGATGCGAGTCAACAGTCCGAGATAATCAACAGAAGTTAGTCACAATGAAAAGGCAAATAGTTAATCCAAGTGCAAAAGTTGAGGAAAGATGTGGTGTGCTCAAGACATGGCCGAGGTCACGAGCATTGCATACCTGGTCTTGACCCGAAGAGCAACACCTGCAACTAGCAAGTATCAAGGTTCAAATTTAGAGTCCGCATGAAGCACCAACCAATACTCAAGATCAAGCTTCAGAAGACTTATAGATAGGAATCTTGTAACTAGTAGCTGATAGGCCTAGTTAGTCTTTCTCATGTTTTGATTTTTGTTGTAATAGCAGGACCACGGACCGGAACCTCGACGGAACGGCACCTCGACTGGCTCTCCACCTCGGTATACCCCTTCCTCACTCACTTTCGAACTACACGTGGCCTGATTCCTTTATAGCCAAGGATATGTAGGCAGCTCAGATACAAGGGCTCGGTCACATTCCTTTTCTTTTAGTTTAGTCCCTCCGAATAAGGGTCAGGTCAAAAACACTTGTCTAGTCGTTCTTTGTCTGAAAAACTCTTTGTGTTTTCAGTCAAAGAGGGGCAGCTGTAAACACGTGATTTTTGACCCTCCCCGAGATTTTTTATATTTTTTCAGCGTAAAAATATGTAGTTTAGTTTTAATGTAGCTATCTTAGCTAATTTTGACTCTTTTACTTTATTTTTGCATTAAAATGAAAAATAACAAAAATATAGTTTTATTAATGTTTCGTAGTCATTTTTAAACTTGAAAAATACAAAATAGTACTTTATATTTTTATCTTTTTATAAAAAAAACGAAAATAGTAAAAATAGTTTCATTAACATTTTGTAATTACTTTAGTTTTGAAAAAAATATAAAAAAATAATTTTTGTTTTAATCATTAGTCTTATAGTTATTTTGTTTACGTAGGATTAATTGATAACACCGTGTTCTCATTCTCGGTTCCGGGCAAAGAATAATATTCGGGTTCAAATTACTCGGTTTTATAATTTTCGGTCTTAGCCCATAATAATCCGAGTTCCACAGCACATGGGGAACATGGACAGAGCACGAGAAAAGACTTATCACTTTTGGACCCATAACCCATGTGAGCCACCCTCATTTTTGTCTTGACATTTTTTTTTTACAACCCATACATACACATGCACCCACATAGACACAAATTGACGGGAAAGGATCAAAAACAAAAAATACCCACGGTCAAAAATGGATTGGACGAGATGAAAACAAGCATATACATATGAATACTACTATTAATTAAAAAAGGAAGAAACAGAAAAAAAAAAGAGAGAAAAGGAATACATACTACTGTTGTAATTTTCTTTTTGGAAAGAAAGGGCACTAACAATTTTTTAAGGAAAAACAATACATACAGTGGGGGGTCATTACACAATTGATGGGTCTTGATTTAAAAAAAAAAGCAGACATGACACAGACAAAAGAATGAGGAAGCTCACGTGTGGGGAAAGGGACACACTGTTCGGTATTTCTTGATTTTAAAAAGCAAAGAACACAATAGACATATAGAGAGACAAGGGGATATATGCAGGGAGGGCTCATTGGTTGAAAGAAAAAGGAGAGAAAAAAGGGGACTGTGGCTTCTTTGCTTCTTCTTCTTCATGAAGAAAAGCACGGCAGTCTTCTTCTTCTTCAACAAAAAGCTGAAGCATTAGCCATAAAACCGGCTTCAATCGACACCAAAAACAAAAAGAAAAAGGGAGGGAATACTACACTTTGCAGCAGGATCTTCTTCTTCTCCGGCGAGCCAGCGACGAACCAGTCGTTTCCAACTGCTCGTCACCTCCACGACTGGTCGTCGAACCAAGATAGCTGCTCCTTCACGTCGCTGCCAACGACGACCACTCTCAACGTCGACCATTCCAGCCTCTCGTCGAACTCGTCCCAGCTTCTAGCATCCCCACTGTCACGTCCAATAACCTCCACGCCTGAACCCCGTCGACCACCTCATCGTCGTCCAGCCAGCGGCGTCGTCCTTTTCCTCGAGGTCCGTTCGTTGTTCGTCGAGGTTCAATTTGAGATCGTTATACTTTGTTTCCGGTCTGAGGTTTGAGTTTCAGTTCTTTCATATATACATGTTATACTTCAGTTTATTTACGATGCTCTTTTTATTGAGTTTAATGGTAGTGATAGGAATGATACTAACCTTCCACTTAACCATGTTTGTCTATCGTTTGTGATTTGTGAATCACTGTTGCGTATTTGGTTTTGATGCATTCATAAGAATTCATATTCTCTATTTTTGAGTAGTTCGTGAATATTGTGTAAGCATAGGATTTGAAAGTTTCTTTTTTTGTTATTCTTCAGTTTCTTGCATCTTGCGGTAGTCTTTAATTTTCAAACTCTAGTATGATTAAAAGAGGTTAACACTCTCCATCATTAATTTAGAAATTAAAAGTGTTTAAATAAGAATCTTAATTAATTATTTGGCCTAGTGTTATTAAAGTCAACCAAAATATATTAGCATCTTACGAACGTGATTGTTATATAATGTTCATAGTTGGTTTTTGCGATAGGCCTGTATTGTGTTCTCTTTTTGTTAAATCTAAAATATTAAGTAGAGTGATTTGTAATCCAACCAATGAGTCAGTGCGTTTTACTACTTTCTTATGCTTGATTATGTGCGTTCTTTCGGGGGATTGTGAGCCTTGGTGTTAATGATATGGTTTGGCAAAACAATAATGAAAGGTGAGGTGTTTGGCATTTTGTTTCTTAAAAATAAAACGGAATCGAGACGCATCGCGCCAAATAAAATCACAAATTGCGTGGCCCTTTTTAATTATTTATTTAAAGTAATTAGAACTCGAGGATTGCCATTTAGCTAATTTTCATGGCCCTCGCATATTTAACAACGCTTTAGTTTCTTTAGGTGCGTTCCTTAATAATTTTACTTTCCTAAACACGGGTGCACATTTATGTGACCCAAATCCAAATCTCAACGAAGTCGAAATGTGTCGATAATCACGGGTACATTGATTGTGACGTGATTTGAGATGCATTTTCACGACGTTGCAATTTTTTGTTATAATAATAATAATAATGTTAAAAGCGATCAAAGGTTAAAATTTGCACATAAGGTAAAGCATGTTATAAATCAGATAAATAAGCTGAATACAACAGTTGA
Source organism: Nicotiana noctiflora (assembly GCA_032618575.1). NCBI lineage: Eukaryota > Viridiplantae > Streptophyta > Magnoliopsida > Solanales > Solanaceae > Nicotiana > Nicotiana noctiflora. The sequence continues at coordinate 184,537 of JASVEL010014253.1, read as the reverse complement.
GCGACCGTGCTAGAACCACGGAACTCGGGAATGCCTAACACCTTCTCCCGGGTTAACAGAATTCCTTATCCGGATTTCTGGTTCGCGGACTGTAATACAGAGTCAATCTTTTCCTCGATTCGGGATTCAACCGGTGACTTGGGACACCATAAATCTCCCAAGTGGCGACTCTGAATTAAATAAATAAATCCCGTTTCGATTGTCCTTTAATTGGAAAAACTCCCTCGTGCCCTCGCGGGTAGCGGAAAAAGGAGGTGTGATAGCTCTGGCGACTCTGGTTGTGCTGATACTACACTCTGCGCTCTTTTTGCGCAGATACAGGTTACGGACAGCAGCAGCGGCAGTAGCGATTGTGGATATTCCGACTACTGAGACTACGAGGTAGCCTTGCAGGCGTCCGCAGGACCCGTTGTCTCTTCTATCTATGTATTTCATTCTGTTATCTCATGTATTCGAGATAAACAGCTTATATTTCTTTCAGACAATTGTGTGTATTATTCTTAGAAGTTCGTGAGTATTGTGACACCAGTCTTGGGTAGTGTATCATGTTTGGGTTTTTCTTTATCATATTTGATAAGATTGACTAAGTCTTCCGCTAAGTTTAATTATTTCCGCTGTAATTTATTTGTTTTAATTTTAAAGTCTTAATAAGAGTTTGGTAACTAATGGAAATGTAAGTAATATTTGACTTGCCTAGCTTCCACTAGTAGGCGCCATCATGACTCCCGATGGTGGGAAATCCGGGTCGTGACACAAACTCACACATATGTTTGTCCGGATTTTTGTACAACTGGTTCATACACATCCATTAGTTACGTCCAACATCAGCGCCTTCCCAACAAGTTTGCAGCACACAAGCTTTTGCACAGTAACACACCGGTGTACCATGTTGAGCCATTTAGTTTTACTTAAAAATATCAAAGTTGGAAGAAATATTCTGGTTTAGTAAGTTTTTGAGCGCATATAATGAACGCAACGAGCCCGGTATTTATAGGAGAGTGAATACACACACAACGCCAGTTTTGATGGTGTTGTACACACACAACGCCAGTTTTGATGGCATTGTATTTTACAAGACATCACATGCACAACGCCAGGTGTGATGGCATTGTATTTTACGGTCAGCTTTTTCAATTTAACAAGACATCACATGCACAACGCCAGGTGTGATGGCATTGTATTTTACGGTCAGCTTTTTCAGTCTAACAAGACATCACATGCACAACGCCAGGTATGATGGCGTTGTATTTTATGTCATTGATAGGTCTACTTTATGTCTACTTTATTCCATTGATAGGTCTACTTTATGTCATCCGGTCACACTTTTCAATTCGACAAGACAACACACAAGTTACTTTAATGAGATTCGTGTTAAATTTACATACGAAACAGAAGTAAAAGCAAAGAAAAATTAAAATAAAAGTTAAAACAATAGATTGGTATTGGCTAGACACTAATGAAACATAATTTTATTTGATAAATCAACCAAAATACACATTAGAACTAATTATTACAACTCATACATTGTTAGGTAAACTAGAAGAACACCCACCCCAAGCTTGATTACTGTTGCCACCCAAAGAACATTTTCTACGGTCGTGTCCAGCTTGCGAACATATACCACATTTTTGCGTATAAACTGTATCACTAACATCCATTTGGTTCCTTATACGCGTTCTCTTCTTCACCTGTATTTTACGCAAATAGTACTTGTTACACAACATTTTAAATGGTGCAGGAGGCTAATAATGCTCAATGCCCAGTGGTTGCAGCTGACTACTATATGTGTTTACGTACTTGAAAACGCTATATTGTTGATCAACATAGTTTGTTGCACCTAAGCCAACATGTTGAAAGCACTTGATGGCATGTGAGCAAGACACCAACCTCTTCGAATCTCGTGTACTGGCCTGCCATAAGTGTAGGCACGTGATTTTTCCCCAAGCAATTGAATTCCAAAATATGTAAAACATAATACAAAAATAATTTTTGTTTGCAATTGTGTGATTTGTGTGAAATACTAGTGTTTGTTTGAAATAAAATTGAAATGAAAATACAAAAAGGAATTAATTAGAAAAATATCACAAAAATTGTAAAACAAATGCTAGAAATTAGAAAATTAAGCAAAAATACAAAAAATATCGGAAAATCAAAGAAAAATACAAAACAAAATAGAAAATAAAGGAAATATATAAGTTGTAAAATAAATACAAAAGAAAAATAAAAAATACAAAAAGAAAAATTACATAAAATACAAGTCACAAAATAATAAAAAATACAAAAGTACAATACACAATATTAATTTGGGCCAAAATACATAAATACAAGTCAAATTACACAGACCAGGCCCAAAATGAAACAAACCCGGTCTGCCTAGCCTCTGAACCAAACGACACCGTGTGGAGTGAATGAATATGAGCCGTTGATTGCAACTAATCAACGGACCTGGTGAGGCAGTTCCCTCACAAATGAAACGACGTCGCATATGAAATCAATCCCAACCGTCCAATGCACTTGATCAAACGGACAAGGTCAGGGTGCCAATTAACTGAAACGACGTAGCTTGAGTAATTGATCTCAACCATTCAACATCTTGATCTAACAGACATAATGAAACCTCTCATTAATCTACACGACACCGTTTAAGATCCAAATGATCCTGGCCATTCATTTGATCAAATCCAACGGCCAGGAATCAACGATGCTATTTTAATATATATCTATCCTTCTTCCTTCAGACGTCTCATTATACACACATACAATTCATATCCAAACCCTAGCCACCCTAAGTCTCCATCTTCATCTCCCACCGTCTCCCATGGAGACCACCGAAGGTAAGCCCACACCTCCGTCTCCAGCTCAAGCCAAACCCCCAAAACACCCTTCTCACCTTCAAATGCCTGAAATTATCTAAGTGTTCTTAGGATTCTGATATTAACTACTCATGAATCATGTGCTAATTAGCCAGTTTTATGTGATTGTTCGGTATATTCTGTCTCGATTGGGTTTTTATTTGTTGGAGTTCAACCACTATCAAATTTTTCCTCTAAGTTCTGATTAATTGGAAGCTAAGTCGTGATTAAGGTTATTTGTGCAAAACAACGTGAATCTGGTTATATTTGTAATTTGATTTGTATGTTAGTTTGTTCTGAACCTTTGAGTGCTTATGTATGCTTAGGTCATATGTTAAATGTTTTGTGGCAATGTTTGTGAATTAAGTATGGGTTCTAATTAGTGGCTATTTGTAAAAGTGGTTAAAATTGAAAAGTGTTATAGTCTGAAATTGATTAAGTCTTAAAGACATGTCTTAGTATGGCTATTTGTTAAATACATGCTACCCTAGTCTTTCTAGAACAATGTGAATCTGGTTATATTTGTAATTTGATTTGTATGTTAGTTTGTTCTGAACTTTTGAGTGCTTATGTATGCTTAGGTCATATCTTAAATGTTTTGTGGCTATGTTTGTGAACTAAGTATGGGTTCTGATTAGTGGCTATTAGTAAAAGTGGTTAAAATATGTACCCAACCTGTCGAATATTCAAAACACCCTCGCCGAAACCCTACTCTGGTGAGTACCCAAAAATAACCCCCACCCTGAAAACCTTACCCCAGGTCTCCAAACCTCTTGCACACACTCAAATCAAACCCCCAAGGCCTCATTTGGAAAATCTAACACTTAGAAGACTAACAGTCTTCGAAACTCTGAAAATCAAGAAAATGAAAAGAACGAAGAAGAAAAAGGGAAGAAAAGAAAGAAAGAAAGGGAAAAGGGCCTGAAAAAGCTAAGTACCCCCTACCTTTGTTTTCATTTAGTGATTTTATGTGTTCTGAAACTTGCCTCTTTACATGCCTATCATGCTCTTGTCTGAAATTATTCCTATGCATGTCTAAAGCACGAATCTATCTCGATTTTGTATTTTATTTGTACTTGTTCATGCGAGCCTTGAATATCATACATGCCTGAAATTATCTAAGTGTTCCTAGGATTCTGATATTAACTACTCATGAATCATGTGCTAATTAGCCAGTTTTATGTGATTGTTTAGAATCAAGGGCATTTCGATACAATTCTAATAGACTTTAATGTAATTAAATGAAAAGAATAGGGGAGGGAAATGTAATTAACTTATTTGAAATTCCCCCCAAATGACTCTATAAATAGGCTTTTACAAATCCTGAAAAGGGGGCTGGTTCCATTTTTTTGGGGTTCGATTTTAGATTAGCTGAAAGAGGGTTCCATCTTTGATAATTGAAAAAGGATTCCGGAAATTTTTTAAAGGTTCCAATTCTGAATTTTACAATTAAAAGGGTCTGAAATATATTTGAGAGATTCAGCTGATACTATTTGTCTACTTAATCTTCAATTCGAGAATTGTTGCTTTGGGATCTTTGGCTGGTGTTTCTCTGTTGTGTTGTCCTCAAGAGCTTGGATTTTGATTTTTCTTGAAGTTGATTGTTGTTTGTTTATCAAACTTGGGAATTGCTCTGTTGTTCCTCTATTGCTTGCTGGTGTCTCTCTGTCGTTACCATTGCTGACTGCTTCTGCTCTTCATCTCCTTAGAACTCACTGATTCATTTTCGTTTGATCAGGTACACATCTGTTTCCTGGAGACGTAATTGAGATTTATGAATGAAGAATCAAAGTTTAATTGATTTGTGATGAAGTTGTTTCTGTTTCTTCTTTCTAGCTGTAGTTATATTTCATAGAAAATATTGTAATTCGTTAGGTATTGGTTGTAATAATTAACAGCCATATGATTTTGACATAGGTTAGAGTAGAAGTAGTTAACGCTGTAGTTAGAGGTAAATCATTAGTTAGATATAGTTTATCACCTAATTCAAAACTAAAACATGATAATATAAAAGCTAATACACCTAGGTAAATAAATGCGATTCTGAAACTGGACATATAAACTGATAATTAGCTACTCTTGTTAGTTAAATTCTGAATCTGGATCAATTTAATCTAAAAGGAGATAAGTAGTTCAAGTTTAAATTTGTGTCATCGCCTAGCTTCACTCAGAAATGATTTAGATACAAATTTGTTTTAGATTTCATAATTGATAATAACTCAAGTATGTTTAGTTAGTATTATAACATTGTTTCCCTTTAGTTTTGAAATAATGTGTCAAAATAAGTTCTGCAATTAGAATCATAATAATTATTTAAAATCAAAACCTACCATATAGTGCTAGAATTTTAGTTGATTACTGAAACTAGTGGTGATTGAAATGTAACTAGGTACCTTTGAGATAATATGATTTTATTGATTCTCTCTGTCATTTGAAAAACATTGGCTTAAATACTGTTTCGAAATTATCAGTTTGTTCTTAATTTCGTTCATATACTCTGGGCATGATCATTAATATAGGCCCAGGTCCATTTAATCAGATGCTCGTGTTATCGAGTAAAGACAATAGCGTATGTTGGGCTTCTGAAGCCCAATTGTCTTTAATAATATACTGCTAAAGCAGTTTGAAGTCCATGCCCCAATAATGAATAATGGCCTGGACTCCAAACATTATAGCTTAAAAAATAACACAAAAAAAACAAATATGTGTATTAGGAAGAAAAAACAAAAATAGAAAACATAGTATATAACTAGGATTGAACCTTAAAATAAGGGATGAGCCTTGTTCCGAAGATGAAAAATACACGGGGCCCCCAAACAGATTTCAATTTTAAAATGCTAGACTCGGAGGGACCGTTTAGCGAATTTCATGGTCCTTCCCAAAGATAACAAGACGTGGGAACTCTAGGCGCGACATATAATAATATTACATTCTCCAATACGGGTGGACATTTTATGTGATCCAAATCTCAAATCCCAGTGAAGCTGAAATGCACTAAAGTCACAGGCGTACTGGTTGCGATGTGACTCGAAATATGTTTTCGTAATGTCGCAAGTCCTAAAAATAACAAAGCGGAACATTAATAGCATTTGAAAATTGAAACATATAAGGAAATCAAATAAAACAAATACGGAAGCTGAGTGACCCTACTAGAACCATGGAATCCGGGAGTGCCTAACACCTTCTCCCGGGTTAACAAATTTCCTTATCCGGATTTCTAGTTTCGCGGACTGTTAAACAGAGTCATAATTTCCTCAGTTCGGGATTAAACCTGTGACTTGGGACACCATTATTTTCCCAAGTGGAGACTCTGAAAATTAATAAAAAATCCCGTTCCGAATGTCCTTTAATTGGAAAAACTCCTTCCCTATTATTATTATATCCCTTCCCAGGGTGTAGTAATAAATAGCAGATGTAAATAAAAAAAAGAGATATGATAGCTCTGGTGACTCTGCTGGGGAATAGAAACCCAGAACTTCGGTTCAGGGTTTAAGAATTTGAGCTCATTAAATTACTGTTTTTGATTATATCTGATTTCATTATATGCTTTGAACAACATGCTATATGTTTACCGCTTTGATATTACGTGAATTGTACATAAATATTGTGTCGAAAATCCTTCTCTTCTTACCTCCGGGGATGTGCTTACTGGTTGAGACTCCCCTTTCTGTTAGTGTCATATCTAATAAGAAATAGAGGCTGGATAAGTTACAAAGTCGGACGATCCCGTGGGTCCCCGGTACGTAGCCCCCTCCTCGATACGAGTTGTCCGCTCGGGTACACTGTGATGACCCGTCCCGTCATCATGTGAGTTATCACCTCGTTATCCCCGTTAAATGCTTGTTAATGTTTCAATATGCATGTTTTGGGAGTTTGAGTCAATTCGGGTTGAGTTTAGTTGGAAATGAGACAAAAAGTCTCTTAGAAGAAGGAATAGTTTGGAAAAGTCAACTGGACGTTGACTTGTGAGTTAGAGAGCTCGGAATCAAATTCTGATGATTCGGTCAGTTCCGGGAGGTCATTTATGAGCTAGGAAAGCGATCGGAAGTGAATTTGGAGGTCCGAAGTAGATTTAGGCTTGAATTGGCAAAGTTAGTATTTTGGCGAATTCCGGTTGATAGGTGAAATTTTGATCCGACGGTCAGAATGAAATTCCGAAAATTTCTGTAGCTCTGTTATGTCATTTTGAACTTGTGTGCAAAATTTGAAGTCAATCGGACTTGATTTGATAGGTTTCGGCATCGAAAATAGAAGTTGGAAGTTCTAAAGTTTATAAAGCTTGGATTGGAGGTTGATTCATGATTTTAGCGTTGTTTTGTGACGACCCGGCCCGTCATCACGGGAATTACCACCCCGTTATGTTGAAATTGTATGTTTTATGCTTTTATATCAGTGTTAAAGTGTATCGGGTGAGTTAGGAGTGAATTGGATTGAAAATGAGGCATATAGCCTTTGTGAAGGAAACTTGAATAAGGAAAGTCAACCCGGAGTTGACTACTTGGTTAGAGGGCTCGGAATCGAATTCTGATGATTCGGTTAGTTCCGGAAGGTGATTTGTGACTTAGGGGAGCGATCGGAATTGAATTTGGAGGCCCGTGTAGAAATAGGCTTGAATTGGCTAAGGTTGAATTTTGGCGAAATCCGAACGGTAGGTGAGATTTTGATCCGGGGGTCGGAATGGAATTCCGACAGTTGCAGTAGCTCCGTTAGGTGATTTTGGATGTTCCTGCAAAATTTCAGGTCATTCGGACGTCGTTTGGTCGGGTTTTTGATTGAATGTGTAATTCGGAATGTTTTAAGGAATTTAGGCTTGAATTTGATGTGAATTATGGGTTTTGGTGTTATTAGACGTGTTTTGGGGATTGGAGCAAGTTCGAATAAGGTATTAAGATGTGTTGGTGTGTTTGGATGATGTCCCGGGGGCCTCGGGGTGATTTCGGATGGTTAAACGGGAGAAAATGTGGAAAATTGCAGGTTTTTGAGTCTGTTATGTTGTTTCCGCTCCTGCGGAAATGGGAGCGCAGGAGCGAGTCCGCAGGAGCGGACAAGAAGGCGCAGAAGCGGGATAGACCGCTGAAGTGGAGCTTGGGCCGCAGGAGCGGCTTCGCTGAAGCGAGTGGGCGATCGCAGAAGCGGTCCTGAGGCGTGATGGGGAGGTCTGCAGAAGCAGGTGGTTGATCGCGGAGGCGAGTCCGCAGGAGCGGACTCTTGATCGTAGAGGCGGAGAGGACCGCATGAGCGGATGAAAATCCGCAGAAGCGGACTCGTAGGAGCGGTCCTTGGATCGCTGGTGCGGAAATGGCCAAAAGGGGCTGGGTTCGCAGATACGGACTCGTAGGAGCGGAATTTTATCCGCAGAAGCGAAAATCGCTGTGAGTTAAGTGTATCATAAGTTAGAAAAATTTCAGAAACATTTCACACATTTGGGTCTCGGCTTTAGAGGCGATTTGGGCGATTTTGAAGAGAAACTCAAGGGAAATCATCATGTAATCAACTATGGACTTAAACTATGATTAGTATTGGTAATATTATGCAATTATATCATGAAAATGGAGGAATTTGGGGTAATTTATGGAGGATTTAGCCCTAGGCTTGAACTTTAGAAAATCAAGGTTTTGAATGGCCAAATGGAGTCCGAATTTGGTAAAATTGATATGCTTAGACTCGTATCGAGATGAGGGTTCCGAATATGTGACTTTTGTAATTTTTCGATAAGCGTACCGAAAGTCGGGTTTTGACAACTTTGGGAATTTTGATGTAAATTGAGTTATATTGATTGGGTGTCGTCCCATTGGCCTAATTTGTTGTATTTCTACTGTATTTGATCAGATTCTACACGTGCGGAGCTTGATTCTCGTGGCAAGGGCATTGCGGAGTAGTCGTCGCGTCGTATTGAGGTGAGTAATAGATGTGGGTGATGACCAGCGGGTTCGAAACCCCAGTATACCACTTTGTGACGCTGTATAGCGGCGAGACACGCACACTCTTGAGAGTGCGGGGTCGATCATGAACTGGAGACTATATATTAGTCCGACCTGTTGATACCGTATTATTGGCTATTCTCGAGCCGTCGAACCTCCTTCTCGGATGGTTGCATATATATATATATATTGTGATAATGGCCACTCTTGAGCCGTTGAACCCCCTTCTTGGGCGGTTGAGTATACTTGTGGGCCGTGAGCCAGTTATTGGATTATGCTAATTCCAATCTCTGGAACTTGATATTACTGTTTTCCAACTGAAAAATGATAAAAGAGTTTTCAAAAACTACTTTTGAGCCTGTGAGGCTGTATCTGCATATTAGCTGACTAGTAGTGGATCGGCTGCGCGCCGCAGCGAGATATATGTTGGATCGGACTGCACGCCGCAGGAATATCTCTATGAGATGTGCTTGGGCTGTAGGAGCCCCTCCGGAGTCTGAACCCCCACAGTGAGCACGGGTACCCAAAATTGGAGTCGGGCTACGCGCCGTAGCGGTCATATCATGCATTGCATTGCATTTAGCTACATCTGCTAGCCGTTATGCTATTTATTGGTATTTGTTGGTACAGGTACAGTGAATATTGATTCTATGACAGGGTAGCTGATTATAGTTTTACATAGTGCTTTATTGCGGATTTCTTATCTGCACTGTCTTACCCTTGTTTATTACCACTGAGTCTGGCAGTACTCATTTTACTCCCTGCACCTTGTGTGCAGATCCAGGTACCTCTCAGCAGTGATCCAGTAGCTGTGCGAGGCGACGTTTGTGGATATTCGAGGTAGCTGCAGAGTCCGCAGGACCCGATATTCCTTCTCACTGTCTCTTGATTTCATATTGACTTTTCTTTCCGCACTTGGTATCTTGTAAACCTTTATACACTCATGTTCGGTAGAGGCTCACGACTCTTGACCCTTCGGTCTATGGGAGTTGATGTATTATGGGACTTGGTTCCTCGTTTTCGTTATATGTATCGCTGTTATTTCGTGAATTAATATGCTTAAATGGGCTAAAGAGAGCTTCTAGCTCCGTGGTTGATGTTGATTGGTCAGGCTGGCTTAGCAATGTGTCGGGCGCCATCACGACCGGATTTGGGGTCGTGACAAGCGGTGAGGTGCCACACAGGTAAATCTAGATGATGATGGGGTATTGAAATTGCAGGGTCGAGTTTGTGTGCCCAATGTCGAAGGGATTCGAGAACCTTTAGGAAAACTTCACTTTTCTTGAACTCTGTCGTGCGATCTTGTTGTTCTGAGAACTGAACTTCTATATTCTATTCTCTCGCAGATGGCGAGAACGCGAGCATCGAGACGAGGTGGACGACCTCCATTGCCACCTGTTAGAGGCCGTGGGCGCGGTCGTGCTAGAGGTAGAGGTAGGGCAGCTGAGGCAGTGCCAGCTGACCCGCCTGTTGTACTTGTTTAGGAGCAGCCCCCACTGGTCGATGCTCCAGCAGCCCCAGTTCAGGCCCAGGCTGTATCTATTGCTATTCCTGGTCTTCAGGAGACTCTTGCTCAAATATTATCAGTGTGTTCCGGCTTGGCTCAGGTAGTTTCAGCTACCGCCACCGTAGCGACATCTCGCCGGTGTGGTCGGCAGACCCTGCAGCCGCACACTCGACCCGGTTGTTCGTGGACTTCAGACGCCGAGGCGGTCCCCGCTCGTGGTTGCACCGGTTATTCCTCCACCTGCACCGCCTCCAGCTCCAGAGCATATGGTTCAAAGTTATGCCCGATGACGAGCAACGTCGTCTCGAGAGATTTGTAGACTTCGACCACCCCATTTCGGAGTGGCGTCGAGGGCGAGGATGCCCGTGGTTTCTTGGATAAGTGTCAGAAGATGTCGCGTACGGCTGGTATTCTCGAGTCCAGCGGAGTTTCATTTACTACATTTCAGTCCACTGGTCCCGCATTTGATTGGCGGGAGGAGCTTGAGAGGCGTAGGCCCGCAGAGAAGCACCTCTCACATGGCAGCAGCTTTCTACTCTCTTCTAGAGAAATATGTACCTCGCTCTCGTCGCGAGGAGCCTACGTCGCCGCTCGAGTGGTTGATTCGGGCGACATGTCCGTGACCCAAGCATGAGCTTAGATTCACTCAGCGCTGGCTAGGCATGCCACATGGATGATCCCCACCGACAGGGAGAGGATCATGAGGTTCATCGATGGCCTCAACTACTCTATCCGTATTCTTATGACCGGCGAGCGAGTTCTGTCATCATCGTTTGAGCAGGTTGCCGATATGGCACGCTCCATCGAGGCGGATCGTCGCCGAGAGAGAGAGAGCGGGAGGCCAAGAGGCCTCGTGGTTCTGGCAGTTTCAGCGGTGCTCCATCTATAGGGCATTCCCAGCAGAGCCGAGGTCGCTCATCTAGACCTTCTCATTCTGGCCGCCCAGAGCAGAGCGGAGGTTCTCGCTGGTCGTGGTCGACAGGGTTTCAGCAGGTCCACTCATCACTTAGTGCCCTCCCAGCCCCGCAGTGCAACACCTACTTCTCCAACACCAGGTGTGCATGTTATGAGCGTGGCGAGTTTGGCCACACGAGGAGACAGTGCCCTCGACTACGTAGGGCAGGACTCGGCAGAGGATCGCCCTCCTCTTCAGCGACCATCTCGCCTAGTAGAGGTGGAGGCCGGCCTTCTCGTGGTCGCCCTGTGGGCGAGGAGAGATCCGGCGGAGGCCGGCACGCTTCTATGCACTTCCCGACGTGCGTGATGCAGCTGCCTCCGATGCCGTGATTACAGGTATCATTTCGTCTATCACAGAGATGCTCTGTTCTATTTGATCCAGGGTCCACATATTCTTACGTGTCCTCTTATTTTGCACATCACTCGGGTGCGACTCGTGGTAGTCTTGATTTACCTGTTCATGTATCCACCCCGTGGGTGATACGATTGTTGTGGATCATGTCTATAGATCCTGTGTTATATCTATTGGGGGTCTGGAGACCCAGGCACATTTGTTATTGTTGGGGATGGTGGACTTTGATGTTATATTGGGTATGGACTGGTTGTCTCCGTACCATGCTATATTGGACTGTCATGCTAAGACAGTTACGTTGGCCATTCCTGGTATTTCTCAGATTGAGTGGCGGGGTTCGACCGATTTCGTCCCTAGCCGTGTTATTTCGTTCCTAAAAGCTCGGAAGATGGTTGAAAAAGGGTGTTTATCGTACTTAGCTTTTGTGAGAGATGTGGGAGCTGAGTCTCCTAGCATTGATTCTGTACCTGTTGTGAGGGATTTTCCAGATGTATTCCCCTCAGACCTGCCGGGCATGCCACCGGACAGGGATATTGATTTTGGCATTGACTTGGTGCTGGGCACTCAGCCTATATCCATTCCTCCTTATCGAATGGCACCAGCCGAGTTGAAAGAACTGAAAGAGCAACTTCAAGAACTTCTGGATAAGGGTTTCATCCGTCCTAGTGTGTCTCCGTGGGGTGCGCCGGTATTATTTGTTAAAAAGAAAGATGGTTCCATGCGAATGTGTATTGATTATAGGCAATTGAACAAAGTGACAGTGAAGAATAAGTATCCTCTACCGCGCATAGATGATTTGTTTGATCAGTTACAGGGTGCGAGGGTGTTTTCTAAGATCGATCTTCGTTCGGGCTATCATCAGCTGAAGATCAGGGACTCGGATATTATGAAGACTGCATTCAGGACCCGATATGGTCATTATGAGTTTCTTGTGATGTCGTTTGGGTTGACCAACGCCCCAGCAGCATTTATGCATCTGATGAACAGTGTGTTCAGGCCCTATTTGGATTCATTGGTGATTGTATTCATTGATGACATTCTAGTCTACTCCCGTAGTCAGGAGGAGCATGCTCATCATTTGAGTATTGTGTTGCAGAGATTGAGGAGGAGAAGCTATATGCTAAATTCTCCAAGTGCGAGTTTTGGCTCGAATCCGTGGTAGTTTTGGGACATGTGGTGTCTCGTGATGGTATTCAGGTTGATCCAAAGAAGATAGAGGCAGTGCAGAGTTGGCCTAGACCCTCCTCAGCTACAGAGATTAGGAGTTTTCTTGGTTTGGCAGGATATTATCGCCGGTTTGTTCAGGGATTTTCATCCATTGCTTCTTCATTGACTAAATTGACCCAGAAGGGTGCACCATTCGTGTGGTCGGATGAGTGCGAGGAGAGCTTTCAGAAGCTCAAGACAGCTTTGACCACAGCTCCAGTGTTAGTATTGCCATCAGCTTCATGTTCATATACCGTTTATTGTGATGCCTCGAGAGTGGGGATAGGTTGTGTGTTGATGCAGGAAGGTAAGGTGATTGCTTATGCTTCTCGGCAGTTGAAGCCACATGAGAAGAACTATCCTGTTCATGACTTGGAGCTAGCCGCCATTGTTCATGCCTTGAAGATTTGGAGGCACTATTTGTACGGTGTGTCTTGTGAGGTGTATACCGACCATCGTAGTCTCCAGCACTTGTTCAAACAGAAAGACCTTAATTTGAGACAACGGAGATGGCTGGAGTTGCTGAAGGATTATGACATTACTATATTATATCATCCGGGGAAGGCCAATGTGGTGGCCGATGCTTTGAGCCGGAAGGCGGTCAGGATGGGGAGCTTGGCATATATTCCAGCTGAGGAGAGGCCATTTGCTTATGATGTTCAGGTGCTAGCCAATCGGCTAGTGAGGTTAGATATTTCGGAGCCCAGCAGGGTATTGGCTTGTGTTGTATCTCGGTCATCTCTATATGATCGTATTCGTGAGCACCAGTATGATGATCCACATTTGGCTATCCTTAGGGACAGAGTTCAGCATGATGATGCTGAGATGTCACCATTGATAGTGACGGCGGTATTGAGGATGCAGGGCCGGATATGCGTGCTCAATGTTGATGGCCTTCGTGAGTTGATTCTGGAAGAGGCCCATAGCTCGCGGTATTCTATCCATCCAGAGCCGCTAAGATGTATCAAGATTTGAAACAAGACTATTGGTGGAGAAAGATGAAAATGGACATTGTCGGACATGTAGCACGTGCCTCAACTGTCGCCAGGTTAAGTACGAGCATCGTAGGCCCGGTGGCGTATTTCAACGCATTGTTATTCCTCGAGTGGAAATGGGAGAGATCACTATGGACTTTGTTATTGGACTCCCTCGACGGCGAGGAAGTTTGATTCTGTACAGGTGATTGTGGATAGACCGACCAAGTCACTCACTTCATTCCAGCTAGTACTACCTACTCATCTGAGCGGTTGGCGTCGATCTTTATTCGAGAGATTGTTCGGTTGTATGGAGTTCCAGTGTCTATCATATCCGACAGGGGTACTCAGTTCACTTCTCAGTTTTGGAGAGCATTTCAGCGAGAGATGGGTACGCGGGTCGAGTCGAGTACAACATTTCACCCCCAGACAGACGGACAGTCTGAGCGCACTATTCAGATCTCGGAGGATATGTTGCGAGCTTGTGTGATTGACTTTGGTGGTTCGTGGGACGAGTTCCTACCACTTGCCGAGTTTGCCTACAACAACAGCTATCGGTCGAGTATTCGGATGGCCCCGTATGAGGCATTGTACGGCAGGCGGCGTAGATCCCCTGTGGGATGGTTGAGCCCGGCGAGGTTAGATTGATAGGGACCGAGTTAGTCCGAGATGCTCCGGATAGAGCAAAGTTGATCCAGAGAGGCTTCGTACAGCACAGTCTCGTCAGAAAAGTTATGCGGACCGTAGAGTTCGAGAGTTGTCTTTCATGGTCGGTGACAGAGTATTGTTGAAGGTTTCACCTATGAAGGGTGTCATGAGGTTCGGGAAGAAAGGAAAGTTGAGTCCCAGGTACATTGGTCCTTTTGAGATACTTAGGAGAGTCGGAGAGGTGGCATATGAGTTGGCCTTGCCGCCCAGCTTATCCAGCGTTCATCCAGTATTCCATGTGTCTATGCTCCGGAAGTACATTGGAGATCCGTCTCATGTATTAGATTTCAGCACCATTCAACTTGATGGTGATCTATCCTATGATGTGGAGCCTATTGCCATTTTGGGACGTCAGGTGAGAAAATTGAGGTCGAAGGAGATTGCATCAGTTAAGGTTCAGTGGAGAGGTCGACCCGTGGAGGAGGCTACTTGGGAGGTTGAGCAGGAGATGCGGAGCAGATGCCCTCAGCTATTTGAGACTTCAGGTATGTTTCTCGACCCGCTCGAGGACGAGCGTTTGCTTAAGAGGGGGAGAATGTGACGACCCGGCCCGTCGTTATGAGAATTACCACCCCGTTATGTTGTAAATGCATGTTTTATGATTTTATATCAGTGTTAGAGTCTATCGAGTGAGTTAGGAGTGAATTGGATTGAAAATGAGGCATATAGCCTTTGTGAAGGAAACTTGAATAAGGAAAGTCAACCCGGAGTTGACTATTTGGTTAGAGGGCTCGGAATCGAATTCTGATGATTCGGTTAGTTCCGGAAGGTGATTTGTGACTTAGGGGAGCGATCGGAATTGAATTTGGAGGCCCGTGTAGAAATAGGCTTGAATTGGCTAAGGTTGAATTTTGGCGAAATCCGAACGGTAGGTGAGATTTTGATCCGGGGGTCGGAATGGAATTCCGACAGTTGCAGTAGCTCCGTTAGGTGATTTTGGATGTGCCTGCAAAATTTCAGGTCATTCGGACGTCGTTTGGTCGGGTTTTTGATTGAATGTGTAATTCGGAATGTTTTAAGGAATTTAGGCTTGAATTTGATGCGAATTATGGGTTTTGGTGTTATTAGACGTGTTTTGAGGATTGGAGCAAGTTCGAATAAGGTGTTAAGATGTGTTGGTGTGTTTGGATGAGGTCCCGGGGGCCTCGGGGTGTTTTCGGATGGTTAAACGGAAGAAAATCATGGAAATTGCAGGTTGGGATTCTGTTTCTGTTGTTTCCGCTCCTGCGGAATTTTGGACGCAGGAGCGAGTCCGCAGAAGCGGACGAGGGGCGCAGGAGCGCTTGGCACCGCAGAAGCGGACTCCTTTCCGCTGAAGCGGCATCGCTGGTGCGAGCCAGTGATCGCAGAAGCGGACGAGAAGAAAATGGGAAGGTCCGCAGAAGCGGACACTTGACCGCCTGGGCGAGTCCGCGCAGCCGACTCTGGTCGCAGAGCGGATCATTCCGCAGAGTCGGACTGATTTCCGCAGAGCGGACGCGCTGAGGCGGTCCTTGGATCGCGCAGTGCGAAATGGCCAGCAGGCCTGGGTTCGCAAGTCGACCATAAGGTCGCGCATGTCGGTCCGCAGGGCGGAATTTTATCCGCAGTAGCGAAAATCGCTGTGAGTTAAGTGTATTCGAAGTTAGAAAAATTTCAGAACATTTCACACATTCGGGTCTCGCTTTAGAGGCGATTTGGGCGATTTTGAAGAGAAACTCAAGGAAATCATCGTGTAATCAACTATGGACTTAAACTATGATTAGTATTGGTAATATTATGCAATTATATCATGAAAATGGAGGAATTTGGGGTAATTTATGGAGGATTTAGCCCTAGGCTTGAACTTTAGAAAATCAAGGTTTTGAATGGGCAAATGGAGTCCGAATTTGGTAAAATTGATATGCTTAGACTCGTATCGAGACGAGGATTCCGAATATGTGACTTTCGTAATTTTTTGATAAGCGTACCGAAAGCCGGGTTTTGACAACTTTGGGAATTTTGATGTAAATTGAGTTGTATTGATTGGGTGTCGTCCCATTGGCCTAATTTGTTGTATTTCTACCGTATTTGATCAGATTCTACGCGTGCGGAGCTTGATTCTCGTGGCAAGGGCATTGCGGAGTAGTCGTCGCGCCGTATTGAGGTGAGTAATAGATGTGGGTGATGACCAGCGGGTTCGAAACCCCGGTATACCACTTTGTGACGCCGTATAGCGGCGAGACACGCACACTCTTGAGAGTGCGGGGTCGATCATGAACTGGAGACTATATATTAGTCCGACCTGTTGATACTGTATTATTGGCTATCATTGAGCCGGTAAACCTCCTACTTGGATAGTTGTGGATATCTTTGGGCTATGTGCCAGTTGTTGGGATCCCGCGAGGATCGTTACTATTATTTCTATGATATTGGCATGTTATTCTGATACCAGTCCTGAGCTGTTACTGTCTAAAAATGGTTTTCCAAACTCTGGAATTTCTGAAACACTATTTTTTACTGAAAATAATAAAAAGAGATTTCAAATACTATTTCTGTGCCTGTGAGGCTTGCATTGCATTGTAGCTGGACTGGTAGTGGATCGAGTTGCGCGCCGCAGCATATCATGATATTGTGCTTACGCTGTAGTAGCCCCTCTTGAGTTTGAACCCCCACAGTGAGCACGGGTACCCAAATGGATCGTGCCACGCGCCGTAGCGGTCATATTCATGTATTGCATTGTATTTAGCTATACTTGTTGTTCTGTTAGTTGATATTGCTGGTTCTGATACTGCTCATAGTGATAATTGATACAGGACAGGGTAGCTGATTATAGCTTTACATAGTGCTTTATTGCGGATTTCTTATCTGCGCTGTCTTACCCTTGTTTATTACCACTGAGTCTGGCAGTACTCATTTTACTCCCTGCACCTCGTGTGCAGATCCAGGTACCTCTCAGCAGTGATCCAGTAGCTGTGCGAGGCGACATTTGTGGATATTCGAGGTAGCTGCAGAGTCCGCAGGACCCGATATTCCTTCCTACTGTCTTTTGATTTTGTATTGACATTTCTTTCCGCACTTGGTATTTTGTAAACCTTTATACACTCATGTTCAGCAGAGGCTCATGACTCTTGACCCTTGGTCTATGGGAGTTGATGTATTATGGGACTTGGTTCCCTGTTTTCGTTATTTGTATCGCTATTGCTTCGTGATTTAATATGCTTAAATGGGCTAAAGAGAGCTTCTAGCTCCGTTCTTGTTATTGAATTGTCAGGCTGGCTTAGCAATATGCTGGGCGCCATCATGACCGGATTTGGGGTCGTGACATGTTTGTTGTGATTTGAGGCCTCGAGCAAGTCCGTAATATATTATGAGACTTGTTAGTATACTTTGTTGGGATCCCATGAGGCTCGGATAAATTTTGGAACAGTTTTTGGAAGATTTTTTGCCGTTTTGGGCATAAATGTAATGATCCAAAGGTCTATTTTAGTTCTAGAAATTCAAATTTGATTTCGAGACTTCGAGAATTTAGATAATGAATTATAGGACTGATCTGGAAAGTTTGGTCTAATTTCATCAAGTCGCGATTGGGTTTTTGACGCGAAATGTGAATTAATTGTTTAACAAGAAATATTGATGTTGCACTGTGTAAATGAGATCCAAATTCAGTTTTGTTTGAACCACTGGATCCGTATCGAAATTACGAATCCATAGGAAAAAGAATCGCCGAATTCCGAGTTCGTATGATGGAGTTAGAGCCATTTTAGGGAAAATGGCTGTGTGCTGCAATTTGTGTATTGCTGCTGCATTTTTCTGCAGCGTATGAATAGTAATTCTCGTGCGTGAACAGTAACCGCGCGGGTGAACAGTGTCGACGCACATGAACAGTACCCCGTGAACAGTGTCGACGCGCATGAACAATACTCTGTGAACAGTAACGCAGGTGAACAGTAACGCGGGCTGCGCGCCGCAGTAATATATGTACGGATCGAGCTGCACGCTGCAGTTCATAGCGCTTGGGCCTAGGGAGCCCCTCCGAAGTCTGTATACACCCCCAGTGAGCGATGTCGACGTTAAATGGAGTGGACTGCGCGCCGCAGCGGTATATGTATTAGAGCGGGCTGCGCGCTGCAGTGGTATATGTATTGGAGCGGGCAGCGCGCCGCAGCATTATACTTATTCATATTCATATATATACTGAAATATTTATATGTTATAGACGGATGTATATGTCTCCATATATTGAGATGGCTGTATACCGTAGTGGTACGAGCGAGGATGTGGTCAGTGTGGGACCTAGATGAGATAGATGTGG
This sequence comes from Nicotiana noctiflora, assembly GCA_032618575.1. NCBI lineage: Eukaryota > Viridiplantae > Streptophyta > Magnoliopsida > Solanales > Solanaceae > Nicotiana > Nicotiana noctiflora. The sequence goes on along the minus strand of JASVEL010014253.1, from coordinate 165,787 downwards.
ACTGGAGATCAGAGTACTCATTATAGTGATGACTAACATATGGGGGTTGCCTTAGAACTGTTTAGTGATAGTACAGGAGTTCTTATTTTCAGTTATTGTTTATTATTGTTACTCACTGAGTTGAAATATACTCACCCCACTCCCCTGCACTTTTTGTGCAGATATACATGTTCAGGAGGGCAGTTGAGCTATCGCAACTGCTTTATTATCCCCATTATGTAGAGACTTCGAGGTAGCTGCCGACGTCCACAGTTCCTAACCTCTTTCTTTTTATCATTTTGTTGTCTCCATTCTGGTTAGACTTGATTGTGTAGTAGATCTCATTTGTGGAGGCTCAGACTTGTGACACCACGATTTGGTTGGGACTGTGTTCTTGTATTTCATTTCTACACTTCTCGATTTGTTATGAAAACAGGCTAATCACGCCCAATAATCAGTATTAATTATACTTGGTTGGTAATTGGATAAGATGGTCGGGCTTGCCTAGCAATGTGTTGGGCGCCATCACGACCGGGGTTTGGGGTCGTGACAAGTTGGTATCAGAGCCTAGGTTAACAGGTCTCGCGAGTCATGAGCCGGTTGGTAAAGTCTCGTGGATCGGTACGGGGACGCCTGTACTTATCCTCGGGAGGCTGCAAACCTTTTAGGAAAGTTTCAAATTCTTGGAATTCTTATCGTGCGTGTTTGATTCAGCTTGAGATGTAATTCTTGAAATTCCTCCTGCACGTCGATGTGCGCACTCGAGTGCTTAGTGATAAACTTGCCTTGATGGCTTATGATTCCCCAATCGAGGGACGAGATATAATCTCTATGAGTTCATGTTGGGCATGTCTAGAGGACTTGAGGTGAAATCCTTGTCTATGGCTTGAGCACCAAGGTGCTAATTTCACGAGTCGGTATTATGAAGTTTATACGATCGGTGTTGATCTTAATTGTGAAAATGGCAGTTTGATAATGGGAGAGCTTTAAGGTATTCGGTTCTTATTGTGATTTGATATGTAGCACTAGCTATAGGCGTGAGAAATATGTTCATTGCCTCTTAGCGAAAATGTAAAATGCACTACGTGGGGTAGTCTGAGTTCAAACTCAAGAAAACTGAATTGGTTGTGCTAGGTGTATCATTGTGAAAGGTATATGTGTTATGATTTGAGCAGGTGCAGCGCATGTTCATGTACTAATGCTGATGATATAATTGTGTAGTATTGAGATTTATGTTGTTGATATACATTGTGATGTCTTGTCGAGTTGCGGATGTATTGTTAGGATGATTTTGGTGATTCTCTGGCAGGTGGATAGGCCAAATTACAAAGGAAACTCTGTCGAAATTTTTGGAACATTTGGGACTTAGAAAGATTTCTGTCACCTAAAGAGAGTGGGCTTATTGGTGGTGTGTGTATAAATGCAAGAATTGCAGAACGGTTAAGGTCTCTGATGATTCGAGTCTCTGTCTAGGCTTGTAAATGACTTGAGTTTAATCTCATTGTAACATTTCAGCATCACTTGAATAATAATGATATGAGTGGTTAAAAGTGCTTTGATGAATGGCTTCGAGCCAAGTTGGGGAGGTTGCTATTAAATAACTAATTGCACGATTGTGTGCTATGTGGGCACTGTTTTTAAGTATGTTGGGAAAATTCTGACAAGGTTATGGTGCTTCATAGATGTGTAGAAATACTAGGATGTTTTGAACTACTATTGGTAAGGAATGTTCGGTGTATAGAAAGAAAGATAGCGAATTGTACCTGTAAGTAATCATGTTCTGCGATGTTAGAGTTCTAACAAAACACGAGTGGTTCTACTCAATAGGACAGTTGGAATTACAGCTGAATAAGGAAGAATGATGCCCGAGAATGATTTTGCAGTGTTCAAGATTTTGCTTGTAACAGTCAGGTGCCTTAAGACTGTGTACGTGGCTAAAGACCGTGGTTTTAGTAGAAGAAATCAAGATTTTTGTTATGTTATGGGGATGATGAGATTCTTAGTATCCGTGTTGAAAGGTAATGATAACAAATTCAAATCGCAGGAAGTTCTTCAAAACAAAGTATTGTAGAATGTGGTATTTCTGGGAAACAATTGAGAGAGTATTCAGTGGCCTATGGGTCTTAGACCGTATGGTCTTATGTTCGAGTCTTGTGTGGTAATGTCACGACCCTAGTTCACCAATCGTGAACATGTCGTGATGGCACCCAGTCCCCACGACTAGGTAAGCCTAACACGTTGCGAAATATACCAGTTTATGAACATTAAATAAGAAATAGCGGAAAACGATATAAATAAGAATGTAATCTGTGCCGCTTGGCACATACACCCGTCAAACACACTTTATAAACACCACCAAGACCCGAAATCCCACGGGTAACACAGACTAAAAGAAATACAACTGTGGCTCTATGTGTAAAGAGTATCTAAAACAACGAAATGAAGGAAAACATCTACTAGAACTATCAGAATAGAAGGAGGGCCTCCGGATCCGCGGACGTAGCAGATCATACCTCGAGGTCTCCAAGTGTGCTGCTGATATCACCTAGTACTGGCCTGTCCTGATGTACCTGGATCTGCACAACAAAAGTGTGCAGAAGAGTAGCATGAGTACACCACGGCGGTACTCAGTAAGTGCCAAGCCTAACCTCGATGGAGTAGTGACGAGAAGGTCAGGGGCCCTACCGAGAGAACAATAATATAATGATGATAACAATAATAAGCAGTTTAAATAATAATGAATCTGAATGACGACAGTAAAGTGATTTCCGCAACCGTCTACAATGTAAGCTAGCAAGCAAGTAAATAACCGAATAAAAACTCAATCAGCAAGTCCAGTGACTCCGTGGAATCGAACCCACAGTCCCATCGACAATATAACTCCGGGTCTCCGGAATCGAACCCTACTAGCTCATATCTCAATAAATAATCAATAACTCAGATCTCCGGAATCGAACCCGTAGTCCCTACCAATAACTCGAGATCTCGTGAATCGAACCCGTAGTCCCTACCAATAACTCGAGATCTCGGAATCGAACCCGTAGTCCCTACCAATAACTCGAGATCTCGGAATCGAACCCGTAGTCCCTACCAATAACTCGAGATCTCTGGAATCGAACCCGTAGTCCCTACCAATAACTCGTGATCTCGGAATCGAACCCGTAGTCCCTACCAATAACTTATCAATAAACTTCGGTCTCCGGAATCGAACTCGTAGTCCCTTGGATCTCCGGAATTGAACCCGCAGTCCACAAACACAGCAAGTAAAGGAATACACCGAGAGAAATATAATATGCTTAACTATAACTCCACCGAGGACTAGTGCCAACAATTATCAAGAAGTTCAAGTAGGACAATTAGGCAATTAGACAGATAAATCCTACCTAATCATGCTTCCCTAACGAATACCAGGTAGATGTCACAATTTAATAAATTAAGAATAGGAATATCACGAATTGAACAATTCAAGTAAAGTGAGTTACAACAACCAGCACATGTACACGCCCGTCACCTCGCGTACAAGGCATTTAAACTATCACATAATATCCTAGGGGTAAAGGTTCCCCCACGCGAGGTTAGACAAGCCACTTACCTCGACTCCGGTACAAAACCGCTAAGAGACAACTCTCTTGCCGCGAATGTCGGCCTCCACATGCGTAGTATCTGATAAAAATCAATAGAATCACATCAAAATAGGCCAATTGGGCATTACCCAACCAAAACAATTCAAAATACACCAAAACCCACAAGTTGCCAAAACCCGACTTTCAGTACGCTTCTCGAAAAATATGAAAGTTATATATTCGGGTTCCTTATCTCAACACGAGTCCGTTCATATAAAATTTATCAAAATCGGACTCCGTTTGCCCATTCAAATCAAAGATTTCCTAAAATTTAGGCCTATGGCTCAAACCCTCCATTAATCCTCCATTAACAGTGAAATAATCATGGAGAAACATCAAAATAAAGTTCTTATATTTACCTCCTTGATGAGACGAGAACAACACCGCGAAAATCACCTCAATCGGAGCTCTAGAACTCAAGATATGCCCAAAATACTAAACTTCTCGGTTTTAAACACTGACCAGGCCTATGTTTCGCTTTTGCGGATAATTTTCGCATAGGTGGGACCGCTTTTGCGGTTCTATTTCCGCTTTTGCGGTTCCGCATCCGCGGTAAAATTCCGCTTCTGTGGTTCTGACAGATACCAGCACTTTTCTCGGCACGGAAATGAGCATAACTTCCTCATACGATGTCCAAATTCGACGATTCTTTTTGCTATGGTTCCGAAATTACGATACGGATCTAATGGTTCAAACAAAACTGAATTTGGAGATCATTTACCTAATATGGTACCCCTTTATGTTCAAAGAAGCAAAGGTTGAAACATCAAATAAGAGCATGATCACAACCCGAAACACACCCGAGGCCCCTGGGACCCCAATCAATCATACCAACCAACCCCAAAACACATTACGGACTTGCTCGAGGCCTCAAACCACATCCAACAACTCTAAAACCAAGAATTACACCCCGATTCAAGTTTCCAACTTCTATTTCCGATGTCGAAACCTATCAAATCGCATCCGATTGACTTCAAATTTTGCACACACGTCCAAAATGATATATCGAAGCTACGGAAACTTTCGGAATTCCATTCTGACCCTCGGATCAAAATCTCACCTATCAACCGAAATTCGCCAAAATACTAACTTTGCCAATTCAAGCTTAATTCTACACCGGTCATCACAAAAATATTCTGGACACACTCCTAAGTCCCAAATCACCTAACGAAGCTATCCGAACCATAAGATTTGCATTTTGAGTCCGATATCAAAATTTCCACTTCCGGTCAAATTTTCTCAAAAACCTTCAATTTTCTATCTTTAGCCAAACGACTCCAAAATGACCCACGGACCTCCGAATTCACTTCCGATCGCGCTCCCAAATCCGGAATAACCATACGGAGCTACTCCCAGTCTCGTAATCCCAAACGGACATCAATAACACTAAAATGCATTTTAAGCCAAATTGATGCAATTTCTTCTAAAATGCTATCTTCCATAATATGCGCCAAAACGCTCCCGGGTTATCCAAAACCCGATCCAAGCATACGCCCAAGTCCGAAATCATCATATGAACCTGTTGGAACCTTCAAATCTCAATTCCGAGGTCGTATACTCAAAATTCCAATCCTAGTTCATTTCTTCAATTTTAAGCTTTGGAAATGAGAATTTTCATTTAAATTTGACTCCAAACTTCTTGAATTTTAATTCTGACCATACACACAAGTCAATATACTTGAGATGAAGTTGCTCATGGCCTCAAACTACTGAATGACGCGCCGTATCTCAAAACGACCGGTTGGGTCGTTACAATCTCCCCCACTTAAACATACGTTCGTCCTCGAACGTGCTGAGAACTACACTGAAGTAGTCTGAAATCACCGGTTTAACATCTCATGCAACTTCCTGTGCTTCCACAACTCATTTGAGCACATTAGCTCGATAACTCTATAGATATACTCCTTTATTCGAGTAAATAAGCCATTAGACCCAATTCCAACATCCGGAATTTCCTGCCTAGCATGTTTCCATCATACGACCACAATATCATTCTTCACACGATGTACCCATACATGACTGCATAACTTTTTTGAATTCACACTTTGCATCACTTTACTCATGGGACCACAATAATATTCTTTAAATATAATAGTCGAAATTCCACAAATCTGATGCTCTCATTGCATCTCATGACCTACATGGGTCTTGCTCTAGCTTTTACAACACCGATACGACGAAAGAGATGTGCAGGAATTCATATTTAGTTGCCAAGTCAACAAATCATTCAGTCTATACTTCTAACAAGATCCATTACCTTGTCCTAAACCAGAGAATGTTATTTTCCTCTATAATATACTTCATATAATCAGTTTGCACTGACCCCAAATCCCATAACCTCATCTCACCCAGTACGAACTGCTCAGGCGATAAGCCACATCGGACATAATCAAAAGTCCCACAAGATGACACAATGTGCTAGTAATCCACTAATACGTACGTGATACAAAAGTAGGCGAACACTAGAGAGAACTATTCAGCTCTCACATAAACATGGGCCTCCTCAGAAAATAGGAAACATAACACATAAAAGCAATAATAGACACTGGAATAGACACCACAATTATAGACACTGAAATAGACATCACATTGTTGCGGCGTGCAACCCGATCCCAACAATATGACCATGGCGGCGTGCCACCCGATCTCATCAATATGACCATGGCGGCGTGCCACCCGATCCCAACAATATAAAACTCACACAAGAGTCATATGTCGAGCTGAATAGCTCGTCACATCAAAATACTGAATATCGATCATAAGCACACTAAGGTGCATGATATCAGACACAATGAAACATATAGCGCTATAGGCTACAACTCAAGCACAACCGAGGTGCGATATAAGATCTGAGTCTCAAGAGCCATCATGCTCCTATAACATCACCGCTGAGCGGAACCCCAACACATAAGGAACTTACCAAGCCGTCTCACACTCATACGACACAATATATCTTTACATGAATTAACCAATCGCGAAATAAGACCGCGACTATCCCTTCATAAAGGGCGCATTGCTGGAAAGAAACATAACTGGCCTGACGCAAGGCTCACTTCCACATTTAAATCTATCCACCGACCTTAAGTCTATCCTGGTCGTGCCAAGATAAGTCAATAGTATTTCACAGGTCTATAACCCAATAAGCAGAGTGCCCTCCAGGCATAACTTCTCAATTGAATGATATCACCAAAATCCTCATACTTGGTTTAAATTTCTAACCAATCAAGTGACTACAAGTCACACCTATACAATCTTCTTGTGGGTCAAGCTCCCACCATCTTCCGAATAATTAAACGGGCCTGCACATTCAACCCACCGGCTGCACTAACACTGAAAAGCGATCAGGAGTCCCTAACCGGGATGCAAAGCCTTTCTCACAGAACACCGATCTCAAATGATACCGAAGTTAATACCCATCTTACTCAAAACACTGAAACTCCTTTCCTGCTCATCCGAGCTCTTTATATCACATTTATTGACCAAACTGTGACCTCGGTCCTTACTTCAAATTTCATACTACTCACTGCACCCCATGTGCCGATATACGATACACACAATTTCCATCATAGCTCTAGAACTGACGATAGGCTAATACTTCATCACATAAGACCTTCCATTTAACTCACTACATGAGAGCTATAACAACATACGGCGAATTCTCATAGCCATCGAATATGCCAATATCTAAGTAGTGGTCCAAGCCACCATAACCCTTCCCGAGATCTGCCTACTCATAAAAGGCCCCTAACAGACAAATACTTTAGAATAACATCAATCACTGCCGCCGACAAGTCTCAAATGTACCGCCACAAATCACATGCATAATTCGATCACGTTGCATGAACCGATCATTGACACCAATACGCCAACTCAACTATGGCCGATCAATCTACTTCCTTCCAGGTTATCCTTGATTACCTTAGAAATGTTAATATCTTCCTTCAATACCTAACTGCTTCCAACCGCACTTACCCCGAGTGACCTTAAATCATGAGGCCATGCTATCTCAAGAACGACGACCATTTCATGTCTCTCAAATACTACACCACAAGTCAAAACATCATAGATCGTTTTTTTGCCTTTCTTCATAAGTTGCTTCAAAAGCTTGAGCCTTAACTGTACTTATAGACTCAGAATTATCAGGCACCACACTTTACCTCTTGAATTCACTAGGACCGCTATTGAGAACCATCCGGTTCTAACTTGCCCCAGTACGCAACCAACTCTACTGAATTTCTTTATAACATATGAATACCCTCTCGATAAAGCACCTAGCGGAATTACTTCCCGCGAAGCCTGCACCTATACGAGGCATAAATCATGAATTTTTCCCTCAAGTTTGAACACGAGCCAGTAAGGCTAAACATAACATGCATTCAACAATACATATACTCAAATTACCACACATGGTCCTTTTCCCGTAGCTGCAATAACCCATTAATACGCAAGTATCCAGAATTCACGCAGGTAATTAGCCATGCGACCCAAATCATAAGTGGTGAGACTCTCCCACTAGCTCAAAGCCACTATTACATGACTCTCGAGCACATTAGAAACATTCACTCAAGTCATCTGCTCTTATTCAACTGCAATTCACTTGAACCTACGAACATAATCACTTGTGCCGTATTAGCACTCTGACCCCATAGGGTATGACCTCATTCCGATACAACCAAACATTATCCCGCTCCATGCACCGAGCATTCTCTACCAACGACACCTTAAAACATACTATGATTCTCACACACCTACGAAGCACCATGTAGCCCTTGTCGAATATTTCCCTGCTGATAAAAAAATGTAGAGTTTATTAGGGACACAGGAACATCCAAAGTCCCAACATCATACCATACGAGCCTCAACTCTTGCCCATCCGCAAGTTTTCAAGAACTTTTTTTTTGAATAGCACCTAAATACATCGCAGGCCAAATCTGATATGACACATGACCTATAATTAGATCGTTGATAGTGAAATCCTTTCACTTAGCACGAAGCCTTCAAGATACATTTTGCTAATCCACGACAATAGCCTTTATCATATGTACGTCTTCATCATAAGACAGCCCAAGACATTGGTTTGGTACATGTCTTTCTTAAGACAGTTAAACTCATTTCCCCCAGTATCTCTGCTGGCTGAATCCTTCGCTAAATAGATATCTCATATGAACCATATAGTCTTTATTACCACCAACTATCTTTAGATCTACATCCACCTTGTGATTCTACCATTGTTGTGATGATTTGGCAGTTAAGTAAACCTTCTCACGACCGTACTATCAACCGAATGCCAGAACCTAGTGTACCCCCTTGTGCACAATTGAAGATTTCTCAATTCTCTTGCATTATCGATATGGATGACACGCGGTAACAATGGTTGAGTAAATTATTGACTCCCTTGAAATCCCTCTACAGCGTCACGAACCGTCGACGCATACTTGATACCGAGTACGCAATTTCAATACACGAGTGGATGCAAAAGAACATATGACATAGGCTCCAACTGAATAAATGGCACACGATAAGGAATCCAAAAGAAATGAAGAGTTTCCTAAACAGTTACATAGCCCCTCGTAGATAAATACAGACGTCTCCGTATCGATCAACGAGACTCTAAGTAACCGGTCCGTGTCCCGTGACTCCTATGAACCTAGAGCTCTGATACCAACTTGTCACGACCCTAGTTCACCAATCGTGAACATGTCGTGATGGCACCCAGTCCCCACGACTAGGTAAGCCTAACACGTTGCGGAATATACCAGCTTATGAACATTAAATAAGAAATAGCGGAAAACGATATAAATAAGAATGTAATCTGTGCCGCTTGGCACATACACCCGTCAAGAACACACTGCATAAAAATACCACCAAGACCCGGAATCCCACGGGTAACACATACTAAAAGAAATACAACTGTGGCTCTATGTGTAAAGAGTATCTAAAACAACGAAATGAAGGAAAACATCTACTAGAACTATCGGAATAGAAGGAAGGCCCCTCGATCCGCGGACGTAGCACATCATACCTCGAGGTCTCCAAGTGTCCTGCTGATATCACCTAGTATGGGCCTGCTCTGATGTACCCGGATCCGCACAACAAAAGTGTGCAGTAAGAGTAGCATGAGTACACCACGTGGGTACTCCGCAAGTGCCAAGCCTAACCTCGATGCGAGTAGCGACGATGAAGGTCATGGCCCTACCGAGAGAACAATAATATAATGATGATAACAATAATAAGCAGCTTAAATAATAATGAATCTGAATGACGACAGTAAAGTGATTTCCGCAACCGTCTACAATGTAAGCTAGCAGCAAGTAAATAATCGAATAAAAACTCAATCCTGAACTCCGGGTCTCGTGGAATCGAACCCACAGTCCCATCGACAATAACTTCGGGTCTCCGGAATCGAACCCGCAGCTCCATATCTCAATAAATAATCAATAACTCAGATCTCCGGAAATCGAACCCGTAGTCCCTACCAATAACTCGTGATCTCGGAATCGAACCCGTAGTCCCTACCAATAACTCGTGATCTCGGAATCGAACCCGTAGTCCCTACCAATAACTCGAGATCTCGGAATCGAACCCGTAGTCCCTACCAATAACTCGAGATCTCTGGAATCGAACCCGTAGTCCCTACCAATAACTCGGAGATCTCGTGAATCGAACCCGTAGTCCCTACCAATAACTTATCAATAAACTTCGGTCTCCGGAATCGAACCCGCAGCCCTGGGATCTCCGGAATTGAACCCGCAGTCCACAAACACAGCAAGTAAAGGAATACACAGAGAGAAATATAATATGCTTAACTATAACTCCACCGAGGACTAGTGCCAACAATTATCAAGAAGTTCAAGTAGGACAATTAGGCAATTAGACATGATAAATCCTACCTAATCATGCTTCCCTAACGAATACCAGGTAGATGTCACAATTTAATAAATTAAGAATAGGAATATCATGAATTGAACAATTCAAGTAAAGTGAGTTACAACAACCAGCGCATGTACACGCCCGTCACCTCGCGTACAAGGCATTTAAACTATCACATAATATCCTAGGGGTAAAGGTTCCCCCACACGAGGTTAGACAAGCCACTTACCTCGACTCCGGTACAAAACCGCTAAGAGACAACTCTCTTGCCGCGAATGTCGGCCTCCACAAGTGTAGTATCTGATAAAAATCAATAGAATCACATCAAAATAGGCCAATTGGGCATTACCCAATCAAAACAACTCAAAATACACCAAAACCCACAAGTTGCCAAAACCCGACTTTCGGTACGCTTATCGAAAACATTACGAAAGTTATATATTCGGGTTCCTTATCTCAACACGAGTCCGTTCATATAAAATTTATCAAAATCGGACTCCGTTTGCCCATTCAAATCAAAGATTTCCTAAAATTTAGGCCTATGGCTCAAACCCTCCATTAATCCTCCATTAACAGTGAAATAATCATGGAGAAACATCAAAATAAAGTTCTTATATTTACCTCCTTGATGAGACGAGAACAACACCGCGAAAATCACCTCAATCGGAGCTCTAGAACTCAAGATATGCCCAAAATACTAAACTTCTTTTTAAACACTGTCCAGGCCCATTTTCCATTTTTGCGGATAATTTTAGCATCCGCGGGACAACTTTTGCGGTTCTATTTCTGCTTTTATGGTTCCGCATCCGCGGTCAAATTCCGCTTTTTCCGTTCTGACAAACACCAACACTTTTCTCGGCACGGAAACGAGCATAACTTCCTCATACGATGTCCAAATTCGACGATTCTTTTTGCTATGGCTCCGAAATTACGATATGGATCTAATGGTTCAAACAAAACTGAATTTGGAGATCATTTACCTAATATGGTACCCCTTTATGTTCAAAGAAGCAAAGGTTGAAACATCAAATAAGAGCATGATCACAACCCGAAACACACCCGAGGCCCCCGGGACCCCAATCAATCATACCAACCAACCCCAAAACACATTACGGACTTGCTCGAGGCCTCAAACCACATCAAACAACTCTAAAACCAAGAATTACACCCCGATTCAAACTTTATGAACATTGAAGTTTCCAACTTCTATTTCCGATGTCGAAACCTATCAAATCGCATCCGATTGACTTCAAATTTTGCACACACGTCCAAAATGATATATCGAAGCTACAGAAACTTTCGAAATTCCATTCTGACCCTCGGATCAAAATCTCACCTATCAACCGAAATTCGCTAAAATACTAACTTTGCCAATTCAAGCTTAATTCTACACCGGTCATCACAAAAATATTCCGGACACACTCCTAAGTCCCAAATCACCTAACGAAGCTATCCGAACCATAAGATTTGCATTTTGAGTCCGATATCAAAATTTCCACTTCTGGTCAAATTTTCTCAAAAACCTTCAATTTTCTATCTTTAGCCAAACGACTCCAAAATGACCCACTGACCTCCGAATTCACTTCCGATCGCGCTCCCAAATCCAGAATAACCGTACGGAGCTACTCCCAGTCTCGGAATCCCAAACGGACATCAATAACACTAAAATGCATTTTAAGCCAAATTGATGCAATTTCTTCTAAAATGCTATCTTCCATAATATGCGCCAAAACGCTCCCGGGTTATCCAAAACCCGATCCAGGCATACGCCCAAGTCCGAAATCATCATATGAACCTGTTGGAACCTTCAAATCTCAATTCCGAGGTCGTATACTCAAAATTCCAATCCTAGTTCATTTCTTCAATTTTAAGCTTTGGAAATGAGAATTTTCATTTAAATTTGACTCCAAACTTCTTGAATTTTAATTCCGACCATACACACAAGTCAATATACTTGAGATGAAGTTGCTCATGGCCTCAAACTGCTCAATGACTTGCCGTATCTCAAAATGACCGGTTGGGTCGTTACAATCTCCCCCATTGAGTCATTGTGGTGCTACAGTAAAGACTAGTATTAAATTAAAGATGAATCAGAAAGGAAATTGGGTAAATGGATCAACTTGTTAATAAACCGAAATGTTATGATAAGGAATACGATTAATTCCTGGTATATGTTTGAAGTAATGAGTCTCGCCGATATTGTGCAATAAAGCTTTTGAGTATTGGCAGTTGTGTAGCTCGGTATGGGTATAAGGACTCAGTCCTGGCAATATAAGTTATGCAATGTAATTGGGAGAAAGGGTTTGTGATGTGTTTTACCGTGGTTTGAAAATGAGTGTATTTCCTGTTGGTATGTAAAGCTTGGAATGTGTAATGAGTTTTCTCTATATGGGATCATGAAAGTCCTTGACTAGTTGAGTGCGCCGATGTTTGCGGCGTAGGGAAAGGGATATGAATTTTCCCTGTTGTTTTAGTGTGGTATGGTATATGCGATGTGTTATGGAAAGTTGATAACGGCATGTTCAAGGTTTTGAGATCAATTCATTATATGGGAAGTCATTAATACCCTCAAGCAGCGTGGGCAGCTGCAGATAATCTGAGAATCAATCTTCCTGGTGATTTAGGAGAATGGTACTGCTATGCTAGTATTTCGGCAGAGTCTATGGTAAAAAAGGGCAGGTAAAATAAATTGATAATATCTAGCGGTATGGTGGTATTCTCCCGTTGGATCGACTGTAATAATTGAGTCGTTGATGACATAGTGAAATTTATGAATGGCTTTCGTGGTATGAATGGACGCTTGAGGTGCGTTATGTAATCATACGGTGAAGTACGGAATCAGGCATAGTGATTCCTCTGTTATGTATGTGTTGGAGACTAGAAGTTCTCGTAACCCGCCTACGCAGCGGTGGTATATCGTGTGTATCGGCAACAGTGTGATGTGGAAAATATAGCTTCCTATATGTTACCTTATATACAATAGTTCCTAGCTTCCGAGGAATAGTCCGTATTGGTATCGCTCGGGGAAAAGCACATCGGTGTGTCTTTTCAGGATTTGATAGTGTATATCAATTGTATCACCGCAGGTGTGAGTGATTGCTTGAGTTTAGATATGTGTGTGGCTGACCATTTTGAACATTGCGACTTGAGGTGCTTCAGGAGTAATAGTGTTTGGATAGAATCATGAGTTGTGGCAAGGCCACGTGAAGTTATGACCTTTCGAGGAGGATTTAGGTACTCTAATTCTATAATGTGAGACGAGATCTCAGTTATGTGTTGTGATGGTATTGAAGAATTTGAGTTATGGCTCTTTGTGCGAGTCAGTTGTCATGATTCGAGTGTGTTCAAATTGTTCTTATTGGAGCCCGTGTTGTGCTCGTTGTGGCATAGGTCGATGCTGAGGTGTCATGTCACCAGTGTGGTGTGTTATAACCGAAATGATCATTCGAGTCATTAATGAGAGCGAGCATATATGATTTCAGCTCGTTAGAAGAGTAATATCGAGATTTGGCTCCGAATTCTGTTGTAGTATCAATTAAAAGGGAAATGGATTCATGAATGGTTGACTTGAGAGATGGGTTCGATATATCGCGTGTGCGGTTGCCGTGGGCAGGATATGAAGGTGTTGGAATAAGACTCTATCTAATGAGAAATGTTTTTCTGTTAGTACTTGGTTACCTTGGGCAATTGTTGTGACCCGAGGCCATCGTATCGAGCGATTTGGTTGTTTGATACATCATGTGATCTCACCCGGAGTGGCGAGTATGGGCTATTACAGAGGGTTCGGGTGTATGCTGAGTATAGGCATGAGATTAGCATTTGGTATATGATTTCAGGAAGTGTATTGTGGTTTATGGTTCAGATGGACTGTGGAAATTCAACTATACTATGTTATCGGACTTATGAAAGATAGGGTGAAGTGGTATCATCCCGAGTATATACTTGGTGAGGTCATTCAGCTATTGTGTTGAATCTAGTACAACTATGGGTCCGCTCGAGGACGAGCGTTTGCTTAAGTTGGGGAGAATGTGATGACCCGGCCCGTCATCATGTGAGTTATCACCTCGTTATCCCCGTTAAATGCTTGTTAATTTTTCAATATGCATGTTTGGCGAGTTTGAGTCAATTCGGGTTGAGTTTAGTTGGAAATGAGACAAAAAGTCTCTTAGAAGAAGGAATAGTTGGGAAAAGTCAACTAGACGTTGACTTGTGAGTTAGAGAGCTCGGAATCAAATTCTGATGATTCGATCAGTTCCGGGAGGTCATTTATGAGCTAGGAAAGCGATCGTAAGTGAATTTGGAGGTCCGGAGTAGATTTAGGCTTGAATTGGCAAAGTTAGTATTTTCGCGAATTCCGGTTGATAGGTGAAATTTTGATCCGACGGTCGGAATGAAATTCCAAAAATTTATGTAGCTCTATTATGTCATTTTGGACTTGTGTGCAAAATTTGAAGTCAATCGGACTTGATTTGATAGGTTTCGGCATCGAAAATAGAAGTTGGAAGTTCTAAAGTTTATAAAGCTTGGATTGGAGGTTGATTAATGATTTTAGCGTTGTTTGTTGTGATTTGAGGCCTCGAGCAAGTCCGTAATATATTATGAGACTTGTTAGTATACTTTGTTGGGATCCCATGAGGCTCGGATAAATTTCGGAACAGTTTTTGGAAGATTTTTTTGCCGTTTTGGGCATAAATGTAATGATCCAAAGGTCTATTTTAGTTCTTGAGATTCAAATTTGATTTCGAGACTTCGATAATTTAGATAATGAATTATAGGACTGATCTGGTAAGTTTGGTCTAATTTCATCAAGTCGCGATTGGGCTTTTGACGCGAAATGTGAATTAATTGTTTAACAAGAAAAATTGATGTTGCACTGAGTAAATGAGATCCAAATTCAGTTTTGTTTGAACCACTGGATCCGTATCGAAATTACGAAGCCATAGGAAAAAGAATCGTCGAATTCCGAGTTCGTATGATGGAGTTAGAGCCATTTTAGTGAAAATGGTTGTGTGCTGCAATTTGTGTATTGCTGCTGCATTTTTCTGCAGCGTATGAATAGTAATTCCCGTGCGTGAACAGTAACCGCATGGGTGAACAGTGTCGACGTGCATGAACAGTATCCCATGAATAGTGTCGACGCGCATGAACAGTACTCCATGAACAGTAACGCGGGTGAACAGTAATTTTGTTAAAAAACCTTGGACAGAATGGCATTTCATCCGCGAGCAAAACTATTTTTCCACCATTTTTGGTCATTCTTGAGAGATTTTGGACGGGAATTGAAGGGATTTCGACGGGGAATAATTGGAGGTAAGTCTTATGAGTTAAATACATGATTTTATCAAAGAATCTTCCATTAATTCTCTGAATTTGGGTAAGAAATCAAGAAAATTAGGGCTTTGAGCAAAAATCTTAAAATGGGGATTTGAAGGACCATTTGTGGTCCAAATTGGGAGTTCTTGGTATGTACGGACTCGTGGAGAGACGAGGATTCCGAAAATGTGAGTTTTATAATTTTTCGAGAAGCGTACCAAAAGTCGGGTTTTGACAACTTTGTGGGTTTTGATGCAATTTGGGTTATTTCGAATGGGTTACGTGAATTTAGCATATATTGATGTATTATCATTGATTTTGAGCAGATTTGGCAACCGAGGAGATTGATTTGCGAGGCAAGCGCAAGGCGGACCGAGGCTTCTACCGGTTCTGTCACGCCCCAAAATCGAGGGACATGACCGGCGCCTGACCGGGTTGCCCCAGTCAAGCGGACCTGGATGCCTTTCATTCCCACGCGTTACCCCTGTGTTGATTGTTTCTCATTAATCAAATATCTTACTAACCATGAATGATTTCACATTAAACAAATAAAACCATACGAGTGATTCATTAACAAGTTTGCAGTTTTTACAACGCCCGACATAACATAATGTATACATAAGTTTGTCACGCCCCAAAATCGAGGGACATGACTGGCGCCTGACCGGGTTGCCCCAGTCAAGCGGACCTGGATGCCTTTCATTCCCACGTGTTACCCCTGTGTTGATTGTTTCTCATTAATCAAATATCTTACTAACCATGTATGATTTCACATTAAACAAATAAAACCATACGAGTGATTCATTAACAAGTTTGCAGGTTTTTACAACGCCCGACATAACATAATGTATACATAAGACTGGAGTCCCACAGTTTACATGTCTACCGAGCCTCTAGGATACAAAAAAAAGGGAATACAATACTTGCCGGTAACAAGGCTCCGGCTATACCTTACAAAACCAAAATGAAATCTAAACAAAAGTGGCATGAACCACACAGGGCCCCAAGGAAGAAAGGGGCTCACCAAAACGGGCGGTGGAAGGAGAAGGATACTACTGCCGATGAGCTGAAGTGCCTGCTACTGATCCACCTACAATCATAACACGAATGTAGCATCCCCGGCAAAAGGGACGTCAGTACACTTGAATTGTACTGGTATGTATGGACAAACTTTGTCCCAAGTAAACTCAAGCCATTAAACAAGAATCACCGTGTTAAGACAGCCAATAGATTACATCAAGAAGTCAATTTAAGCTAACTAACCATGTTTCCAACCTTTTACTCATTTCAGATAAGCCTCAACACAAGCACATTTAAAGTCCACAAACATAGGGGCAATCAGTGCCCCCCAGGTTGCAAACTCTCCTCTTGTCTCCTTTCACAATTTCACATCATTGATTTTTGTATCAATTTTCAATAGCGATTTCGATCGCTTTCCATCCTTATTGCCCCTCTGACCACCCTTATTACCTCGGCCACCCTTATCACCCCAACCCACACCTTATTTCCTCACGTTGCAGCGCGCAACACGACCCCTCCTTACAGTTTAAAACACAACAATTTCAAACAGCAGATAAGGTACTACACACAATTTCAACAAGTTCAAATAAGCAACTTGCACATTGTTTCATGTTCTCAATTATATTTCGAATCAATATCACAACCATGTTACAATATTTCCACAATTCAAGTGTTTCATCTCTTTCCACAATAAACAAATTCTCAAGCGTTTCGTTTGTTTTACACAAGGTGCCATATAGGCCATCATAATCATTATTCACAATTCTTTACCCATTTCGACTCTCATTTAACTTTCGGTTCATATTCTATACCACATCACCCATATTTCAACAACAACTTTGAGAATTTCACACAATTTGTCAAATTAACATTAACCAAGCAAATTTCACACATATAGGCGATTTCACAAGAATCAAAATTAGCCATACATACCTGGTGATGAGTTTTCTTCCTACTTTATGCTTACCCAAGATATCCTACTCTTGCCAACCTTGTTCTTGAAGACTCTTACTTCTACTCACTTCTTTTTACTAGAAATCAAGTTCAATAATCATGCATGAGTGTAAAAATTCTATTTTCAAAAGCTATTATATGCAAACCTCTCTTTACCCAGTTTAAAACTGAAAATCAAAGAAAATAGTTAGGGTTTTTACCTTGAAAAGATTGGGGAAGTTGAATCTTTGCCCTAGAATCCTTTGAACTAAGATGATTGGAACAATCTTTGAAGATGAAAGATTTCTCTCTCTAAAAACCCTCTCTTCTCTCTCTAATTTTGGTAAGATGATATGATAAAATGAAGAAGAAAGGTGTTATATTAAAGAAGAGATCGGGTCAAAATGTTACAAAAATATGGACCGGGTCAATTATGCGGTGCACTTTGCGACAGCAGAATCAACATGCGGTCCATATAGTGACCGCAGAATGGCCTCAAAATTACACAGGTTCTGTTACAGAATGCGACCAATATGCGGTCCGCATTCTTGATCTGCGGTCGCAAAATGCACCGCAGATTCACTATGCGATCGCATATAGACCGCATTTTCAACATGATTTTGGGAAACTCTCTGGTACGCTTTGCGGCAAGAATGCGGTCCGCATAACAGGTTTGCGGTCGCATTCTTGACCGCATATTTGACACTTTTCCGGAAAACTTTATTCTCTACATTTTTGACACTTAAATCACTACCAAGGGTCCGAACCGCGGCGAGCAAGCTCGCCGCGAAGAATTCTACGCATTCCTAACACATTATTCGGACCATGACACCACACCTACTAGGTTTTATGCACAAAAATGTTACGGGGCCTTACAGGTTCGAGGTGAGTGGTAGTAGTAAACAATGTACTGAGGGTTTGAAACCCCGTACTAGCACTTCACAGTGCTATATTGAGATGAGACACGCGTTCTATGACGGGCGTGGTGACATTGTGATTGGGGGTTCGGACTTAGTCCTTCCCGACTAATAGAATACTGTGTTGTATGACTGTTACTGAGATTATAACCGCACAATTGGGCTAACAGCCATG
This sequence comes from Nicotiana noctiflora, assembly GCA_032618575.1. Lineage (NCBI taxonomy): Eukaryota > Viridiplantae > Streptophyta > Magnoliopsida > Solanales > Solanaceae > Nicotiana > Nicotiana noctiflora. The sequence continues at coordinate 146,957 of JASVEL010014253.1, read as the reverse complement.
TTTGGGGCCTTGTGCCGATCTGTAGAGCATTAGGGAACCTATAGAGCTAGGTGACCCTTATATCATGTTGGAAACATACACTCAGCCGTAGCTCTAGCCGTATAGCATAATATGAGCCCGTACTAGATGTGTACATTGAGAGAGATTATCTAGGGTGGAATCCCCTGTTCTAGCTGAGTGGGCCTGAAAGGCCAAGTCTATATTGACTGAGATAGGGTCTAGGACCCACTGTGATATATTATATTGGGCCTGAGAGGCCAAGTCTATATTGACTGAGACAGGGTCCAGGACCCACTGTGATACATTATATTGGGCCTGAGAGGCCAAGCACATATTGACTGGGATAGGGTCGAGGACCCATTATGGGGTATTATATATATATACCTATATTGGATCGGGCCGCACGCCGCAGCAGTATATATATTGGATCGGACTGCACGCCGCAGTAATATACATGTAATATATATGTGGGACGGACTGCACGCCGTAGTATTATTTCGCTTGGGCTGTAGGAGCCCCTTCGGAGTCTGAGTCTGCACACATTCTCAGTGAGCACTGGTGTATATTATGGGATCGGGCTGCACGCCGCAGCAGTATAGAGATATATACATATATATATTGGATCGGACTGCACGCCGCAGTAATATTTGTGTGGATCGTGCTGCACGCCGCAGTATTATAGTGCTTGGGCCTAGGGAGCCCCTCCGAAGTCTGTATACACCCCCAGTGAGCGTCGTCGACGTTAAATGGAGCGGGCTGCGCGCCGCAGCGGTATATGTATTGGAGCGGGCTGCGCGCCGCAGCGGTATATGTATTGGAGCGGACTGCGCGCCGCAGCATTATACTTATTCATATTCATATATATACTGAAATATTTATATGTTATAGACAGATGTATATGTCTCCATATATTGAGATGGTTGTATACCGTAGTGGTACGAGCGAGGATGTGGTCAGTGTGGGACCTAGATGAGATAGATGTGGACTGGGGATCAGAGTACTCATTATAGTGATGACTAACCTGTGGGGTTGCCTTAGAACTGTTTAGTGATAGTACAGGAGTTCTTATTTTTAGTTATTGTTTATTATTGTTGCTCACTGAGTTGAAATATACTCACCCCACTCCCCTGCACTTTTTGTGCAGATATACAGGTTCATGAGGGCAGTTGAGCTATCGCAACTGCTTTATTATCCCCATTCTGTGGAGACTTCGAGGTAGCTGCCGACGTCCACAGTACCTGACCTCTTTCTTTTTATCATTTTGTTGTCTCCATTCCGGTTAGACTTGATTGTGTAGTAGATCTCATTTGTAGAGGCTCAGACTTGTGACACCACGATTTGGTTGGGACTGTGTTCTTGTATTTCATTTCTACACTTCTTGATTTGTTATGAAAATAGGCTAATCACGCCCATTAATCGGTATTAATTATACTTGGCTGGTAATTGGATAAGATGGTCGGGCTTGCCTAGCAATGTGTTGGGCGCCATCACGACCGGGGTTTGGGGTCGTGACATACACAGTCTAGTACCATTGAAAATCAGGATATTGAGCCTAGATTTAGGACGATTATTTGCATCATATCTGACTTAGGGGACTCAGCACAGGGGTTAGGTCCATCCAAGATAGGTGACCCGGATATCAAAGACCAAGCATGATTATATGTTGCATTTATTTGTCCTGGACTATTATGCTGACCGACTAAATACCTGAAAACAAAAAGAGAGAAAAAAATAGCGATTTTTCGAATAGCAATACAGAAATATTGACGAAATATTGTCGAAATTTTGAGAAAAAAAAAGCGTAAAAATAGTCGGAATATTTTTTGTCGAAATAGTTGGTCTTAGAACAATTTGACCGAACTACGCTGGTTTGATTCTCACCACTTGGCGAGATACGTAGGCAACCCGTGACGGGTCAAACCACCCCTTTTCAAAAAATAACCAAAAAATGTCGAGTTTTTAGTTTTTAATAAAATCAAAGCGATGCCGTTTTTGAAAATAGCCGAATATTCCGAAAGGACGCCGGAAGGCTGTTTGTGCAAAAATGGCCGCTTTTGAAGTCATTTTCTTTAAATAATAATAGCCTTGAAATTTTCGAATGAAATATGGAAAGGTTGATTCTTTTGAAATAATGAAAATTTTCCCTAAAAAGATTTTTGTTTTCTTTTTTAGTCAAATAATTTGAGTTTAAATCGCCTTTAATAAATGTGCAGGATGAGCACAATACAAAATGAACCCTTTTCATTAATGAAAAAGATCCCTTTGGAGTTACGATTGTGGTGGAACGATTTAGGCCAAGATGGACAGGATTGGGTCAACAAATATTTGAAAGATATTACTAGGCTGCTTGACATAGTACCTCGAGGTGATATTATTCGAGCTTTAGTTGCCTACTGGGATCCCACACAAAACGTGCTCCACTTCTCGGACTTTGAGCTTACTCCGACATTGGAGGAAATTGTCAACTACATCGGAAAGGGTGAGGTTCCCTTAAAAGACAAGTATCCGGTTGCTCCAAGGGCCATCATTGTGCATAGATTCCCCAACTCCTTGAAGATTTCCAGAAATGTTCAAAATGAAGATTTGGTCCACGGGTTTTGCACCATGAACTTTATATACCGCAGATATGGTCACGTTGGAGGATTTAATGTTCCAACGAACAAACTCTGCAGCAAAGCGAACCGGGCTAAATGGGTGGAATACGGGCATTTCGCCTTTATGGTAGCCTTTCTGGGGTTAATTATATTTCCAAGGAAAGACGGAAACATCGACATTAGAGTTGTCGGGATTTCCAATACTCTCCTTACCCAGGACGACAGTACTTTGGCACCAATGATAGTGGCTGATATCTTCCATGCTCTCACGGCCTATAAAGCGGGAGAAGATTTCTTCGAGGGGTATAATCTACTACTTCAGATGTGGATGATAGAGCATTTATGCCGCCACCCGCAGTATTCGAGCTATGGATCGTCTAAAAAGACTTGTATCGAAGAATTCTACATAAGGACAAAAGAGGCCAAGTTTCCAGACGGGTCGAAGGGTTGGATAACATATTTTCGATCGCTGACTGCTAGCCAGGTAGAATGGGCATATGGATGGTTGCCCCTCAATGAAGTCACATATATGCCAGTAGAAGGGTTGTATTTTCTTTTAATGGGTATCAAGAGTATCCAACCTTATGCACCATACCGAGTACTACGGTAACTCGGAAGATATTAGATTGTGCCAAAAGATGGGGACCTCAGCCTTCAAGCAATAGAGATCAGTCCCGATGGGCAATTCCCCGAAGCAAAAATCCGGCAAATATGGAATGAGTGCCAATGTCTGAGAGTGGACACTTGTGTGAGAGATCGTGCTAGAGGTGAAGTGTCATCGGGATATTCCGCATGGTACCGTAGAGATGTTGAGCATGAGAGACCGATGAAGAGACCTCATATTCAAGATTTTGCTGAGCAATCAAAGGAACAAAGGGATTGGCTGGCCAAGGAGAATAAATATCGAGCCAGAATCAGCATATTGGAGTAAAGGTGTAATGTGGGCCGGTTCAGGACCGGGACCGGACCGGGACCGCGGGCCTGGCGGTCCCAACGGTCCTGGTGGGTCGGTCCTGCCGAGCCGGTCTTCCTGTGGGCCTAAAGCCCGTGACGGGCCGGTCCAACCGTGTAGGACCGCGAGACCGGGACCGCTAAGACCGGGACCGGGTAGCGGTCCTGGGCCGGTCTTCGCTGGCCTGGCGGGCCCCAAACGGTCCCAACGGTAATATTTTTAAATTTGTTTTTTTTTTAAAAAATGGCCCAACGGCCAGATTTGAAAACTAGCCGTTGGAGGTGAAAAATAGCCGTTTTTGGCTTTAAATTTTTGCCAAATGGTCCCCAAACTTTAATATAACCCCAAACTTTATATAATTACACTTTTTCCTAATTCTCAACTATAAATACCCCCCCCCCATTATTTCATTTTAACTCACCAATTCATCAATCTATCTTAATCTCTCTCAATCTCTCTCAATTGCTTATATTATTATTCCAATTTTGTGAAATTTTGTGAAGTTGGTGAATTGAAGTATTCAAGTCTTCAAGTCTTCAACAATTTGCAATTTTCAATTTTGAAGAAGTTGTTCGTCAATTCGGTAAAGTCATTCCGACTCTTAATTTTTAAGAATATATTTTGTGTTATTTTGTTTGCATAAATATAATTAAAATGGCATTTTCATTGAAAAAAATGTTTAGTGCTAAGGGAAAAGCTAAAATGGGTGAAAGTAGTCGTCAACCAACTAACCTTCCCCCCCCGGTTCCCCGACCTACCCGTCCTAGTGGTCCAATTATTCTTGATAGTGATAATCCCTGTTTTCAATTTAGCGATACTGAATTTTGTCATAATATTTCTCGAGAAGATCAACTAGATAATGAAATTATGACTGCTCTTTATCCTAATTTACAACTTCGTAGGCAATTGGATTTTGATGAAACCCAAGAGGATTTTGATGAAACTCAACAGGATGTAGATGAAACCCAAGAGGATTTAGATGACACACCTACTAGTCCGGCTAATAACCCAACTGAACCACAACACCCACCTGTACAAACACCGACTTTTAATAGACAACCTTCTAAACGCCAAGAAACCTCATTAGTTTGGCAATTTTTTACTCAACTAAGAGATCAAAATAAGGCTCAATGTAAAAATTGTAATAAATTGTTGGTTCATCAATATACGCGTAGTGGCACGGGTACTTTGACTAGACACATACAAACACACCCTATTGAAAAAGCTAAATATAACAGATTAAAAGCACAGCTAGAGGGGACAAGTGTAGAAAAAGCGGGTAACGCTAGTACAGGTTCTAATCTAGTTCAACCTGGAATACATACTGTCACCGGAGGTATATTATATTACGATCCAAACAAAGATAGGGAAGAATTAGCAAAGATGGTTACCGTTATGTGTTTACCGTATACTTTTCCTTCTAATCCTAATTTTGTGCATTATATTAGAAAAGTTTTTAATCCTACTTATAAAGGTTGGCCTCGTGCAACGGTTAAGGCCGATATATATAAATTTAAACATGAATACGAACAATATTTGCGGTATTTATTTAGTCATATAACTAATAGAATTTCTATTACCATCGATATTGGTAGAAGTAATAATGATTGTGACTACCTAACTGTTACTAGTCACTGGATTGACGAGGAGTGGATAATGCAAAAACGCATTCTTGCGTATAGAATAATTAACTCCCGTCACACAGGTAAGTTTATCGCTAACACCGTTGGTGATATTTGTAGATATTTCTGCATTAATGATAAAATAATGTCAATTTCTATGGATAATGCTTCTAGTAACACTAGTGCAGTAGGCACTCTTACAAACACATTAAATCCTGCATTTAGTAATATATTTCATGTTAGATGTATTTGTCATATTTATCATTTAATTGTCGGTGATGGTATGCGAATTTTAAATGTAGAAATTGAAAAGGTTAGAATGGCTCTTAATTGGCTTTTTTATTCTAACCGTAGAAGTAGACTTAGGGAGTATTATAAAAAAGTGATGAATATGGCCTTAGAGAAAGAAAGGTTCCTAAACCTTGCCCCACTAGGTGGAATTATATGTACGAAAGTTTAGTAGTTGCTTACGAATATAGGAACCCTATTAATGCAACGTTCAATGCTCGGGTTGAGGGTGTGGATGATGATGAAATGCTTACAACCCAAGATTGGACTAATGTTAAAACTCTTATAGATTTTTTAGAACATTTTCACGCTGCTACAAATGTATTTTCCGGACAATATTATCCAACTATTTCTAATTGTTTAGTTTATATTGCAGCATTATGTGCATTATTTGTGGATTATAACGAGGGTGGGCCTATTTATGAACTTGCTATAAATGCAATGAAAGAAAATTTTGACGAATCTTCCCATCTAAATGAGCTTCAAGTTTACTTGTCGCAGGGACTAGAGAAGGAGAATCCAGACGGGAGTTTTGAGCTTTTGGAATGGTGGAAGTTACGGGAAAAACATTTTCCTGTTCTTGCAAGGATGGCTCGCGATATATTATCTATTAAAGCTTCAACAGTTGCATCAGAGAGCGCCTTCAGTCAAGCAAGACTTCAAATAGGAGATCATAGAGCATCTATGAGGGAGAGCTTGGAGAAGTCGGTGCTATTTAGAGATTGGATCCGCTCGGAAAGAAGAAACTTTGGACTTGCAGAATCACAACCGGATGTGGATGACGCTTACGAAGAAATGATTGCAGAGCTTGTTGAGGATGCTGCTTCGCCGGGAAGTGGTGATGAACAAGCTTCTTTTCCACCACCGCCAACGGAACCTCCTCCAAATCTTGAAGGATTTATGAGATTTGTTAGAGATATGTAGATTGTGTTGTAAATTGTACTTTGGCACATCTTATTTAGTTTTTTTTCCTTTTAATGGTGGTATTAGTACCTTGTTGTGCTCATTCCATTGGGGGAGAGAAGATTAATAAAGATATGTCACTTTTAGTAATAAACATTATTACACAAGTTTTTGATTTATCTCTTAATACATAATATATATCTATTTCATACATATACATATAATATATATACATAATATATATTATATATATACATAACATATAAACTTAACATATATATATACTTAACTTATATACATACTTACCATATACTTAATAACTTAACTTATATATATAACTTAACTTATATATATACTTAATATAAGTACTTAATACATATATATAAGTTAAGTTTATATATGTTAAGTATATATATATATTAAGTTATATATATATACTTAACATAGATAAACTTAACTTATATACTTAACTTATATAAACTTAATATATATATATATACTTAACATATATAAATTTAACATATATAAATACTTAACATTTATATACTTACCATATATATATATATATATATATATATATATATATATATATATATATATATATATATATATATATATATATATATATATATATATATATATATATATATATATATATATATACATACACTTAACATATATATAGTTAACATATATATACTTATTAAATAAATTTTTTTTTTATTAAAAGCCCACGAAGCCCACGAAGCCCGCCAGGCCCGGACCGCCATGCCCGGGACCATGTGGGCTTAGGCCCGTCAAGGGCCGGTCTTACCCACCAAGCCCACGAAGACCGGGACCGCGAAAACCGGGACCGCCAGGCCCGGGACCGTTTAGGACCGGGACCGCCAGGACCGGGACCGCGAGGCCCGTTTAGGCCCGGGACCGGCCCAGAATACACCCTTACTTTCAATAACCTTAAATTTGAAAGCAGCTTACAAGCAGCAGCCGATGAGGGTGAAAAGAAGCAGCTGATGAAGGAAAATGAAACATTAAAGGCTCAGATTGCGAAGATGAAAACAGCAACCGAAACCCCAGTTCGACTTCCCCCGGATGAAAAGTTAATTGAAAATCTACGGCGCAAGGTGAACGATTATAGCTTTGATTTAGATAAAGCTGAGAAGGAATTATTTGGGGTTCGAAAACAATTGGTCAAGAATGCCGAAGAAAGGGCTCGGATGATCCGACAGTTAAAGGATGAGCATAATGTTGAAGTAGCCCGACTAAGGTAGAAGATTGTTACGACCGAGGTCAAAAGTAGCAAAAAAAAAAATAATTTGATATAGAGAGAGAACATTGTTACATGGCCATGGCCCGGTTAGATATGGAGCTACAACAACTTCAAAAGAAGAGCCAGCAAACCTTGGATGCTCGTGTCGAACAAATTGGGAGGTTGCTTCAAGAAAAAGGGGTCGTCGGGGAAAGAATTGTCAACATTGCTCACTACATTACGCGGAAATGCCAATTGTGCGAGGATATGACCCAGTCTACCTTTACCACAACAGCAATGATCTTTGTGAAACAAGTGATGACCGACCTGGACAAACTCCAAAAGGGATTAGCATATAGGCCTGCGGTAAGACCGAATGATGTCTCGCGGGCACTAGGGGCTTTAATGTATTCATAGGGCATGCATTTTTGTATTTGTATTTTTGAAGGTTGTAGTACAACATTATCTTTTGTAATCAATATTTGAATATCAATGAAATTGAAAATCCAAAAAGTTGTCATTATTTCTCCTTATATGCTATTACTTGAGCGATAGGCAAACATATAGGATCGAAAAACGAAAAAAAAAGGAGAAAAAGGAAAAAAAGAGAGAGAGAAAAAAAAAGAAAAAGAAAAAGAAAAAGAGAGAGAAAACAATGAAAGCAATGGAAAAGATGGGTGGAAACAAAAGAAAAAGAAAAGCCGAAAAAAGAGAATTGGCGGGTCAAAAGAAGAAAAATAATGCCGGGATGATGCATAATTGCCAGGCAAAAGTTGTGTTTTCAAAACTTATGATGTTTATCTATTGTGATCTAACTATTAGCAAGTTTTTGTCATTGATGAGTATCAGATAAAATAGTTAGCGACTGGCATTTTGGCACATCACAACTACAACACTCGTTCTAAAAGTATGACAAAAGCAGTTAACCCAAGAAATTGAGCCGACAATCATGGATCCCGTGCAGGAGGAGGAAGTGATAGATGTGAATAGCATGAAGGAAGAAGTTTATAAGCTTAAATAGCAGATGTCGGAAATGTATCAGGCTTGGTCAAGGGGGAAACCCTTACCTACTTACCCAGCTAACCCCACATATATTCCTCCATCAAATCCGAACCAAGATCCACCCACCATGAACTCATTTTCTACCTACCCTACTTACACACACTATTACGCCACTACATCACAAGTACCACCCTCACTGCCTAAACAAGCTCCACCACCACCACCCCAGGCCGCTCCCGTGTATGTGGCACCACCACCAGCCACTTTACATAAATCCTCTAGTGAGCCTGTATTTCATATCCAGGATAACCATTACTTCCCTCCAGGACCCACCTTTAGACAACATGATTCGTACACCCCACTTATCAATATAACGGAGGAGGAGAAACCTGCTAGAAACCCTAAACAACGGGAGATGGCCAGGAAAATGAAGAGCCTTGAGCAGTCGTTTCGCAACATGCAGGGTCTGGGAGGCCAAGTTAGTGTGGCATACAAGGACATGTGTTTGTTCCCCGAGGTACAGCTACTCGCTAGGTTTAAATTGCCAAAATTTGACATGTATGATGGCCATGGTGACCAGTGGCCCATCTAAGAGGATATTGCAGCAAAATGCGTGGAGCTGGGGGAAAGGATGAACTACTTATGGCCTATTTCAGTCAAAGCCTCAGTGGCTCAGCATTGGAATGGTACACCCGCCAAGATCATACCTGATGGTTCATGTAACGACCCGATCGGTCGTTTTGAGCCCCGACGCGTCATTCAGCAGATTGAGGCCATGAACAACTTCATCTTAGGTATATTGACTTGTGTGTATGGTCAGAATTAAAATTCAGGAAGTTTGGAGTCAAATCTAAATGGAAATTCTCACTTTGAAAGCTTAAAGTTGAAGAAATGAACTAGGATTTGGAATTTTGAGTAAATGACCTCGGAATTGGGATCTAAAAGTTCCAGCATGCTCGTATGATGATTTTGAACTAGGGCGTATGTCCGGATTTGGTTTTTGATAACCCGTGAACATTTCGACGTATATGGTGAAAGTTAGTATTTTAGAAAAATTTCATAAATTTGGGTTAGAAGTCATTTTAGAGTTATAGATGTCCAATGTGATTCCGAGTCTGGAATAGATCCGTATGGTGATTTTGGAGTTGGGAAAGCGATCGAAAGTGAATTCGGACATCCGGAGGTCATTTTGAAGTCATTTGGCTAAATATAGGAATTTGAAGGTTTTTGAGAAAATTCGACCGTAAGTGAAAATTTTGATATCGGGGTCAGAATGCGATTCCGAAAGTTGGTACAAGTCCGTAATGTCGAATGTGACTTGTGTGCAAACTTTGAGTCAATTCGGATCGATTTTGGTAGGAAAAGGGACCATTAATCTCTTTAAGGAAAGCTTAAGTTGGAAAAGTCAACCCAACATTGACTTATGAGTTAGAGGGCTCGGAACTGAATTCCGATGATTCGGTTAGTTTTGGGGGATGACTTAAGACTTAGAAGCGCAATTGGAAGTAATTTTTGAGGTCCGGTGAAGAAGTTAGCCTATTTTGGCGAAGTTAGTATTTTGGCGAATTCCGGTTGATAGGTGAAATTTTGATCCGACGGTCGGAATGAATTTCCGAAAATTTCTGTAGCTCTGTTATGTCATTTTGGACTTGTGTGCAAAATTTGAGGTCAATCGGACTTGATTTGATAGGTTTCGACATCGAAAATAGAAGATGGAAGTTCTAAAGTTCATAAAGCTTGGATTGGAGGTTGATTCATGATTTTAGCGTTGTTTGTTGTGATTTGAGGCCTTGAGCAAGTCCGTAATATATTATGAGAGTTGTTAGTATACTTTGTTGGGATCCCATGAGGCTCGGTTAAATTTTGGAACAGTTTTTGGAAGACTTTTGCCGTTTTGAGCATAAATGTAATGATCCAAAGGTCTATTTTTAGTTCTAGAGATTCAAATTTGATTTTGAGACTTCGAGAATTTAAATCATGAATTATAGGACTGATCTGAAAATTTTGGTTTAATTTCATCAAGTCATGATTGAGTTTTTGACTCGAAATGTGAGTTAATTGTTTAACGAGAGAAATTGATGTGTCACTGAGCAAATCAGATCCAAATTCAGTTTTGTTTGAACCAATGGATCCGTATCGCAATTACGAAGCCACGGGAAAAAGAATCGTCGAATTCCGAATTCGTATGATGGAATTAGAACCATTTTAGTGAAAATGGCTGTGCTGTAATTTTTCCTTAAAAAGCTGCTACAATTATGAACAGTGAACAGTCCCGCGAGTGAACAGTAACCGCGCGTGACTGTTCACCCACGCGCATGAACAGTAAATCGTGAAAAAAATCTGGACAGCTTATTAAAACACGAGCCATCAATTTTAGTGAGTTCCAATCTCGGATTTTGGGCAATTTTGAGCGAAAAATCACGGAAATTCTTGAGGTAAGTCCCTTATGATCATGGTTAGTCAATATTATTGAATTATCATTGAATATTCCGGCTATATTACGTGTTTGTGAGGTGTAAACCGGGTATTTAGGCCTAGAAATTTGAAAATGAGATTTGATGATTTGGAGGCCGAATTGTGGTCCGAATTGGGAGTTCTTGGTATGTACGGACTCGTGGAGAGACGAGGATTCCGAAAATATGGGTTTCATAATTTCGAGAAGCGTACCAAAAGTCGGATTTTGACAACTTCGTGGGTTTTGGTGTAAACCGAGTTATTTCGATTGGGTTATGTCTAATTTGCCTATATTGATGTATTCTTATTGATTTTGAGCAGATTTGGCATCCGAGGAGATTGATTTTCGAGGCAAGTGCAAGGAGAGCTAGGACTTCTACCGGTTCGAGGTGAGTGGTAGTAGTAAATAATGTACTGAGGGTTTGAAACCCCGTACTAGCACTTCACAGTGCTATATTGAGATGAGACACGCGTTCCATGACGGGCGTGGTGACAAGGTGATTAGGGGTTCGGACTTAGTCCTTCCCGACTAATAGTATACTGTGTGTTATGACTGATAATAAGTTTATAACTGTGCAATTGGGCTGATAGCCATGTTTGGGGCCTTGTGCCGATCCGTAGAGCATTAGGGAACCTATAGAGCTAGGTGACCCTTATATCGTGTTGGAAACATACACTCAGCCGTAGCTCTAGTTGTATAGCATAATATGAGCCCGTACTAGATGTGTACATTGAGAGAGATTATCTAGGGTGGAATTCTCTGTTCTAGCTGAGTGGGCCTAAAAGGCCAAGTCTATACCGATTGAGATGAGATAGGGTCAAGGACCCACTATGAGATGTTATATTGGGCCTAAAAGGCCAAGTCTATATTGACTGAGGCACGGTCAAGGACCCACTGTGATATATTATATTGGTCCTGAGAGGCCAAGCATATACTGACTGGAATAGGGCCGAGGACCCATTATGAGGTATTATATATATATACCTATATTGGATCGGGCTGCACGCCGCAGCAGTATATATATTGGATCGGACTGCACGCCGCAGTAATATACATGTAATATACATGTGGGACGGACTGCACGCCGCAGTATTATCGCGCTTGGGCTGTAGGAGCCCCTTCGGAGTCTGAGTCTGCACACATTCTCAGTGAGCACTGGTGTATATTATGGGATCGGGCTGCACGCCGCAGCAGTATAGAGATATATACATATATATATTGGATCGGACTGCACGCCGCAGTAATATTTGTGTGGATCGTGTTGCACGCCGCAGTATTATAGTGCTTGGGCCTAGGGAGCCCCTCCGAAGTCTGTATACACCCCCAGTGAGCGCCGTCGATGTTAAATGGAGCGGGATGCGCGCCGCAGCGGTATATGTATTGGAGCGGGTTGCGCGCCGCAGCGGTATATGTATTGGAGCGGGCTGCGCGCCGCAGCATTATACTTATTCATATTCATATATATACTGAAATATTTATATGTTATAGACGGATGTATATGTCTCCATATATTGAGATGGCTGTATACCGTAGTGGTACGAGCGAGGATGTGGTCAGTGTGGGACCTAGATGAGATAGATGTGGACCGGAGATCAGAGTACTCATTATAGTGATGACTAACCTGTGGTGTTGCCTTAGAACTGTTTAGTGATAGTACAGGAGTTCTTATTTTCAGTTATTGTTTATTATTATTACTCACCGAGTTGAAATATACTCACCCCACTCCCCTGCACTTTTTGTGCAGATTCACAGGTGCCCTAGAGCAGTTGAGTTGTTGTAGCTACTTACTCATATTTACTTTTTTGGAGACTACGAGGTAGCTGCCGGCGTCCGCAGTACCTGACCTCTTTCTTTTTATCATTTTGTCGTCCCCATTCTGGTTAGACTTGATTGTGTAGTAGATCTCATTTGTAGAGGCTCGGACTTGTGACACCACGATTTGGTTGGGACTGTGTTCTTGTATTTCATTTATACACTTCTTGATTTGTTATGAAAACAGGCTAATCACGCCGATTAATTAGTATTAATTATACTTGGCCGGTAATTGGATAAGATGGTCGGGCTTGCCTAGCAATGTGTTGGGCGCCATCACGACCGGGGTTTGGGGTCGTGACAAGTTGGTATCAGAGCCTAGGTTAACAGGTCTCGCGAGTCATGAGCCGGTTGGTAGAGTCTCGTGGATCGGTACGGGGACGCTTGTACTTACCCTCGGGAGGCTGCAAACCTTTTAGGAAAGCTTCAAATTCTTGAAATTCTTATCGTGCGTACTTGATTCAGTTTGAGGTATGATTCTTGAAATTCCTTCTACACGTTGATGTGCGCACTCGAGTGCTTAGTGATAATTTGCCTTGATGACTTATGATTCCCCAATCGAGGGACGAGATATAATCTCCGTGAATTCATGTTGGGCCAGTCGGGAGGACTTGAGGCCAGATCTTTGTCTATGGCTTGAGCACCAAGGTACTAATTTCGCGAGCTAGTATTATGAAGTTCGTACGATCGGTATTGATCTTTGTTGTGCAAATGGCAGTTTGATAATGGGAGAGTTGTAAGGTATTCAGGTTCTTGTTGTGATTTGATATGTAGCCCTAGTTATGGGCGTGAGAAATATGTTCATTGCCTCTTAGCGGAAATGTAAAGTGCACAATGTGTGGTAGTATGAGTTTAGACTCAAGAAAATTGAATTGGTTGTGCTATGAGTATTGTGGTGAAAGGTATTTGACATATGTTATGATTCGAGCAGGTGTAGCGCATGTCCATGTATCAATTTTGATAATATAACTTGTATAGTGTTGAGATTAATGTTGTTGATATACATTGCGATGTCTTGTTGAGTTATGGATGTATTGTTAGAATGGTTTGGTGATTCTCTAGCAGGTGGTTAGGCCAAATTACAAAGGAAACTCTGCCGAAAGTTTTGGAAAATTTGGGACTTAGAAAGATTTCTATCACATAAAGAGAGTGGGCTTATTGGTGGTGTGTGTATAAATGCAAGAATTACAGAAGGGCTAAGGTCTCTGATGATTCGAGTCTTTGTTAAGCTTGTAAATGACTTGAGTTTAATCTCACCATAAAATTGTGGCATCATTTGAGTAAAGGATGCTATGAGCGGCTAAAAGTGCTTTGATGTATGGCTCTGAGCCAAGTTGGGGAGGTTGATATTAAATAACTAATTGCACGGTTGTGTGCTATGTGGGCACCGTCTTTAAGTATGTTGGAAAAATTCTGACAAGGTTATGGCGCTTCGTAGATGTGAAGAAATACTAGGATGTTTTGAACTACCGTTGGTAAGGAATGTTCGGTGTATAGAAAAGAAAGATAGCGAATTGTACCTGTAAGTAATCATGTTCTGCGATGTCAGAGTTCTAACAAAACGCGAGTGGTTTTACTCAATAGGACAATTGAATTACAGCTGAATAAGGGTGAATGATGCCCGAGAATAGTTTTGCAGTGTTCAAGATTTTGCTTGTAACAGTCAAGTGCCTTAAGATTGTGTATGTGGCTAAAGATGGCGGTTTCGTTAGAAAAGATCAAGGCTTGTGTTATATCATGTGAATGATGGGATTCTATGTATCCGTATTTAGAAGTAATGATAACAAATTCAAAATCGCAAGAAGTTCTTCAAAATAAAGTGTGGTAGAATGTGGTACTTTTGGGAAATATTTGAGAGAGTATTCAGCGGCCCGTGAGCCTTAGACCGTGTGGTCTTGTGTACGAGTTTTGTGCGGTAAAAAGGGTTGAGGCATTGTCGTGCTACAGTAAAGACTGATATGAAATTAAAGATGAATTAGAAAGGAAATTGGGTAAATGGATCAACTTGTTAATAAACCGAAATGGTATGATAAGGAATACGATTAATTCCTGGTACATGTTTGAAGTAATGAGTCTCGCCGATATTGTGCAATAAAGCTTTTGAGTATTGGCAGTTGTGTAACTCGGTATGGGTATAAGGACTCGGTCCTGGCAATTTAACTTATGCAATGTAATTGGGAGAAAGGGTTTGTAATGTGTTTTACCGTGGTTTGAAAATGAGTGTATTTCCTGTTGGTATGTAAAGCTCGAAATGTGTATTGAGTTTTCTCTATATGGGATCATGAAAGTCCTTGACTAGTTGAGTGCGCTGATGTTGCGGCGTAGGGAAAGGGATATGAATTTTCCCTGTTGTCTTAGTGTGGTATGGTATATGCGATGTGTTATGGAAAGTTGATAACGGCATGTTCAAGGTTTTGAGATCAATTCATATTATATGGGGAGTCATTAAAATCCTCAAGCAGCGTGGGCAGCTGCAGATAATCTGAGAATCAATCTTCCTGGTGATTTAGGAGAATGGTACTGCTATGCTAGTATTTCGGCAGAGTCTATGGTAAAAAGGGGCAGGTAAAATAAATTGATAATATCTAGCGGTATGGTGGTATTCTCCCGTTGGATTGACTGTAATAATTGAGTCATTGATGACATAGTGAAATTTATGAATGGCTTTCGTGGTATGAATGGACGCTTGAGGTGCGTTATGTAATCATACGGTGAAGTACGGAATCGAGCATAGTGATTCCTGTGTTATGTATGTGTTGGAGACTAGAAGTTCTCGTAACCCGCCTACGCAGCGGTGGTATATCGTGTGTATCGGCACCATGTAGCGGTTATCGGAAATTGGAAGCTCTAGTGGCTATCTCCTTACTTGATATGATGCATTTGAATAATGATATACGATTGCTGACTGGTTGTCATAAGCCAGGTTGTCCAGACTAATGTGATATGGACTATGTCAGAAACATGTCGCAAACTGCATGGCAGAGCGCATCGGATCATGCTCCAGCAGGGTGGATGTACCCTAAGGCCAGCGGACGGCTGGTAGGTATTGCTTTGTCAGTTGGGCCTTCGTGGTGGATGTCAGTGTAGAGGTATCTACCATTGATTCAATTCCGGTATTGAGGAACTTTGTCGAATGAGTTTCATGTGACCGAGCTCGAGACATGTTTGTTGCAATGAGCAACTTGAGTCGATGTGCATTCCCTTTTGCTAGATTTATGCGTGGATCGGGTGGCACGCCGCCACATGTATAGTATCTGGATCGTGTGGCACACCGCCACATGTATGGTATTTGGATCGGGTGGCACGCCGCCACATGTATGCTATTGGAACGGGTTGCGCGCCGCAACAGTATGATGTGGGAAATATAGCTTCCTATATGTACCTTGTATACAATACTTCCTCTCTTCTGAGGAATAGTCCGTATTGGATATCGCTCGGGGAATAGCACATCGGTTGTGCCCATACAGGATTCGATAGCATATACTAAATGTATCACCGCGTGTGATTGATTGCTTGAGTTCGGACCTAAATATGTGTGTGGCTGACCGTTTTGAGCATTGCGACTTGAGGTGCTCCATGAGTAATAGTGTTTGGATAGAATCATGAGTTGTGGCAAGGCCACGTGATGTTATGACCTCTCGAGGAGGATTCAGGTACTCTAATTCTATGATGTGAGACGAGATCTCAGTTATGTGTTGTGATGGTATTGAAGAATTTGAATTATAGCTCTTTATGTGAGTCTGTTGTCATGATTCGAGTGTGTTCAGATCATTTCTTATTGGAGCCTGTGTTTTGCTCGTCGTGGCTTAGGCCGATGAGGAGGTGTCATATTACCACCGTGGTGTGTTATAATCGAAATGATCGTTGGAGTCATTAATGATTGCGAACATACATGATTTCAGCTAGATAGAAAGGTAATATCGAGGTTTGGCTCCAAAATCCGTTGTAATATCAGTCAAAAGAGAAATGGCTTCATAAATGGTGGATCTGAGGAATTGTTACAGTTTAGCCCGTGTTTTATTTATCGTTGGCGGTATATGAAAGTGTTGGAATAAGACTTCAACTAATAAGAGGTTTCCATCGGTATTTGGGTATTGTAGGCAACTGTAGTAATAAAGAATGTTATTGTGGTCATATGAGTAAAGTTATGCGAAGTGTAAATTCAACAAAGTTATGCATTAATGTTTGGGTACAACGTGTGGAGATCGATATGGTGGTCGAATGATGGAAACATACTTGGCAGGAAATTCATGGTGTTGGAATTTGGCCTAATGGCTTATTCGCTTGAATAAAGAATTATATCTACAAAATTATATAGCTAATGTGCTCAACTAAGTAATGGTAGCACGGGAAGGTGCATGATGTGTTAAACAAGTTATTTGAGACTACATCATTGTAGTTCTCAGCACGTTCGAGGACGAACGTATGTTTAAGTGGGGGAGATTGTAACGACCCGACCGGTCGTTTTGAGCCCCGACGCATCATTCAGCAGATTGAGGCCATGAACAACTTCATCTCAGGTATATTGACTTGTGTGTATGGTCAAAATTAAAATTCAGGAAGTTTGGAGTCAAATCTAAATGGAAATTCTCATTTTGAAAGCTTAAAGTTGAAGAAATGAACAAGAAATGAACTAGGATTTGGAATTTTGAGTAAATGACCTCGAAATTGGGATCTAAAAGTTCCAGCATGCTCGTATGATGATTTTGAACTAGGGCGTATGTCCGGATTTGGTTTTTGATAAACCGTGAGCATTTCGGCGTATATGGTGAAAGTTAGTATTTTAGAAAAATTTCATAAATTTGGGTTGGAAGTCATTTTAGAGTTATAGATGTCCAATGGGATTCCGAGTCTGGGAATAGATCCGTATGGTGATTTTGGAGTTGGGAAAGCGATCGGAAGTGAATTCGGATGTCAGGAGGTCATTTTGAAGTCATTTGGCTAAATATAGGAATTTGAAGGTTTTTGAGAAAATTTGACCGTAAGTGAAAATTTTGATATCGGGGTCAGAATGCGATTCCGAAAGTTGGTACAAGTCTGTAATGTCGAATGTGACTTGTGTGCAAACTTTGAGTCAATTCGGATCGATTTTGGTAGGAAAAGGGACCATTAATCTCTTTAAGGAAAGCTTCAGTTGGAAAAGTTAACCCAACATTGACTTATGAGTTAGAGGGCTCGGAACTGAATTCCGATGATTCGGTTAGTTTTGGGAGATGACTTAAGACTTAGAAGCGCAATTGGAAGTAATTTTGGAGGTCCGGTGAAGAAGTTAGCCTATTTTGGCGAAGTTAGTATTTTGGCGAATTCCGGTTGATAGGTGAAATTTTGATCCGACGGTCGGAATGAAATTCTGAAAATTTCTGTAGCTCTGTTATGTCATTTTGGACTTGTGTGCAAAATTTGAGGTCAATCGGACTTGATTTGATAGGTTTCGGCATCGAAAATAGAAGATGGAAGTTCTAAAGTTCATAAAGCTTGGATTGGAGGTTGATTCATGATTTTAGCGTTGTTTGTTGTGATTTGAGGCCTTGAGCAAGTCCGTAATATATTATGAGAGTTGTTAGTATACTTTGTTGGGATCCCATGAGGCTCGGTTAAATTTTGGAACAGTTTTTGGAAGACTTTTGCCGTTTTGAGCATAAATGTAATGATCCAAAGGTCTATTTTTAGTTCTAGAGATTCAAATTTGATTTCGAGACTTTGAGAATTTAAATCATGAATTATAGGACTGATCTGGAAATTTTGGTTTAATTTCATCAAGTCGTGATTGAGTTTTTGACTCGAAATGTGGGTTAATTGTTTAACGAGAGAAATTGATGTTTCACTGAGCAAATCAGATCTAAATTCAGTTTTGTTTGAACCAATGGATCCGTATCGAAATTACGAAGCCACGGGAAAAAGAATCGTCAAATTCCGAATTCGTATGATGGAATTAGAACCATTTTAGTGAAAATGGCTGTGCTGCAATTTTTCCTTAAAAAGCTGCTACAATTATGAACAGTGAACAGTCCCGCGAGTGAACAGTAACCGCGCGTGACTGTTCACCCACGCGCATGAACAGTAAATCGGGAAAAAAATCTGGACAACTTATTAAAACACTAGCCATCAATTTTAGTGAGTTCCAATCTCGGATTTTGGGCAATTTTGAGCGAAAAATCACGGAAATTCTTGAGGTAAGTCCCTTATGATCATGGTTAGTCAATATTATTGAATTATCATTGAATATTCCGGCTATATTACGTGTTTTTGAGGTGTAAACCGGGTATTTAGGCCTAGAAATTTGAAAATGAGATTTGATAATTTGGAGGCCGAATTGTGGTCCGAATTGGGAGTTCTTGGTATGTACGGACTCGTGGAGAGACGAGGATTCCGAAAATATGGGTTTCATAATTTTTCGAGAAGCGTACCAAAAGTCGGATTTTGACAACTTCGTGGGTTTTGGTGTAAACCGAGTTATTTCGATTGGGTTATGTCTAATTTGCCTATATTGATGTATTCTTATTGATTTTGAGCAGATTTGGCATCCGAGGAGATTGATTTTTGAGGCAAGTGCAAGGAGAGCTAGGACTTCTACCGGTTCGAGGTGAGTGGTAGTAGTAAATAATGTACTGAGGGTTTGAAACCCCGTACTAGCACTTCACAGTGCTATATTGAGATGAGACACGCGTTCCATGACGGGCGTGGTGACATGGTGATTGGGGGTTCGGACTTAGTCCTTCCCGACTAATAGTATACTCTGTGTTATGACTGATAATAAGTTTATAACTGTGCAATTGTGGCTGATAGCCATGTTTGGGGCCTTGTGCTGATCTGTAGAGTATTAGGGAACCTATAGAGCTAGGTGACCCTTATATCGTGTTGGAAACATACACTCAGCCGTAGCTCTAGCCGTATAGCATAATATGAGCCCGTACTAGATGTGTACATTGAGAGAGATTATCTAGGGTGGAATTCCCTGTTCTAGCTGAGTGGGCCTGAAAGGCCAAGTCTATACCGATTGAGATGAGATAGGGTCAAGGACCCACTATGAGATGTTATATTGGGCCTAAAAGGCCAAGTCTATATTGACCGAGACAGGGTCAAGGACCCACTGTGATATATTATATTGGGCCGGAGAGGCCAAGTATATACTGACTGGAATAGGGTCGAGGACCCATTGTGAGGTATTATATATATATATATATATATATACCTATATTGGATCGGGCTGCACGCCGCAGCAGTATATATATTGGATCGGACTGCACGCCGCAGTAATATACATGTAATATACATGTGGGACGGACTGCACGCCGCAGTATTATTGCGCTTGGGCTGTAGGAGCCCCTTCGGAGTCTGAGTCTGCACACATTCTCAGTGAGCACTGGTGTATATTATGGGATCGGGCTGCACGCCGCAGCAGTATAGAGATATATATACATATATATATTGGATCGGACTGCACGCCGCAGTAATATTTGTGTGGATCGTGTTGTACGCCGCAGTATTATAGTGCTTGGGCCTAGGGAGCCCCTCCGAAGTCTGTATACACCCCAAGTGAGCGTCGTCGACGTTCAATGGAGTGGGATGCGCGCCGCAGCGGTATATGTATTGGAGCGGGTTGCGCGCCGCAGTGGTATATGTATTGGAGCGGGTTGCGCGCCGCAGCATTATACTTATTCATATTCATATATATACTGAAATATTTATATGTTATAGACGGATGTATATGTCTCCATATATTGAGATGGCTGTATACCGTAGTGGTACGAGCGAGGATGTGGTCAGTGTGGGACCTAGATGAGATAGATGTGGACTGGAGATTAGAGTACTCATTATAGTGATGACTAACCTGTGGGGGTCGCCTTAGAACTGTTTAGTGATAGTACAGGAGTTCTTATTTTCAGTTATTGTTTATTATTGTTACTCACTGAGTTGAAATATACTCACCACACTCCCCTGCACTTTTTGTGCAGATATACAAGTTCAGGAGGGCGGTTGAGCTATCGCAACTGCTTTATTATCCCCATTCTGTGGAGACTTCGAGGTAGCTGCCAACGTCCGCAGTACCCGACCTCTTTCTTTTTATCATTTTGTTGTCTCCATTCTGGTTAGACTTGATTGTGTAGTAGATCTCATTTGTAGAGGCTCAGACTTGTGACACCACGATTTGGTTGGGACTGTGTTCTTGTATTTCATTTCTACACTTCTTGATTTGTTATGAAAATAGGCTAATCACGCCCATTAATCAGTATTAATTATACTTGGCCGGTAATTGGATAAGATGGTCGGGCTTGCCTAGGAATGTGTTGGGCGCCATCACGACCGGGGTTTGGGGTCGTGACAGTTCATTTGGGACGATTTGGCTCAATCATTTGCGAACCATTTTCAATATAATCTAGAAATCATCCGTGATAGATTGCCATTGACTAAAATGGAAAAAAGGCCCGGAGAGAGCTTTTGGGAGTATGGTTTCAGGTGGAGGGAACAGGCAGCCCATATGGATCCACCAATGAAAGAAGAAGAAATGGTAGATTGTTTCTTACAAGCTTTTGAGCCGACATACTACGGGCACCTAATGTCTGCAATCGGAAAGACCTTTAATGAGGTAGTGAAGATGGGGAGTTTTGTGGAAGAAGGCTTGAAAATGAACAACATAATGAGTTACTCAGCCATTAAGGACACAAATCAAGCAATTCAGATGGGGACGGGAGGATCAATTGGGAAGAAGAAGAAGAAATAAGAAGAGGCGGTTATAAAGGGAAGACCTTGGTCCCGGGGCTCCAACCCTTATCATCATCAGCCTCGCCCATACCAACCATACCCACCAACACCATATAACCCACCTCCACATTATTATCCTCCAAATGGTCCTCAATTTTCTGTCAAGCATGCCCAGTCTTACCCGCCGCCTCCAATTTTATGGCGAGCCCCAGCTCCTCAGAATGTTTACCATACCCAAAATGCCTACCCACCACCAAAAACTTATAGAAATCCTAGCCGAACCAGTTTTCGTCCCGACCCTAAAGTGAAAAGTGACAAGGCTTAGAGAAAGAAAACATTCACTCCTCTGGGAGAATCATATACTAGCCTCTTCCACCGATTGAGACAATTGGGGATGTTGAGTCCCATTGAGCCTAAAATTCCTAACCCACCACCGAGAAACATAGATCAATCCATCCATTGTGAATATTGTTCTGGGGCACCGAGGACATGACACAGAGAAATGTTGGCACTTAAAGTCTGCGATACAAGAACTCATTGACTCCAGAAGAATTATGGTGCAGGCACCCGAGACTCCCAACATAACGCAAAATCCTTTGCCGGTGCATCATGAAACACATATGATAGAGATAGTACAGGGAGAAAGATACAAAAAACCCTCTCAGACTGTGATGACAATTAAAGCAAATAGCAAGACAGAGGAGAAAGTCGGGAGGGAGAAAGTGTCAGTCGAGCCACCTGCAAAACAACCATCAGTGATGATTGAGCCTGAGTCGGTAAAAGTGATAGTACCAGGGATGAAGCCCATACTCACTGTGAAAGGGGCTTATATAGAAACAGTTGTTATCAAACCGGTCGTTCAGATGCCGATTGTGAATATCGAAGTTGTACCTTGGAATTATGACAAGGCAATTGTTATGTACAAAGGGAAAGAAGTCAAGGGGAAAATCTGCGAAACTCATGGTTTGACCCCGTCTGGGCAATGTTTTGCTCCTGACGATCTGAGAAAGACTAAAGTTGTGAAAGAAAATCCAGGTCATATAAAGAAAGCGGTCGCCGAAGAAGAAGCTAAGGAGTTCCTAAAGAAAATGAAGGATCAAGATTACTCCATAGTTGAGCAATTGAGAAAGACACCAGCTCATATATCTTTGCTATCTCTGCTGATTCATTCCGATGAACACCGAAGGGCGTTAATGAAGATCCTAAATGAAGCTCATGTACCAGAAAATATCATAGTGTGTCATTTGGAGAAAATTACTAACAAAATTTTTGAGGTAAATAGGATAACATTCTCGGACGATGAGCTACCACTAGAAAGGGATGGAGCACAATAAGACGTTATACCTCATAGTGAAGTGTGAGGAATTAGTGGTGACTCGTGTCTTGGTTAATAATGGGTCGAGTGATAATATTTGTCCTTTGTCTACTCTGGAAAAACTAAAAGTTGATCATGAGAGGATTCACAAAAACAATGTCTGTGTGAGGGGGTTCGACGGAGGTGGAACGAACACCGTGGGAGATATCATACTAGAACTCACCATCGGACCGGTGGAGTTCACCATGGAGTTTCAAGTGTTAGATGTTGTTGTGTCCTATAACCTCCTGTTAGGACATCAATGGATCCATGCTGCAAAAGCGGTACCTTCTTCACTACATCAAATAGTGAAATTTGAATGGGATCAGCAAGAGATAGTAGTGCACGGTGAGGATAATGTTTGTAATGCCATTACACCATTCAAAGAGATCGAAGGAGACTAAGGTCCTTGGGTGTACCAAGTGATGGACACCGTAACTGTGAACAAAATATATGAAGGAGAAAACATCCCAGTACCCAAAGTGACCCATGCAGCGGTCATGGTTGCCAAGGAAATGATAAAGAATGGGTTCTCTCCGAGAAAAGGTCTAGGAGTTGCTTTGCAAGGTATAACACAACCAGTTCATCTTCCAGGTAGCACTAATACTTTCGGCCTGGGTTTCAAGCCAACCATTGCCGATATAGAGGGAGCCAAAAGATTGAAAAGAAAGGGTGGACCCTCCCAAACCTATCCCAAAACTATCCTACTCCTTTGTCAAGCCTGGTACACAAAGACGTCCGGCAATTGTCATGCCAGGTCATGGATAAATAAGGCCAGATGAAGAGCTATTAGCAAGGTTTGAGAGGCTGTTTGAAGGCGTGAATATGATAGAAGCAGCCAAGGGAAAAAGCAAGATAGATGTTCAATTTGTTGGACCCCAGATCAGGCTAAATAACTGGGAAGCTACTTCTCTTCCAATCAAGAGGGAGTTGTTGTAGTTAGCTTTTAATATTCCATTCCCAAAACTGTCTTGTTTCAAAAATTGTAATCCTATGTTCCGTCTAGTCAAATGTATCCAAACCTCGTTACCTTTCAAAGTTTAATGAAATGCAATTTCTTTCTTCCTCTATTTTTAGCCTTATTTTATTTTTCTTTTCTTGTACAGTCCAATTTTTGCTGATTTTAATGATGTGTCATGCATGAAGGATTCCTGGTCCAGTCTTGATAATCGGATAGTTATACAGGAAATTGAAAATAAATATGAAGTGGAATATGAGGATGAGGAAGTGTTGGAGAAAATTAGTAAGGATTTGAGCCATTATGAAGAGAAACCCAAACCAAACTTAAATGAGACGGAATCTATTAATTTGGGAAATGAGGAGAATATTCGGGAAACAAAGATCAGTGTGCACTTAGAGGCTTCACTCAGAGAAGATTTGATCGAGTTATTACATGAGTACAAGGACATATTTTCTTGGTCTTATGATGACATGCCCGGGCTCAGTACTGACTTGGTGGTACATAAGTTGCCCACTTATCTAGAGTGCCGGCCGGTTAAGCAAAAGTTAAGAAAGTTCAAAACAGATATCTGTGTGAAAATAAAAGAAGAGGTCAATAAGCAGTTTGAGGCAAAGGTCATACGGTTCACCAAGTATCCCACCTGGTTAGCCAATGTTGTGCCTGTTCCAAAGAAAGACGGAAAGACCAGAGTGTGGGTTGATACCTCAATAAAGCCAGTCTGAAGGATGATTTTCCATTGTCAAATATCCACATATTGATTAACAATTGTGCCAAACATGAGATTGGTTCTTTTGTGGATTGTTTTGCGGGTTATCATCAGATCTTGATGGACGAAGAAGATGCAGTAAAGTCGGCCTTTATCACACCTTGGGGAACATATTGCTACAGAGTGATGCCCTTTGGGTTGAAGAATGCTAGAGCTACATATATGAGGGCAATGACCACTATGTTCCATGACATGATACATCGAGAGATTGAGGTATATGTGGATGATGTTATTATCAAATCCAAAAAGCAGTGTGATCATGTCAAATACTTGAGAAAGTTTTTCCAGAGGCTTCGAAGATACAATCTCAAGCTCAATCCAGCAAAATGTGCTTTTGGAGTACCATCAGGAATGTTTTTGGGATTCATGGTAAGACGGTATGGTATTGAACTAGACCCGTCAAAAATAAAGGAAATTTAGAACTTGCCTCCGCCAAAGAACAAGAAAGAGGTGATGAGTTTGTTGGGCAGGTTGAATTATATTAGTAGATTTATTGCTCACTTGACATCAACCTGTGAGCCCATTTTCAAATTACTAAACAAAGATGCTGCGGTGAATTGCACTAAGGAATGTCAAGATGCATTTGACAAAATCAAGGAATATCCGGCCAATCCTCCTGTGTTGGTTCCTCCAGAACATAGAAGGCCCTTGATTCTTTATTTGACTGTATTGGATAATTCTTTTGGCTGTGTACTGGGGCAGCACGATGAAACAAGGAAGAAAGAGCAAGCAATATACTATCTCAGTAAGAAATTTACATCTTATGAGGTAAAATACACTCAGCTGGAAAGAACATGTTGTGCTTTAACATGGGTTGCCCAGAAGTTGAAACATTACTTGTCGGCTTATACCACTTATCTTATATCTTGGTTGGATCCACTAAAGTACATCTTCCAGAAGCCTATGCCCACTGGCCCACTGGAAGGCTCGCTAAATGGCAAATTCTACTTACAGGAGTTTGATATTGTTTATGTAACCCGCACTGCAATGAAGGCACAAGCAGTCGCTGATCATTTGGCAGAAAATCCAGTTGATGATGAGTAGACATATTTCCCTGATGAGGAGACAATGAATATTGAGGAATTGGAACAAGATGACAAGCCGGGCTGGAAACTATACTTTGATGGGGCCGCCAATAGCAAAGGGGTCGGAATTGGAGCAGTGCTCATTTCAGAAACGGGTCAGCATTATCCTTTTACCGCTCAGCTCTGATTTTTTTGTACTAATAACATGGCCGAGTACGAAGCATGTATACTGGGATAAATAATGGCAACAGATATGGGTGTTCAAGAGTTTTTGGTCATGGGTGACTCGGATCTCTTGATACATCATATTCAGGAAGAATGGGAGACAAGAGATTTGAAACTGATACCATACCAACAGTGTCTACATGAATTAACTTAGAGATTTCAGTCCATAGAGTGCAAACATATCCCAAGAATGCTCAATGAAGTTGCAGATGCCCTGGCCTCATTATCGTCCATGTTGCACCATCTGGACAAAGCTTATATAGATCCACTACAAATACAAGTTCGTGATCAAAATGCTTATTGTTTCACGGTAGAAGAGGAACTTGATGGAGAACCATGGTTCCATGATATTAAAGAATATTTGAGGATGGGGGTGTACTCAGCGCAAGCCACGGGAGATCAGAAAAAGGCTATAAGGCGACAAGCGAGTGGATTTTTCTTCAGCGGAGGAATTTTATACAAGAGAACCCCGGATTTGGGTCTACTTAGATGTATAGATGCACAGCATGCCGCTACAATCATGGCTGAAATACATACAGTAGCTTGTGGACCTCATATAAGTGGATATGTTTTGGCCAAGAAAATATTAAGGGCTGGATACTATTGGATCACAATGGAGCGAGATTGCATTAGATATGTACGAAAATTCCATCAATGCCAGATACATGGGGACTTGATTCATTCCCCCACCCTATGAGTTGCATACAATGTCAGCAGCATGACCTTTTGTCGCCTGGGGCATGGATGTCATTGGTTCGATAGAACCCGCAGCATCTAACGAGCACAGGTTTATCCTGGTAGCTATTGATTATTTCACTAAATGGGTGGAGGCGAAGACATTAAAAGCAGTAACAAAGAAGGCAGTAGTGGATTTCGTACATACAAATATCATTTTCTGGTTCGGAATTCCCAAAATGATTATCATGGACAATGGAGCAAATCTTAACAGTCACCTCATGGCGGAGGCATGTCAAAAGTTCAAAATCTTGCACCATAATTCCACACCTTATCGGCCTAAAGCAAACGGAGCAGTTGAGGCTGCAAATAATAATATTAAGAAGATTCTCCAAAAAATGGTGGAGGAATCAAGACAGTGGCATGAAAAATTACCATTTTCTCTAATGGGTTATCGTACTACTGTGCGTACTTCAATTGGTACAACCCCTTACTCATTGGTATACGGAACAGAAGCAGTGATACCTGCAGAGATTGAAATACCTTCCTTCCGGATTATAGCCGAGGCTGAAATTGATGATGATGAATGGGTAAAAGCCCGGTTGGAGCAATTGAGCTTGATCAATAAAAAAATATTAGCAGCAGCATGTCACGGACAGTTGTACCAACGAAGGATGGCCAGAGGAGATAACAAGAAAGTACGCCCACAGAAATTCGAAGTTGGACAATTGGTGCTGAGACGTATTTTACCACACTGGGCCGAAGCAAAAGGAAAGTTTGCACCTAATTGGCAAGGGCCATTCATGGTGTCCCGGATATTGTCCAACGGAGCTTTATATCTAACATATATGGAAGGGAAATGTGTAGAAACTGCTATCAACTCCGATACAGTCAAGAGATACTATATATGATTTATTTTTCATGTATACAATTGTATTTATCATAATTTTGAAATTGAAATGATGAAGGCATTTTATTTCTCGATCCAAACACTTTACCCATTGCTACCCCTTTTGAGCCTTACTACATTATTCTTCCATACCCCTCTCTCGGAATCAATTATGAAATGAAAAATGAAATGAAAAGAAAATAAAAAGAGAAGATTGAAAAAGAGAAAAAAAAAAGAGAAACAAAAGAAGAAAAAATGATCAAAAAAAGAGAAGAATAAAATATATGAAAAATATACAAAAGAAGAAAATTGGGAAAAAGTCAAATGACGAAGAAACCTTAGGGTATGAACTACGTCTGACTTGACCCCGAAAGGGTACGTAGGCAGCCTCAATGAGGTTCAGTCGCGACAGAAATAAAATCCAAGATTCCCCAAATATTGAAACTGGGGCAAAAGTTATGTTTTTATGATTCCGAGAGTTCTAATTATTTTTGAACCCACGTTTAATATTTTGAGCCTTCATACCCTTCTTTTTAAACGCATCCAAAAGCCACATTACGGTCCAAAGAAAGACCATCTGATTAATTTCAGGAAAATGACAATGCAACGGGAAGAAAGAGAAACACATCAGGGACAATACCCGGGAATTTGGAAACAGAAAAATAAAGATAAATAAATGAGAGAGTCTTATTGGTGGAAACTCTCACGGGCACCATAAGGTGAATGTGAGTTCAGAGAGATAAACAAATGAGTGTTATTGGTGAAAACCCTCACGGGCACCATAACGCGAATGTGAGGAACGACATGATGAAATAGAGGTGGCAAGATAAGAAAGTTTTTGGGTTGATGGAAAGGTAAAATTAAGTCAGTAACGATTTGATTGGACAGACTGGGCCGGATATTCAAATGCATGGCATGGTTAAAGGAATCAGTCTTCATACCCAGATAAGTTCTGTCTTTACTTCAAAATATCCTCACCCCTAAAATTCAGGTCATTGCACTTCATTCTATTTGTTCAAACCCAGTGGAAGCTAACTACCAGCTTCTCATGTTGGAAGGCATATTAATTTTGGATCCTTCAAAGGAAAAGAAAAAATAAAATAAAAATGGCGATCACATAGCCAAAGGGAATAAAAGGGAAAAGAAATAAACAAAAGAGAATCACAACGAAGAATTGGGAAGGCGATCAGGAATAAACTACAAAGCAGTATGAAGCATGATGAGGCGGACAGTGGAAGCAAGGCCAGCAAGAATGCCAGTTGCTAACCATCATTTTATTACTAATAAATTGTTCACTGATTAAGATAGGGACAAAAGATTAAAATTCTTACTAATCAATTTAAAGTGAATGTGACCAATGTGGGAGAAAACCATCAAAAAGAAGCAGCAATAAAGAAGAGAGTCCACAATGGAGAACTCAATAATCAGGAACCTACCCGAACAATGAAGGAGGTAGCATCTTTTATTTTTCAAAATTACACCCAGTTATCAAACTGAGGGAATACTTTTTTGCATTTTCATTTCTGCATCAGGCGCCCGCCTGGATAACAAGTGAATATTTTCTGCATTTTAATTTCTGCATCAAGCACCCACCTGTATAACAAGGGAATACTTTTCTACATTTTCATTTCTGCATCAGGTGCACCTGTATAACAAGGGAATACTTTTCTACATTTTCATTTCTGCATCAGGCGCCCACCTGGATAACAAGGGAATACTTTTCTGCATTTTCATTTCTGCATTAGGCGCCCACCTGGATAACAAGGGAATACTTTTCGGCATTTTCATTTCTGCATCAGGCGCCCACCTGTATAACAAGGGAATACTTTTCAGCATTTTTATTTTCATGCATCAGGCGCCCACTTGGATAACGACATAATACTTTTCAGCATTTTAATTTATGTTCAGGCGCCCGCCTGTATAACAAGGGAATACTTTTCAGCATTTTAATTTCTGTTCCGGTGCCCACCTGTATAACAAGGGAATACTTTTCAGCATTTTAATTTCTGTTCAGGCGCTCACCTGTATAACAAGGGAATATTTTTCAGCATTTTCATTTCTGTTCAGGCGCCCACATGTATAACAAGGGAATACTTTTCAGCATTTTCAATTTCTGTTCAGGCGCCCACCTGTATAACAAGGGAATACTTTTCTGCATTTTTATTTTTGTTCAGGCGCCCACCTGTATAACAAGGGAATACTTTTCAGCTATTTTCAATTTCTGTTCAGGCGCCCACCTGTATAACAAGGGAACACTTTTCAACATTTTCAATTTCTGTTCAGGCGCCCACCTGTATAACTAGGGAATACTTTCTACAAATTAAAAGTTTTTCTTTTCTAACAAGTAACATCATGATATATTAAAAGCCCCATACTGGGGCAGAGGAAAAAGTTTTCTTTGTTTTTGCAATAAGCAGGTACCAACCTGGAGAACGAAGAAACGCATTTTGAAGTCATACAAATGTAGGGAAGCAATATGTTGGAAGCAAGTCACAAGCAAAAGATTTACCAAAAAAATGGAAGATGCAAATAAAGAGCAACATGCAAGATGAATGATCGAGACAACACAAGATACATAGATAGGACTTTTTTGTAATTCATAGACCATAGCTTAGGCTAGCTTCTTTATTTTTATCCCTGTGTAATAAGGAGTCAGTCCGCAGTAACAGCAATAACAACACCAACAATAATGAAATCACAGTTCCCCTAGTAGTTTCAAACTACCAGACCTTCCCGAACTACACTGACCAGATTCCTGTTTAGCCCAGGATATGTAGGCAACCTCTGAAGTAGGGTGCGGTCAAAAGCTTTTCAAAAGTGCTTCATACGGAATATGCGAGTGGACAAAAATCTCTCATTACTGCTCACTTGTCTTTGCACTGAAACTCTTCGTGTTCCCGATCAAAGAGGGGCAGCTGTGAGCACGTGATTTTTTCCCCAAGCAATTGAATTCCAAAATACAAAAATATAATACAAAAAATAATTTTTGTTTGCAATTGTGTGATTTGTGTGAAATACCAGTGTTTGTTTGAAATAAAATTGAAATAAAAATACAAAAAGGAATTAATTAAAAAATATCACAAAAATTGTAAAACAAATGCTAGGAAATTAGAAAATTAAGCAAAAATACAAAAAATATCGGAAAATCAAGAAAAAATACAAAACATATATCAGTTGTAAATAAATACAAAAGAAAAATACAAAATACAAAAAGAAAAATTACATAAAATACAAGTCACAAAATAATAAAAAATACAAAAATACAATACACGATATTAATTTGGGCCAAAATACATAAATACATAGTCAAATTACACAGACCGGGCCCAAAATGAAACAAGCCCAGTCTGCCTAGCCTCTGAACCAAACGACACCGTGTGGAGTGAACGAATCTGAGTCGTTGATTACAACTAATTAACGGACCTGGTGAGGCGGTTCCCTCACAAATGAAACGACGTCGCATATGAAATCATCTCAACCGTCTAGTGCAATTGATCAGACGGACAAGGCCATGGTGCCAATTAATTGAAACGACATAGCTTAAGTAATTGATCTCAACCGTTCAAGATCTTGATCTAACGGACACAATGAAACCTTTCATTAATCTACACGACATCGTTTAAGATCCAAATGATCCTGGACATTCATTTGATCAAATCCAATGGCCAGGAATCAACGATGCTATTTTAATATATATCAACCCTTCTCCCTTCAGACGCCTCATTATACAGACATACAATTCATATCCAAACCCTAGCCGCCCTAAGTCTCCATCTTCCTCTCCCACCGTCTCCCATGGAGACCACCGGAGGTCAGCCCAAACCTCCGTCTCCGGCTCAACCCAAACCCCCAAAACACTCTTCTCACCCTCAAAACAACCTTAAACACCATTAACCCCGACCAAAGACTAACAGTTCCCCCAATCTTGAAAATCTAGTCATCGGAACCCTACCCGGCGACCACCCAAGGTATGAACCAGAGTGTCACGTCCCAAATCGGGGAACATGACCGGCGCCTGACCGGGTTGCCCCAGTCAAGCGGACCTGGGTGCCTTTCATTCCCACGCGTTACCCCTGTGCTGATTGCTTTTTATTTACCAAATATCTTACTAATCATGAATGATTTCACATTAAACAAATAAAACCATACGAGTGATTCATTAACAAGTTTGCAATTTTTACAATGCCCGACATTACACAATACATATGCATAAGACTGGAGTCCCACAGTTTACATGTCTACCGAGCCTCTAGGATACAAAAAGGGGAATACAATACTTGCCGGTAACAAGGCTCCGGCTATACCTTACAAAACCAAAATGAAATCTAAACAAAAGTGGCATGAACCACACAGGGCCCCAAGGAAGAAAGGGGCTCACCAAAACGGGCAGAGGAAGGTGAAGAATACTACTGCCGATGTGCTGAAGTGCCTGCTACTGAACCACCTACAATCATAACACGAATGTAGCGTCCCCGGCAAAAGGGACGTCAGTACACTTGAATTGTACTGGCATGTATGGACAAACTTTGTCCCAAGTAAACTCAAGCCATTGAATTACATCAACAATTAATTAAGCCAACCAACCATGTTTCCACATTTTCCTCATTTCAAATAATTCTCAACACAAAGCACTTTCTACGATCAACCAATTTAACAATAACCAATCAATCACGTAAAGCACAAGTAGTCAAACAAAGGGGCAATCGGTGCCCCACAGGTTGCAAACTCTCCTGCTGTCTCCTTTCACAATTTCACATTATTGATTTTTATATCAATTTTCAATAGCGATTTCGATCGCTTTCCATCCTTATTACCCCTGAACACCCTTATTACCTCGGCCACCCTTATCACCCCAACCCACACCTTATTTCTTCATGTTGCGGCGCGCAACCCGATCCCACCG
Organism: Nicotiana noctiflora; assembly: GCA_032618575.1. Classification (NCBI taxonomy): domain Eukaryota; kingdom Viridiplantae; phylum Streptophyta; class Magnoliopsida; order Solanales; family Solanaceae; genus Nicotiana; species Nicotiana noctiflora. The sequence goes on along the minus strand of JASVEL010014253.1, from coordinate 114,579 downwards.
TACAGTTTTAAAACACAACAAGTACAAACAGCAGATAAGGCATTTCACACAATTTCAACAAGTTCAAATAAGCAACTTACAGGTTTGGTTCATTTTCACAATTACTTCTCAAGCCAATATCACAACCAAGTTACAAATGTTCCAAAAATCAAGAGTATGCATACCGTATTGTTCAATGACTTACCAATCCTCAAGTGTTTCGTTTCTTTTCCACAAAGTACCATATATGCCATTATAGCCATTATTCACAATTCTTTAACCAAATTAAACTCTCATTTTACATCACTCATAGCTCAACAACAAACTTTGAATATCCAACAACAACATCAAGAATTTCACACAATTTGTCAATTTAACACGAACCAAACAAACTTCACACATATAGGCGATTTCACAAGAATCAAAATTAGCCATACATACATGGTGATGAGTTTTCTTCCGTTAACTTCCTACTTTATGCTTACCCAAGATATCCTACTCTTGCCAACCTTGTTCTTGAAGACTCTTACTTCTACTCACTTCTTTTTACTAGAAATCAAGTTCAATAATCATGCATGAGTGTAAAAATTCTATTTTCAAAAGCTATTATATGCAAACCTCTCTTTACCCAATTTAAAACTGAAAATCAAAGAAAATAGTCAGGGTTTTTACCTTGAAAAGATTGGGGAAGTTGAATCATTGCCCTAGGATCCCTTGGAATTAAGTGGTTGGAACAATCCTTGAAGATGAAGAACTTCTCTCTCTAAAACCCCTCTCTTCTCTCTCTAATTTTGGTAAGATGATATGAGAAAATGAGGGTGAAAGGTGTTATACTAAAGAAGAGATCGGGTCAAAATGTTACAAAAATCTGGGCCGGGGTCAATTCTGCGGTGCACTTTGCGACCGGTGAATCAACATGCGGTCCGCATAGTGACCGCAGAATGGCCTCAAAATTACTCAAGTTCTGTTACAGAATGCGACCAATATGCGGTCCGCATTCTTGATCTGCGGTCGCAAAGTGCACCGCAGATTCATTATGCGATCGCATATCGACCGCATTTTCAACATGATTTTGGGAGACTTTCTGGAAAGCTTTGCGGCAAGAATGCGGTCCGCATAGCGGATTTGCGGTCGCATTCTTGACCGCAAAATTGACACTTTTCGGAAAAATTAATTCTCTACATTTTTGAAACTTAAATCACTACCAAGGGTCCGAACCGCGGCGAGCTGAATTCTACGCATTCCTAACACATTATTCGGACCATGACACTATAGCTACTAGGTTTTATGCACAAAAATTTTACGGGGCCTTACACAGAGTCTCAAAATAACACCACTTGACCACCTTAAACGATCTACCACCCTATCTAGGTGGTTTCCTTCGAATATGTCCCCAACCCGTCGAATATTCAAAAAACCCTTGCCGGAACCCTACTCTGACGAGTACCCAAAAATAACCCCACCCTCAAAACCTTACCCGAGGTCTCCAGACCCCTTGCAAACACTCAAATCAAACCCCCAAGGCCCCGTTTGGAAGATCTAACACTCAGAAGACTAACAGTCTTCGAAACTCTTAAAATCAAGAAAATGAAAAGAACGAAGAAGAAAGAAGGAAGAAAAGAAAGAAATAAAACGAAAAAGAAAAGGAAAAGGGCCTGAAAAAGCTAAGTACCCCCCACCTTTGTTTTCATTCAGTGATTTTATGTGTTCTGAAACTTGCCTCTTTACATGCCTATCATGCCCTTGTCTGAAATTATTCCTATGCATGTCTAAAGCATGAATCTATCTCTGTTTTGTATTTGATTCGTACTTGTTCATGCGAGCCTTGAATATCATACATGCCTGAAATTATCTAAGTGTTCTTATGATTCTTATATTAACTACTCATGAATCATGTGCTAATTAGCCAGTTTATGTGATTGTTCAGTATATTCTGTCTCGGTTGGGTTTTTATTAGTTGGAATTCAACCACTATCAAATTTTTCCTCTGAGTTCTGATTAATTGGAAGCTAAGTCGTGATTAAGATTATTTGTGCAAAACAATATGAATATGGTTATATTTGTAATTTGATTTGTATGTTAGTTTGTTCTGAACCTTGGATTGCTTATGTATGCTTAGGTCATATGTTAAATGTTTTGTGGCTATGTTTCTGAACTAAGTATGGGTTCTGATTAGTGGCTATTTGTAAAAGTGGTTAAAATTGAAAAGGGCTGGAGTTTGAAATTGATTAAGTCTTAAAGACATGGCTTAGGGTGGCTATTTGTGTAAATACGTGCTACCCTAGTCTTGCTAGACCTAAGGTAGGTCGGGTAATAATAACCAAAGGCAAAGGGTAAAAGGGGAAGGGTAAATGGTATTTTTGTTGATTAAATAGAGCCTATAGGGATAAAAATGACTTTAATACTTGGTATTTCTGAAGTTATTGGAATAATAAGGGGTATACTAGGTAGAGCTAAAAGGGATTTGTGTAATAAACCTTAGCAAGTGGGGTAATTGGGTAAAACCTGCCTAATAGAACTCAAAAGAACAACCCAGAACCTTCAAGGGCATTTCGATACAATTCTAATAGACTTTAATGTAATTAAATGAAAAGAATAGGGAGGGAAATATAATTAACTTATTTGAAATTCCCCCCAAAATGACTTTATAAATAGGCTTTTAGAAAGCCTGAAAAGGGGGCTGGTTCCATTTTTTCGGGGTTCAATTTTGGATAGTGAAAGAGGGTTCCACCTTTGATAATTGAAAAAGGATTCCGGAAAATTTTGAAAGGTTCCAATTCTGAATTTTACAATTAAAAGGGTCTGAAATATATTTGAGAGATTCAGCTGATACTATTTGTCTACTTAATATTCAATTCGAGAATTGTTGCTTTGGGATCTTTGGCTGGTGTTTCTTTGCTGTGTTGTCCTCACTAGCTTGGATTTCGATTTTTCTTTAAGTTGATTGTTGTTTGTTTATCGAGCTTGGGAATTGCTGTGTCGTTCCTCTATTATTTGTTGGTGTCTCTCTGTTGTTACCATTGCTGACTGCTTCTGCTCTTCATCTCCTTAGAACTCACTGATTCATTTTCGTTTGATCAGGTACATATTTGTTTCCTGGAGATGTAATTGAGATTTATGAATGAAGAATCAAAGTTTAATTGATTTTGTGATGAAGCTGTTTCTGTTTTTTCTTTCTAGCTGTAGTTATATTTCATATAAATTATTGTAATTCGTTAGGTATTGGTTGTAATAATTAACAGCCATATGATTTCTACCTAGGTTAGAGTAGAAGTAGTTAACGTTGTAGTTAGAAGTAAATCATTAGTTAGATATAGTTTATCACCTAATTCAAAACTAAAACATGATAATATAAAAGTTAATATACCTAGGTAAATAAATGTGATTCAGAAACTGGACATATAAATTGATAATTAGCTACTCTTGTTAGTTAAATTCTGAATCTGGATCAATTTAATCTAAAAGGAAATAAGTAGTTCAAGTTTAAAAAATTTTCATCGCCTAGCTTCACTCAGAAATGATTTAGATACAGATTTGTTTTAGATTTCGTAATTGATAATAATTCAAGTATGTTTAGTTAGTATTATAACACGGTTTCCGTATAGTTTTGAAATAAAGTGACAAAATAAGTTCTGCAATTAGAATCATAATAACTACTTAAAATCAAAACCTACCATATAGTGTTAGAATTTTAGTTGATTACTGAAACTAGTAGTGATTGAAATATAACTTGGTACCTTTGAGGTAATATGATTTTATTGATTCTCTCTGTCATTTGAAAAACATTGGCTTAAATATTGTTTTGAAATTATCAGTTTGTTCTTAATTTCGTTCATATACTCTAGACCTGATCATGAATATAGGCCCAGGTCCATTTAATCAGATGCTCGTGTTATCGAGTAGAGACAGTAGCATACGTTGGGCTTCTGAAGCCTAATTGTCTTTAATAATAGACTGCTAAAGCAGTCTGAAGTCCAGGCCCCAATAATGAATAATGGCCTGGACTCTAAACGTTATAGCTTAAAAATAACACACACAAAAAACAAATATGTGTATTAGGATTAAAAAACAAAAATAGAAAACATAGTATATAAATAGGATTGATCCTTAAAATAAAGGATGAGCCTCGTTCCGAAGATGAAAAATACACGAGCCCGCAAACGGATTTCAATGTAAAAATGCTAGAATCGGAGGGACCGTTTAGCGAATTTCACGGTCCTTCCCAAAGATAACAAGACGTAGGAACTCAAGGGGCGACTTATAATAATATTACATTCTCCAATACGGGTGCACATTTTATGTGACCCAAATCTCAAATCCTGGCGAAGCTGAAATGCACTAAAGTCACAGACGTACTGGTTGCGGTGTGACTCGAAATGCATTTTCGTAACGTCGCAAGTCCTAAAAATACAAAGCGGAACATTAATAGCATTTGAAAATTGAAGCATATAAGGAAATCAAATAAAATAAATGCGGCAGTTGAGCGACCGTGCTAGAACCACGGAATCTGGGAGTGCCTAACACCTTCTCCCGGGTTAACAAAATTCCTTATACGGCTTTCTAGTTTCACGGACTGTCAAAAAGAGTCATAATTTCCTCGATTCGGGATTAAACTGGTGACTTGGGACACCATTATTTTTCCAAGTGGCGACTCTAAAAATTAATAAAAAATCCCGTTCTGAATGTCCTTTAATTGGAAAAACGCCTTCCCTATTATAATTATATCCCTTCCCGGGGTGTAGTAGTAAATAGCGGATGTAAAGTAAAAAAGGAGGTGTGACAATAAGTAGGGAGGGATTTCAAGTTTTTCCTTTCTTCGGATCCCTACAAAAAGTTCTTTGCACTTTTGTTATTTTTATAGCGACTTTTAGCAACTTTTCATTTGGACATTCGGAGCTTGCTGGCGTACTTTAAACTTGATCAACGGCTGATAATGGCTAAAGGTAGTCATCGCCGTGGGACAAACAGGGATGAGGCCACTTTCAGGGTCCCTCCACCTTCGGAAGGTGGGAAGAAATCCTGCAAGCCCTCATTACTCTTTCTGTAGATAACGTACTTCCCCGTGAACTATACGTTCGGAGGGACTTTCCCTCGAAGGGTGCTGCCCCGGCATGGGAGAGGTCCAAATTTACCAAGTCTCATTTGGATGATCTCCGTGTTTCTTGTCAGATTTCGGAGACAATTGTCATGCAAACGGTCGAGGGGGATTTTGCCAATGTACATAGAACGGGGTTCTGTGTTTTCTACGAGTACCCCTTCATAATAGGGTGTGGCCTTCCTATCTACCCATTGGCGGAGGAGCTATGCAGATTTTACAACGTGTGTCTGGCCCAACTTACTCCGTACACATGGAAAATATGTCTTATCCTAACGACTTACGCCGAGAGGGCCAGACAAGACGTCACAGTATATTATCTGCTGCAATTATTCAATCCCGGATTTTTGAGGGGGACAATGCTACAATTGAAGAACCGTGGGACGAAGGGCTTGGTTGTCGAGATGGAAGACAAGCCCAATCGCCATTTTTGGTTGAAGTTTTTCTTCATTCAAACCTCAGACTTGGTGTCGAACCCCGCTGGATTCCCTGAAGCATGTAATACCGAACGTAGGTGTCATTTCTTGTACTTTGTTATTTATGCTCGCTTGACTTTCGTCACTTTTTTACATTTTTATATCTGCAGCAAGGGTGCACACACCCCAGTCCGTGCTGGATATTAGAGCATGGGTGGGGCGGTTGATCCCGTTCGCTGAAGAATGCAAGATGTGGGTGGCATTCACCACGAGATATGGCCTTCTAGGTATTGCACTGGTTTTAGGTTTGGCAACCATGTTTTTTATTATGCTGTATTTTCTGACACACTTTTCCTAGATTAATTGTGTTGGTAGCCCGGAGCGTACCACGGAGGAGGAGACGTCAAGTTGTCGCTTCCTCGTCGGCGAATTCTGGCTCTGAGCATGTAGCTCATGTAAGTGGGGTCATTCCTGAGGCCACTCGACCTGAGGGCGATCATGCGGATATGGAGGCTTCTGGTGAGGATGCTTCCGATGCCGTTCGTTCTGAAGGCGAGGCCATGATTTGGGAGCCCGCTTCCGAGGACATTCTTGAGACTTCATGTCCCATAGTCGAGTCGGTAATTGAACCGACGGTTGGAGAGGGCCCCTTGCCTCCATCTTCTCATGTTGAAGAGGAGGCTTACGAAGGCGATGAGCCACTGGAGTGAAAAAGGCGCAGATTACTTCTTGGTAAAGGTGTGGTCGAGGAGCAGAGGAAGGCAGTTACGCCACCCTGAATCGAGGTCGGTCTTTATGGGTGACGCGATTCGACCGAAGAGGGCGGCCCTCTTGAGGGAAGTTGCGGGCGATACTGCTTCTCCTCATGTTGAGGACGATAGTATGCCAGCTGTCAAAAGGATGGTTGTTGATGAGGAAGGAGCGGGTCCCGAACGAGCTCCTGCTTCTGTGGACGTGCCGCGAGAGGACTACGCTTGGGTGGACATGGCGATGATGGGACCTACCCGTCGGCTTATGATCCCTACGGGATACAACCTATTGCTAGACAGCGAGCAAGCCACGGCGGACATGTCTTTATTATGCGGGGCTGCCGAGACCGAATCTTTAAAGGTCATAAGTGACAGAGATTTATCTCTCCGAGTTGTTGGCGCTGCTTTGCAGGTAAAATTTTGTCGTTGTTTTTTGTTGTTCTATAATGAGCCCTGAGGCGTGTGCCGTTTTGAATTTTGTTTCTTTTTTTTTCTCTCAGACCCTCATCTTAGAAGTGGAGCGAGGCCGGCGGGAGCGGAAAAAGAGCGTCGACCTTAGGAAGGCGACAAAGAAATACAGGGAGGTCCGCGGTAAGCACAAGACGGTGGTGGACCTTTATACCCAGGACCCCTAATTTCAATTTTTTGCGAGGGTTTGGAGCAGGTGGAGGGTCAATTGTAGGAGCGCACGGCCCGTTTGGAAAAGGTGGATACAGACCTAATGGTTGTTGTGGCTCGAAACACTGAGCTGGAGAGTCTCCCTCAACAGAAGGAGGAAGAGTTGGAAGTGGGCTGTGTGGCGATGGCGGAGGCAGCCGAGTTGCGTGCCAGCGTTGGTGCCCTAACTATCAAACTTGAGGCTACAATGGCTGAGGTGGTCGCTCCTCAGCAGGCGGAGGTAGTCGATCATGTTGCGACATGTCCCAAAAAGCTCCGACATGTGGGTGTATGCCAAGGCGAGACGGAAAATATTTGAGGAACTGCGGGCCATCGGCAAAGGTTGAAAATCAGCGTCGCCTGGTTAGGGTTGCGCGCGAAGCTTGTGGGTGTAACCCTAACTCCCCAGACCTGGCGGGCTATACTTTTGCGGATGTGAACCAGTTGGGCACGGGGTCCTGGATTTCTTTGGCGTTCCCGACCGAGGGTGGTGATGACCATGCTGACGGTACGGCCGATGCGGCGTAGGGTAGTGGAGGCCAGGGTAGTTAGATTAAACCCTTTTTCTGATTTTGTAATCGAAGAGACGTTGTAATCTGTGAATGATTTATAATGATACATGGGAATTATTGTGTATGTCTTCTTTCGCAATTTTCGTTTTGCATATTTTTTGCATGGCGTTGCCTTTTATTGAGTTAATTTATTGTAGTTAGGTCGAATTGACTCTAGTCACGGCTGCTTGTGTGTTTTAGGCGGCTATTATTTTTCCTTTGGCTTCGATTATATCGGGTTGAGTCGAGTTGGTTGTCATTGGCCTTGGTTGTTTACGCATTCAGGGGTGGCCGTGGCTCTTGTGTTTATGGATGGCCGTAGCCTTTTATTTATTGGAGATGACCGTAGTCTTTTCATACGCTGTTAGGGCCTTAGCCTTTTACGTTTATGGGTGGCCGTGGCCTTTTCTTTATCGGAGATGATCGTAGTCTTCTCATACGCTTTTAGGCCTTAGCCTTTTACGTTTATGGGTGGCCGTGGCCTTTTGTTTATCGGAGATGACCGTAGTCTTCTCATGCGATGTTAGGGCCTTAGCCTTTTTCATTTATGGATGGGCGTGGCCTCTTGTTTATCGGAGATGACCGTGGTCTTCTCGTACGCTATTAGGGCCTTAGCCTCTTGCGTTTGTGGATGGTCGTAGCCCTTTGTTTATCGAAGATGACCGTAGTCTTATCGTACGCTATTAGGGCCTTAGCCTTTTGCGTTTGTGGATGGTCGTGGCCTCTTGTTTATCGGAGATGACCGTGGTCTTTCATACATTGGAGATGGCCGTAGCCTTTTATTCATTGGAGATGGTCGTAGCCTTTCATTCATTGGAGATGGTCGTAGCCTTTCATACATTGGAGATGGCTGTAGCCTTTCATACATTGGAGATGGTCGTAGCCCTGTAGCCTTTCATACATTGGAGATGGTTGTAACCCTAGTCCCTGTGATATGCCATTCGTGCCGATCATCGGTACGCTTGGTATATCAGATTAAGCTCTTAATCACTCCCGAGCGTCTCTTTTGTCGCCTCATTAAAAACCTCTCTAAGAAAACCCAATTGGGACAAAACTCGGATGAGGGAAAAAAAGTACGACTTGGGGGATATTCTTTCTAGAAATGGAAATGCTTGAGGTAGGAGATGTTCCAGTTGTTTTGGAGCGTCTTCCCGTTCATGGTCTCTAGTCGGAAGGAACCCTTGTCTGCTATTGCGGTGATTTTCTAGGGTCCGTCCCAATTGGTGCCCAACTTACCTTCGTTAGGATCTTTGGATGCTAGTGTCTTGGCTTTTAGCACGTAGTCGCCTACTTTGAGTGGTCAGATTTTTGCTCTCTTGTTGTAGTATCTTTCGATCTGCTATTTTTGGGCTACAGCCTAATGTGGCCATTTCTCTTCTTTCTTTAGCTTCATCAAGGTCTTGGAGTCAATTTGTGTCATTCTCCTCTCCGCTCGTATGCTAGTACCTCGGACTTGGCTCACCAACTTCAACTGGTATGACGGTATCAGTTCCGTAGACTAGTGAGTAAGGAGTTTCTCCTGTGGAGGATTTGGGGGTAGTGTTGTGTGCCCATAGTACTTCTGGCAATAACTCGGGCCATAGTCCTTTAGTGTCTTCGAGCTTCTTTTTTAATATATTCAGTATGGTTTTGTTGGATGACTCTGCCCAGCTGTTGGCGGCTTGATGATATGGCATTCAGAGTATTTTTTTTGATACGCTATTTGTCGAAGAAGTCGATTGTTTTTTGCCCTATGAACTGTCGTCCGTTGTCGCAGGTTATTTCTTTGGGGATGCCGAAACGACATATTATATTTTTCCAGATGAAGGCGATGACTTCTTGCTAGCGAATCTGGGCGTAGGCACCTACTTCCACCCACTTGGAGAAATAGTCTGTCAAAACTAGTAAAAAGTGTACCTTTCCTCACCCAACGGGTAGTGGTCCGATTATGTCCATTCCCCATTTGATGAAGGGCCATGGTGAAGTGACTGAATGGAGGGGTTCCCCTGTTTGATGTATTAAAGGGGCGAACCTTTGGCACTTCTCACACTGGCGGACGTATTCTGCCGCGTCTTTTTTCATGGTGGGCCAATAGTACCCATCCCGTACCAGGCATCGCACGAGTGCTCGGTTGCCTGTATGAGCGTTGCAATGGCCTTCGTGAAACTCCTCTAATACAGGTGTTGTTTGGTTGGGGCCTAGGCACTTGGCCAGGGGTCCTCCAAAAGTCCTCTTGTAGAGGTCATTGTTTATCATGCAGTACCTTGCTGCCTGCATGCGAAGCTTTTTTGCTTCCTTTTTTTCGGGTGGTAAATTTCCATCCTGCAAATACAATACAAATTGGTTGCGTCAGTCCCAAGTTAGATGTAGGGATTGTACCTCAGTATGGTCGATTGTTGAGTGAAGGAGGGTGACGGTGCTTTCTTTGTTTAGGTTTGTGGCGGCAGCGGCCAGCTTGGCCAGTCCGTCTGCTTCGGCGTTATGTGCTCTAGGAACCTGTTCGAAGCGGCACTCGTCGAGCTGTGCCATTAGCTTATGGATTTCCGCTTGGTATTTCTGCAGCCTTTGTTCCTTGATCTGATAAGTCCTGGTGACTTGATTTACCACAAGTTGCGAGTCGCAGTGCAGGACAAGTCGGCGAGCTCCGTACCTGATGGATAATTTTATACATGCAATAACGGCTTCATATTTTGCCTCGTTGTTATTCATCTCGGGGCATCGTATGGACTGGCAAATAATTTCACCTGTAGGGACTTTGAGGACGAGTCCCATTCCAGATCCTGAGGTGTTTGTGGCCCCATCGGTGTAGAGGGTCCAGGGGTCAATGTTCGAGGTAGCATGTAGGGCTTTCTTTTCTTCTTTTGGCGATATTTTGACACTGAAATCAACCACGAAGTCGGTAAGGACTTGCGACTTGATGGAGGTCCTGGGAATATATGTGATATCGTGCTCGTTGAGCTTTATGGCCCATCTGGCGAGCCAGCCCGATAGTTCGGGCTTGTGCAAGATGCTTCTCAGAGGAAAAGTGGTCACCAATTTGATGGGATGGCATTGGAAATAGTGTCTCAGCTTTCTGGAAACCATGACCAGTGCCAGAGCCAATTTTTCGAGGTGTGGGTATCGTGTTTCGGCGTCTACTAGGGTTTTGCTAATGTAATAGATAGGTGATTGCGTACCTTTTTCTTCACGAACCAGTACTGCGCTAACCGCAACTTCCGACATGGCTAGGTACGTCAGTAGAGGCTCACCTGGTTTCGCTTTTGGCAGCAGCAGTGGCGATGATAGATACGCTTTTAGCCCTTGCAGGGCTTTGACGCATTCATCATTCTAGTGGAAACCGTTGTCTTTTCACAGCATGCTGAAGAATTTGTGGCATCTGTTCGAAGATTGGGAGATGAAACAGGAGAGAGCGACTATCCGACCTGTTAATTCCTGGACCTATTTCTTGCAGTTGAGCATTTTGGGTATTGAAGCGATTGCCTTGATTTGGTCAGGATTGACTTCGATCCCTCTTTGGGATACGAGAACACCTAAAAACTTTCCTGACGCCACGCCAAAGGCACATTTCTCGGGATTCAGTTTCATCCCATACTTTTTCAGTATTTTGAAGGCCTCCCGCAAGTGGTCGATGTGGTCTTCCTTCCTGGCAGACTTAACTAGCAAGTTGTTGATGTAAACCTCCATGGTTTTCCCCGAGTTGTTCTTTGAACATCTTAGTGACCAGTCTTTGATATGTGGCCCATACGTTCTTGAGCCCAAAAGGCATCACCTTGTAGCAGTAGGTACCCTGGTGTGTGATGAACGTGGTCTTTTCTTGATCTTCTTCGGCCATTGAGATTTGGTTACAATCGGAATATGCGTCCAAGAAGATTAGTAGTTCATGCCCGACGGTAGCATCGATCAGTTGCTCGATGTGAGGGAGGGGGAAGGAATCCTTGGGGCATGCCTTGTTCATGTCGGTGAAGTCTACGTACATTCTCCATTTTCCGTTCTTTTTTTTTACCATCACTACGTTGGCGATCCATTGTGGGTATTTTGACTCTTTGTGTCACGCCCCAAATCGGGGAACATGACCGGCGCCTGACCGGGTTGCCCCAATCAAGCGGACCTGGGTGCCTTTCATTCCCACGCGTTACCCCTGTATTGATTGTTTCCCATTAACCAACTATCTTACTAACCATGAATGATTTCACATTAAACAATTGAAACTATACGAGTGATTCATTAACAAGTTTGCAATTTTTACAACGCCCGACATAACACAATACATATACATAAGACTCCCACAGTTTACATGTCTACAGAGCCTCTAGGATACAAAAAGGGAAATACAATACTTGCCGGTAACAAGGCTCCGGCTATACCTTACAAAACCAAAATGAAATCTAAACGGAAGTGGCATGAACCACACAAGGCCCCGAGGAAGAAAGGGGCTCACCAAAAACGGGCAGTGGAGGATGAAGGATACTACTGCCGATGAGCTGAAGTGCCTGCTACTGATCCACCTACAATCATAACACGAATGTAGCGTCCCCGGCAAAAGGGACGTCAGTACACTTGAATTGTATTGGTATGTATGGACAAACTTTGTCCCAAGTAAACTCAAGCCATTGAATTACATCAACAATTAATTAAGCCAGCTAACCATGTTTCCACATTTTCCTCATTTCAAATAATTCTCAACACAAAGCACTTTCTACAATCAACCAATTTAACAATAACCAATCAATCACGTAAAGCGCAAGTAGTCAAACAAAGGGGCAATCAGTGCCCCACAGGTTGCAAACTCTCCTGCTGTCTCCTTTCACAATTTCACATTTATTGATATTTGTATCAATTTTCAATAGCGATTTCGATCGCTTTCCATCCTTATTGCCCCTGACCACCCTTATTACCTCGGCCACCCTTATTACCCCAACCCACACCTTATTTCCTCACGTTGCGGCGCGCAACACGACCCCGCCTTACAGTTTAAAACACAACAATTTCAAACAGCAGATAAGGTACTACACACAATTTCAACAAGTTCAAATAAGCAACTTGCACATTGTTTCATGTTCTCAATTATTCCTCAAGCCAATATCAAAACCAAGTTACAAGTATTCCAAAATCGAGAATGCCCACATAATCATGTTCAACAATTTACCACAATTAAGGTGTTTCAAATTCCTTCCACAATAAGCCAAATATGCCATCACAATGGTTGTTCCCAATTCTTTACCAATCTCGATTACCTTTTTATCTTTCAATTCATATTTCATACTACACCACACATAGTTCAACATCAATCGAATGCTCAACAAGGAAATCAAAGAATTTCGTACAATTTCTCAATTTGACACATGCCAAAACAATTCGCACATATTTGGGCGATTTTACAAGAATCAAAATTAGCCATACATACCTTGTGATGAGTTTTTCTTCCGTTAACTTCCTACTTTATGCTTACCCAAGTTATCTTACTCTTGCCAACCTTGTTCTTGAATACTCTTACTTCTACTCACTTCTTTTTACTAGAAATCAAGTTCAATAATCATGCATGAGTGTAAAATTCTATTTCCAAAAGCTATTATATGCAAACCTCTCTTTACCCAATTTAAAACTGAAAATCTAAGAAAATAGTTAGGGTTTTTACCTTGAAAATAATGAGGAAGTTGAACCCTTGCCCTAGGATCCTTTGGAATTAAGATGGTTGGAATAATCTTTGAAGATGAAAGATTTCTCTCTCTAAAAGCCCTCTCTTCTCTCTCTAATTTTGGTAAAATGATATGATAAAATGAAGAAGAAAGGTGTTATATTAAAGAAGAGATCGGGTCATAATATTACAAAAATCTGTGCCGGGGTCAGTTATGCGGTGCACTATGCGACCGCAGAATCAACATGCGGTCCGCATAGTGACCGCAGAATTGCCCCAAATTTACACAGGTTCTGATAAGGAATGCGGCCAGAATGCGGTCCGCATGCGTGATATGCGGTCGCAAAATGCACCGCAGATTCATTATGCGATCGCATATTGACCGCATTTTTGACATGATTTTGGGAAGCCTTCTGGAATGTTTTGCGGCAAGAATGCGGTCCGCATGTCAGGTTTGCGATCGCATTCTTGACCGCATATTGGACACTTTTCGGAAAAATTAATTCTCTACATTTTTGAAACTTAAATCACTACCAAGGGTCCGAACCGCGTTCTACGCATTCCTAACACATTATTCGGACCATGACACCACAGCTACTAGGTTTTATGCACAAAAATTTTACGGGGCCTTACATCCTCCCCCCCTTAAGATCATTCGTCCTCGAATGAGGATTTTGAAATAAGTGAGTTGGTTTTGAAAAACATGATATGCAACCATCAAAATTTTGACTAACTCTTATATTTTAGAAAAATTTCGCCAGAGTTTCCTTTGTAATATGGACATATCCACCTGTCGGAGGGCCCCCGAAACACGTTACCAAACAACAATACACAAATACAACACTTTTCACAACTGGTATACACTTTCTTACCTCAACGAATGCACATATTCCATCACATTGTTACAATTGCACATAAACTAGTCACTTCAATGAATTCTTACCTTATTTAACCAATTTAACACACCATGTACACTTAACAAACCATTACCAATCTATACTTACTATTAGTTGTTTATTTAACACGTGAATCTTTCTAAGGCTTCCATTTATCAAGAAAGGCTCAAATGACCCAATGTGACAACACATTAAATTCATTACAAAATGAAGGAGACTTTACTAACACTAAGATAGAAACGACTTGGACAAAATGACAATTACTAGGAGTAGAAGGGTCACCTAATTTCTTCTAGGCTTGATCAAACAAATGGGGGTACGTTTCTTTCATCTCTTTTCCGCTTCCCATGTGGCCTCCTCAACTTGTTGACTTCGCCACAATACTTTAACAGAGACAACTTCCTTATTTCTCAACTTACGGACTTGCCTATCAAGAATGGCAACTGGAACTTCTTCATATGACAAATCTTCATTAACCTCTATAGCCTCGACTGGCATGATGGTGGATGGATCTCCAATCACTTTCTTCAACATGGACACATGGAATACCGGATGCACTGATGACATCTCGGGAGGCAACTCTAGCCTATAAGCAACTTGTCCAATCCTTTGAACGATCCGATAGGGCCCGACATACCTAGGACTCAATTTCCCTTTCTTTCCGAATCGCATGACTCCCTTCATAGGAGATACCCTCAAGAACACCCAATCGTCAACTTGAAACTCCAAATCTCTTCGACGAACGTCTGCATAGGACTTTTGAAGACTCTGTGCTGTTTTCATTCTCTCCTGAATAACCTTGACCTTTTCCATAGCTTCGTACACCATATCTGGCCCTAGCAATTCCGCTTCACCTACCTCAAACCACCCGATTGGCGACCTACATCTTCTCCCGTACAATGCCTCAAATGGGGCCATCCGAATGCTAGCATGATAGCTATTATTGTAAGCAAATTCTATCAGTGGCAAGTGTTCATCCCAATTACCTTTAAAATCTAAGACACAAGCCCGTAACATATCTTCAAGCGTCTGAATGGTCCGCTCGGCCTGGCCGTCGGTCTGCGGATGGAAAGCTGTGCTGAGATTCACCTGAGTTCCCAAACCTTGCTGAAACTTCTTCCAAAAGTTAGCTGTGAACTGAGCCCCGCGATCTGAGATGATAGAAAGTGGAGTGCCATGAAGCCTTACTATCTCCCTGATGTACAATCTTGCATATTGCTCCGCAGTATCAGTGGACTTGACAGGCAGGAAGTGAGCTGATTTGGTGAGTCGATCCACTATCACCCATATTGATTCAAACTTTCGCTGAGTGCGAGGTAACCCCACCACGAAATCCATATTGATCATCTCCCATTTCCACCTTGGTATTTCTATAAGCTGAGTTAATCCACCGGGCCGTTGATGCTCGGCCTTCACTTGTTGACAGTTCGGACATTTAGCTACAAAGCTTGCTACATCCCTTTTCATATCGTTCCACCAATAAATCTCCTTAAGGTCATGATACATTTTCGTGGAACCTGGGTGTACCGAATACCCGGAAATATGAGCCTCTGCCATTACCCTTTCCCGAAGCTCGTCCACATTCGGAACACATAGCCTATCTTGACACCGCAATACACCATCTTCGCTGCTGAGTACAAATGCTGAGGTCTTGTTATTCATGACTGCTTCCTTTACCCGAACCAATGCTGGATCCATGAATTGTTTTTCCTTGATTTCTGCGACCAATGATGATTCTGCTCCATTATGCACCAAAATATCCCCCTCGTCTGACGCCGAGATACGAACCCCCAAACAGGCTAATTGGTAAACCTCTCGAGCCAGGGGTCTCTGATCCACACTCAAATGAGCCAAACTACCCATGGATTTTCGACTAAGAGTGTCGGCTACCACATTTGCCTTCCCTGGATGGTACAATATGTCCATATCATAGTCCTTGAGTAGTTCTAACCACCGCCGCTGTCTCAGATTCAGCTCCTTCTGCTTGAACAAATACTGGAGGCTCTTGTGGTCTGAAAACACATCTACATGTACTCCATAAAGATAGTGTCACCATATTTTCAAGGCAAACACAATAGCTGCAAGTTCCAAATCATGCGTCTGATAATTCTTCTCATGGTTCTTGAGTTGCCTGGAAGCGTAAGATATGACTTTCCCGTGCTGCATCAATACACACCTCAAACCGACTCTGGAGGCATCACAATAAACCACAAATCCCTCTGTTCATTATGGCAAGGCCAATAGCGGTGCCGAGGTCAATCTTGACTTCAATTCTTGGAAACTTTTCTCACATGCATCGGACCACTGGAACTTAACTGCCTTCTACGTCAGTTTTGTCAATGGGGAAGCGAGGGTTGAGAACCCCTCTACAAACCTCCGATAGTACCCTGCTAAACCCAAGAAGCTAAGTATCTCTGTCGGGGTCGTGGGTCTAGGCCAATCTTTCACTGCCGCAATCTTTTGAGGATCCACCTGAATTCCCTCACTGGAAATAACATGCCCTAGAAAAGCTACGGACTCCAACCAAAACTCACATTTTGAGAACTTGGCATATAATTGATGCTGAAGAAGGGTCTGCAATGTTTCTCTGAGGTGAATGGCATGATCTTCCCTGCTTCGAGAGTAGATGAGGATATCGTCAATGAATACAATTACAAAGGAATCTAGGAATGGCTTGAAAACCCGATTCATAAGGTCCATGAAAGCTGCTGGGGCATTGGTTAGCCCAAAAGACATGACCAAAAACTCGAAGTGACCATAACGAGTTCTGAAGGCGGTCTTAGGAATATCCTGCTCCCTGATTTTCAACTGGTGGTACCCAGACCGTAAATCAATCTTTGAGAAGAACTTCGCTCCCTGCAATTGGTCAAACGGATCATCCACTCGAGGCAAAGGATATTTATTCTTGATGGTGACTTTGTTGAGCTGCCGATAATCAATACACATTCGAAGTGACCCATCCTTCTTTCTGACAAAGAGAACCGGAGCACCCCACGGCGACACACTCGGTCGTATGAACCCTTTCTCTAATAAATCCCTCAGCTGCTCCTTTAACTCCCTTAACTCTGCCGGCGCCATTCTGTATGGTGGAATGGATATTGGCTGAGTATCCGGCAATACATCGATCCCAAAATCAATCTCCCTATCCGGCGGAATGCCTGGAAGCTCATCCGGAAACACTTCAGGAAATTCATTCACAATTGGCACGGACTCGAGGGTAGGCACATCTGAGGTGGTGTACGTTACCCGAACCAGGTGATAGATACACCCTTTCTTAATCATCTTCGAAGCCTTAAGGTAGGAAATAAACCTACCCCTTGGCACTACACCATTTCCTCTCCATTCAATAACTGGCTCGTTAAGGAACTCGAGCCTCATAACTCTCGTTCGACAGTCAAGTTTGGCAAAGCATGAATAGAGCCAATCCATCCCCATAATTACATCAAAATCTACCATCCCAAGCTCAATAAGATCGGCTGTGGTATCACGACCACCCACCGTAACAACACAATTCCTATAGACTCGTGATGCTGTAATAGAATCACCAATTGGAGTCGACACAGAGAACGGCTCATGAAGCTGTTCGGGTTCTATCCCAAAACTTGAAGAAATGAATGGAGTAACATAAGACAAGGAGGACCCTGGATCAATAAGGGCATAGCAATCAATAGTCTGAACAGACAGGATACCTGTAACAACATCTGGAGAAGCCTCGGCATTCTGGCGGCTACTCAATGCATAGAATCGGCTAGGTCCACCCCTACCATGAGCTCCACCCCTAGCTGCACCACGCCCTGCCGATGCTAGAGTACGCGATGATGATGTAGCAGCTGAAGAACCGGATGACTGAGCAGATCCCATACCTATACCCTGACGGGGTACACGGCAGTCCCACTGACTGTGACCTCTTACCCCGCACCCGAAGCACACTGGAAGGTCAAGGTAGCAAGTCTCTGTATGAAATCTCCCATACTTGGGGTAGGTAGGTCTCCCCTGCTGCTGGGATCTCACCCCAGGACGATCAGACTGACGAGACCTCCTGCTGTCTGAACCAGGTCTCGAGTAACTGCCCTGCTGATGACTGTGCACGGATGGCGGTGCACTCGCGGAGGACTGAGCATATGACTGGGATGGCCCTGATGACCCTCTCCCCGGAAGTGATCTCCCTGAATGACCCATTGACCGGGCCCTGCTGCTACTCTCCTTTTCTGCACGAATCTTCAATTTCCTAGCCTCTGTGGCCTGAGCAAACCCCACGATCCTCCCATAGTTCATATCTGAGTGCAAAGCTGCTGTGGCGGCCTCATTCACTACCAAAGGGCTAAGGCCCTGAACAAACCGTCGAACCCGGGCATCCATGGTCGACACTAAATGAGGAGCGTACTTGGACAACCTTACGAACTCCGTGTGATACTCCCAAACACTCATACTGCCCTGTTTGAGAACCTCGAACTCGGTGGCACGGGCCGCCATTGCCTCAGCAGGTAAGAAGTGGTCCATAAATGCATCCACGAACTCATCCCATCCGGCCGGAGGGCTCCCTTCCTCACGGGAATCCTCCCACATTTCGAACCATGAACGTGCCGCTCCCTTCAACCTGTAAGAGGCCAACTCTACCCCCTCTATATCTGTAGCCTTCATCACTCGGAGGGTCTTGTATATCTCATCAAGGAATTCCTGTGGATCAGCCTCTGGATCGGTACCTGAAAATTCCGGAGGGGCCAACCGCAAGAACTGGTGGACTCTGGAGCCAAAGGAATCTCCCTGTCCGCTGGAGGATGCAGGGGCATCATGGGATCTCTGGGCCTGGGCGGCCACTAACTGTGTTAACATATGAATGGCTCCCCTAAGTTCTTCATTAGAGATATCAGAGCCCGAAACGGGAACTGTATCTGAGTCAGGAACACCGGCAGGAGGAATGGTGGCATCCTCTGCCGCAGCTGGAATAGGGACACTTGGGTTTTGAACAGATGGGCCAGGCAAATTCGGGACTGGTGGGTCATTCTCTCCCACGGCATCGGGTACATGATTAACAACTGCACTTGGGCCGGCATTGGCCCTAAGGCCGAGTCTAGCCTTCTTCTTAGGTGCCATATTCTGAAAATTTGGGAACAAGGCGCGAATTAGACACATATATTTCCACATTGCACTTTACCGCACGATATAGATTAACAAAGAAATAGGTAAATTCCTAAATGCCCGTGTAGCCCCCTACTTATATGATGTGGTCGACAACACACCTATAAGAAGGGCACTACTAGACACAGCTCCGAGACATCCTAGGACACTTTAAAAACCATAGGCTCTGATACCAAGTTTGTCACGCCCCAAATCGGGGAACATGACCGGCGCCTGACCGGGTTGCCCCAATCAAGCGGACATGGGTGCCTTTCATTCCCACGCGTTACCCCTGTATTGATTGTTTCCCATTAACCAACTATCTTACTAACCATAAATGATTTCACATTAAACAATTGAAACCATACGAGTGATTCATTAACAAGTTTGCAGTTTTTACAACGCCGACATAACATAATATATACATAAGACTGGAGTCCCACAGTTACATGTCTACAGAGCCTCTAGGATACAAAAGGGAAATACAATACTTGCCGGTAACAAGGCTCCGGCTATACCTTACAAAACCAAAATGAAATCTAAACGGAAGTGGCATGAACCACACAAGGCCCCGAGGAAGAAAGGGGCTCACCAAAACGGGCAGTGGAAGGAGAAGGATACTACTGCCGATGAGCTGAAGTGCCTGCTATCGATCCACCTACAATCATAACACGAATGTAGCGTCCCCGGCAAAAGGGACGTCAGTACACTTGAATTGTACTGGCATGTATGGACAAACTTTGTCCCAAGTAAACTCAAGCCATTGAATTACATCAACAATTAATTAAGCCAGCTAACCATGTTTCCACATTTTCCTCATTTCAAATAATTCTAAACACAAAGCACTTTCTACAATCAAACAATTTAACAATAACCAATCAATCACGTAAAGCGCAAGTAGTCAAACAAAGGGGCAATCAGTGCCCCACATGTTGCAAACTCTCCTGCTGTCTCCTTTCACAATTTCACGTTTATTGATTTTTGTATCAATTTTCAATAGCGATTTCGATCGCTTTCCATCCTTATTGCCCCTGACCACCCTTATCACCCCAACCCACACCTTATTTCCTCACGTTGCGGCGCGCAACACGACCCCGCCTTACAGTTTAAAACACAACAATTTCAAACAGCAGATAAGGTACTACACACAATTTCAACAAGTTCAAATAAGCAACTTGCACATTGTTTCATGTTCTCAATTATTCCTCAAGCCAATATCAAAACCAAGTTACAAGTATTCCAAAATCGAGAATGCCCACATAATCATGTTCAACAATTTACCACAATTAAGGTGTTTCAAATTCCTTCCACAATAAGCCAAATATGCCATCACAATGGTTGTTCCCAATTCTTTACCAATCTCGATTACCTTTTTATCTTTCAATTCATATTTCATACTACACCACACGTAGTTCAACATCAATCGAATGCTCAACAAGGAAATCAAAGAATTTCGTACAATTTCTCAATTTGACACATGCCAAAACAATTCGCACATATTTGGGCGATTTTACAAGAATCAAAATTAGCCATACATACCTGGTGATGAGTTTTTCTTCCGTTAACTTCCTACTTTATGCTTACCCAAGTTATCTTACTCTTGCCAACCTTGTTCTTGAAGACTCTTACTTCTACTCACTTCTTTTTACTAGAAATCAAGTTCAATAATCATGCATGAGTGTAAAATTCTATTTCCAAAAGCTATTATATGCAAACCTCTCTTTACCCAATTTAAAACTGAAAATCAAAGAAAATAGTTAGGGTTTTTACCTTGAAAATATTGGGGAAGTTGAACCTTTGCCCTAGGATCCTTTGGAATTAAGATGGTTGGAACAATCTTTGAAGATGAAAGATTTCTCTCTCTAAAAGCCCTCTCTTCTCTCTCTAATTTTGGTAAAATGATATGATAAAATGAAGAAGAAAGGTGTTATATTAAAGAAGAGATCGGGTCAAAATGTTACAAAAATCTGGGCCGGGGTCAGTTATGCGGTGCACTATGCGACCGCAGAATCAACATGCGGTCCGCATAGTGACCGCAGAATTGCCCCAAATTTACACAGGTTCTGATAAGGAATGCGGCCAGAATGCGGTCCGCATGCGTGATATGCGGTCGCAAAATGCACCGTAGATTCATTATGCGATCGCATATTGACCGCATTTTTGACATGATTTTGGGAAGCCTTCTGGAATGTTTTGCGGCAAGAATGCGGTCCGCATGTCAGGTTTGCGATCGCATTCTTGACCGCATATTGGACACTTTTCGGAAAAATTAATTCTCTACATTTTTGAAACTTAAATCACTACCAAGGGTCCGAACCGCGGCGAGCTTGCGAGCCGCGAAGAATTCTACGCATTCCTAACACATTATTCGGACCATGACACCACAGCTACTAGGTTTTATGCACAAAAATTTTTTCGGGGCCTTACACTTTGATAGAGCTATTGGCGATCAGTTTGTCTACTTCCTCGCAGACTGCCTCGTTGATCGGGCATTGAACTTTCTCTTGATCTGTCGTACCGGCGGATGTAGCGGGTCGACGTTGAGCTTGTGGCTGGCGATGTCTGGTGAAATTCCTGTCATGTCTGCATGGGAAAAAGAAAATGTATCTGCATGGTCACTCAAAAATTCATGGTACTTACCGAGGTTGGTGAGCTCGTGGCCGATGTATGCTTTCCTTTCGGGGTTGTGACGATCTAGCTGAACCAGATCGAGGTCCTCTATTGTGGCCTTACAGGCCTCCACAATGTATGGGTCTCTGATGGCATCGGTCATCGGGTCCATTTTGGTCTCCGACACGGCTGATTGTTATGCCTCCACACTTCCCCTGTTCAGCTATCGGGTATGGGCGCAACCTTGTGTTATCTTATAACATTCTTGCATTGTGTGCGGTTCTCCTTTGATGCTGAATATCCCCCATGAGGTAGCGAACTTAACCATTTGGTATAAGCTTGAGGGGATCACTCGCATGGCGTGTATCCATGGACGTCCGATGATGATATTGTAGGTCGTCTCTTGGTTCATTACGTGGAAGGTGGTCTCCAATGTGACTCCCCCCCGCGAAGACGGGTAGAGTCACTTCTCCTAATGTATGTTCCACTGCATTGTTAAAACCAGTTAGAGTTATACAGCGGGATGTTATCCTGTCCTTGAATCACATCTGCGAGAGGACTCTCGGATGGATGATGCAGGCGCCGCTTCCGTCATCGATCATGACTCTCCTGACGTTTGTATCAATAATTCATAAAGTGATAACTAAAGCATCATAATGGGTAAAACACAAATCGTCGGCGTTAGACTTATCGAAGGCGATACTTCCTTCGAGGTCATCGTACCGTTCGTGGGAGATGGTCCTCTTCAGTCTGTGTGTGTTGGCGAATTTGACATGGTTGATAGCGAGGTCGGTACCATCTCTGATGATCATGTTTACCGTCTACATCGGGAAAGGTGGCTTTGGTGGTCCTCGGGACTGCTCTCGCCCGCGTGCGAAATTGGCCTTTCCCTTGTCGCTGAGCAGCTCCTTCAAGTATCCTTGGTTTAGCATCCTGACGACTTCCTGTTGCAAACCTATGCAATCCTCGGTCCTGTGCCGCCGTTCTTGGTGGAATTCACACAAGACGTTTGATTTCCTTGTGGTAGGGTCCGATTTCATTTTCCGAGGCCACTGCACCTTGGTGCCAAGCTTTTCCAGTGCGTACACAATCTCTAAAGGAGAGACACAAAAGTTATGTGATGAAAGTAAAGGGGGCGTACCTCTTACATTTATGAGCGGGGCGAGATGACGTTGTAGTGCATCTGCATGACGAGGGGGTGGAAGAGGAGACCTCATATAAGGCTGATGTCGATCTTTATTGGGGCAAGGGGGAGTTCTCGACGTCCCTCGTGACGTTGATCTCTCCTTGTGTCTGGGTGTATGGCTGTCAGTCGTCGGGTCGGTCCATTGAGGTCATCTTCGTCTGCTCGTACCTCGGTGCAGTAGGCGTTATAGATCTCATCCCAAGTTATGGGAGGATATTTCATGAGCCGGCTTAGTAGTTTCTTGGTTGCTCTGGAACCGTCCTTGCTGAGCCCGTTCTGAAAAGCAGCTACCGCCATGCCCTCGATACATTTGGTAGGCTCATCCTTATTCTGTTGGATCTGGTGAGGAAGTCCCTAAGGCCCTCTCCTGTGATTTGTCTAATGGCGAAGATGTCGTTTACCCGTGCTTCTGCCTTCTTTGCGCCGGCGTGTGCAGTGACGAACTTGTCTGTCATTTCTTCGAAGGTTGAGATTGCCTTTGCGGGCAGTTGAGAATACCATGTCAGGGCTCCTCCGTTCAGCCTCTCGTCGAACTTCTTCAGCAGCACAGATGATGCCTGTTCCCTAGACAGGTCGTTACCTTTCACGGTGTGACGTAATGGATGAGATGATCTTCAGGGTCGGTGGTCCTATCGTACACTCTCAGATAAAGAGGCATATTGAAGTTTTTGGGATGTTGTGAGGGGCAGCCTCCTCGGAGTAGGGCTGTTCTACGAACCTCCCTACGTCACATTTGGGCAGCAGTTTGGGCCCTCCGGGGATCTTATCGACCCTATCCTGATGCTCTTTCATTTGGTCGCGGAGGGCCTTATTTTCGCTCTCCATTTCTTCCATTTTTCTCAAAATGGACGTTAATGTATCGTCATGCATTTGCGTTTCGATGGGTTAGTTGTTGGTCCGCGTTTCCTCTTGCTCGTCCGCTGTGGCGGTAATACTTGTCGTTGGTGCTGCTTTTCATGACTCCGTGGTGGTTTTTCCACTAGGCCGCTCAGGGTGCTTGTCAGCCATTCTTCTAGTAACTTCTTGACCGTCGGGGGTGGTTCTTTTGCAGCGGATGTGGATGTGTCTTTTTCCTGCAAGGTTGCAAGATTCCCGGATAGGGAAGGTGAGGCTTCTATCTCTAGTGCGGTATTAGGGGTGGTTTTGACGGTGGTGCTACCACCGACCTCGTTTAGGGAACTCAGGAGGTTGGTGGTGACTTCCATTATAGCTTTGGACCGGGTGTTTTTGTCGGCCATTTCGGGGTTTTATCTGGTAATCTGATCCTTCGAGTATATACTACAGGTTTGATTCTCGAAATCCCCAGAGACGACGCCAAATTATTTGACCTAAAAGCTATCGATTGCTTTATAAGTTAGGGACAATCAAAGATTATGAAAAGGTAAATCGGAATCAACGATAATAAACCCAAGGATAGATCTATAGTTCGTATGTTATTTGTTCTGACGAGATTGTAACGAGACTAAGTGAATTATCGATACAAATCACTGAGATAGAAAATGATAGAGAGAGAATGATAGTCAAAAGTTATATTATTAATGAAAATAACACCTGCCTTACAAATGAGGGGGGTCTGTCCTTATATAGAAGGAAGGCTCCCTCGTCAAAATATCATTTATTCTAGGACCACTGTCGTTCCAGAAATATAAACGGGCGGAGGGAAGGAGTACTCATACGGGCGAGTTTGACAATACGCCTTTATTGTTAGAGGCATACCCCCGTTCGTTGTACGGGCGTGAAGGGAGGCATATTTGGCTTTAGTGGCCGTGGAAGGAGGCATACTCGACTTTCATCAGTCGCGTCCGATTTAATTATTGGATGGATAATCACCAATAATTTTGAATAAATGATTGGATGGATAATCACCAAGGTTGTGGTAGGTTGAATGAGATTTCTTCATCCTTAAGTAGAGGTTTCGAGTTTGCGTCTTAGAAATGGATAGGAAGCGCTTCTCCTTTAATGGACCTTACATTACATAATTTGGATTAATCGAGTCCCGATACAAAATTTTGACACCGGGTGGGTACCAGAAAAAAGATTGGCTAGGGTATGTCGTGGCAAGGGTTGTTCCTAATCGAGATATGTTACAGCATGTAGTCGAGTTGAATTTTATTTTAGTGTCAGAACCAAGCATCACCAGCTTTAACACTGCAAAACTTACTAGATCAGAAAAAGTTAATTGGAAAAAAAAAATTAAATCTACATGGTCTAGAAAGACTATTTGAAAGAATTCAGAAAAAAGTTCATGGCAAATTCCACCAAATGGCATACTATATATGCACACTAAACGATTAACGTAACTACCTACCATTTAAAATAAAATTAGTTTGGTTTTAGGTTTTTAGCACTTTATGATCTTCACAAATAATGATCCTCAAACATTTGTCAAGTTGACGTACCTTAATCCATATATGAGGTGTTTTTTTTTCAAAGATCAACAATATGCACGAATGCTAAATGTCATGATCGGTATAGAACAACATTTACAACCAACGGTTGTGGTGAGATTGGTATACATTTATCCTTAACCAAAGGTCTTGGATGCTATTTATTATTTTATGGTCTTTATTAATTTATATACTCATCATCATCCCAACGCTCCTACCATATACTCGTCTGTTCTGATATTGACCTCCTTTCAAAGTTGCAAACACAATGGATATTTAATATGATTGATAGTTTAAGTTTACTATTTGCTGTTTTCCAAAGTCTCAACCAAAGGTCCTAGGATTCAGGTCTTAAGACTGAGATTGAGAAAGTCTTAGAAAGATGTATTTAGATTAGCCGGGACCCTAAAACCGGGTGGGAACCCCAAATAAGATAACATTATTTCAATCTTGTGTAAAGAGAGGAACTCAGTATCTGAGTAGTGACGTTTATCACTGCAATAGAATTTTAGCTAATTATTATTTATTTATTATACCAATTATAATAATGACCCTAATTAAAGATAAATGTAACATTGCCCAGAATTTAATTAACTGGTTTATGAACACATTATCTCGCTCATCTTCATCATGATCTACCTCAGCTTTAATTTAGAGCAGCCCATCAGGCGTCGTAGACAGAGAAAGCACCAACCCGTTATCCCTCTACTGCACATGGTGCGACCACTTATCCTTCCACTGGATTTGGAGTTGTTCGTTACTCTGTGAAACCAGCCTCAAGCAGCCCACCCAACTTTAGGAGGAGAGCAGCCCGTGGCTTCACTTGGACCGTCTATTTCATCCATGTTAGTTTGCTATTTAAAGGCACAGTTTAGTTTGTGAATTCGTCATAAGATTTATTTCTTGCTTTGTGACTTTGGATTTTGCATGCGTAAGACCTGGTAATACCATATCCCCGTATGTTCCACTCATCTGCTACACTACGAGGTGTATATCGATGCCTCATATTGGTTGCAGTAGAAGCTTCAAACGTTAAGTTCAAGCCATTGAGATGCCACCAGATTTTGTTAGTTTTCCTGCACTTGTCGCTTGTTGATGGACAAACATCCATCAAGTATATTGTTCACTGATCTATGTTTGTCTACTCGAATTCAGTGATGTCCTCAATTCTCCAACCATGCGGACACCCTAAATCTGGTTTTATGTAGAGTGACTGCTAAAAGTTTATACTAAGAAATCTTTTGATCCCAACAAAAAGAAACAAAGAACACTTATAAACTGAAACTCTTCATTCAGATAAGATTCAGTACCCAATTCTTCCTTCCCAGTTGCATCTAAATCCTGACTTATATCTTAAATTTATTATGAGGAAACAAAACATAATATTTAGTACAACGGCAAACTGGTCTTGAATAGCATAAAATCTGTTGATGACAAAACATTATTTGCAATCAGGTAGAGGTACTAAGAGTCCACCGTCTTTATCACTCAACAGAATCAAATTCAAATAAAAATCCAACTCTACTGACAATGCTCTAGGTTTCGGAGACCTTGGCAATTTTCACCTCCCTGTCAAAACAATCAACATAGTTAAATTCAGATGATGGAAACATGATTTCAGAACAAAAGGGAAGTGGCTTGACAACCATGACTACCCCACCATTGAAGATTAAGCCCACTTCACAATACGAAAGTCAGGGAAAAAATATGTTTTCTCCCTACAAGCAACTAAGAGAAGGAAATTAGAAAAGGTTGTCCGATGCACTAAGCTCCAGGTATGTGCGGGGCCCGGGAAAGGGCAGACCACAAGGTCTATCGTATGCAGCCTTACCCTACATTTCTGCAAGAGACTGTTTACACGACTCGAACCCGTGACCTCCTAGTGACACGGCAACGACTTACCAGTTATGCCAAGGCTCTCTTTCTGAAAAGTAAATTAATTTTTTTTTTTTGCACCGGATGTCCGAGTCTCTTCAAGCCTCGACTAATCCCGGGGGTGCGTGCACGGGCCCTCGGCAAAAAGTTTCCCGCAAGTGCACCACAGTTAATTCAGGTTTTACCAAATCCGATGGCTCTCAGAAATTGTTTGCACCCAGTGGGTTTCGAACTTGAGACCTTGAAAGAGAGCAAACCCCAAGGCTCAAGTCAATTACCACCAAGTACATTTAACGAAGTGTATATGTGTTGCCCCTAGTGTTTAAAAAAGCGCCCGCTTCCTCGCTTTAAGCGAGAAGCAAGGCGAAGCGTGAAGGGAAACGCTTCAGCAGGGTGAAGCAACTCAGGCTAAGAAAAGCGACTGCGGGAAGCGGGAAAGCGAGGCGAAGCAGTAGGAGCGGCCGCTTCTCTGTTTTAAAACGGACCCAACCCTATTTTATTAAAAACGAGCTTTTGTGATTAAACACTGGTCTGGACAACATCCAACAGCAATGACTAGGGTTCTTCCAACACTGGTCGACTTCTTCTTCATCTACTTCTGATTTCACAAAGAATCTGAAAGCATCAACTAGGGTTCTTCTTAAACTTCAACTTCAAATTCAAGTCTTCAAGACTTCAAGAGCAAAATGTATGTTTATGATTTTCCTTCTTCTTTTTCTTTTTCTTTCACTGTTTAGAGGTCCAAAAAGCTGGTGAACTTTTTTTTTTTTTTACCTTCGGTTCTTTCTCGAAAAATTACTGCCCAGTATTTCCAGTTTTTAACAGAGAATTCCTCTAAGTTTTATATCCTTTATTGTTAGTTCTTATTGTCTTTCTTATATGTCATATATATAGTTCTTTTAATGGCACCAAAAGAAGATAGGAAAGACCCATCTTGGGCTTACTCTGAAAGAGTTTGCGAGACCAACAAAATGGCAATTAGATGTCTTTTTTGTTACAAGATTTCAAATGGGGGAATCTATCGTCAAAAAGCGCAGCTAATCAGTGGTGATCCAAATGTCGCATCTTGTGCTAAAGTTCCGATGCATGCGAAGGAAAATTTGAAAGCATTCCTTCAAGAAAAAAGAGAGTTAAAGACTCAAATGATTCATGAACAAGAATTGTATAATCTTGATGATGACGATGATGAACCAGAAGAAGGTGACGATGCTTTGTCGCTTCCACCAAAATCACAAAAGCTGGGAAGGATACAACCAATGTCTTCTAGTTGTGGACTAGCATGACCAAAGTTCCTATGGATTGTTACTTCCCACAAAAATCTAGAGATAAGGGAGCAAAAAGTGGTAATCCGCAAATTGAGGCCAAAGTGATTTTAAGGGATCGTGCAGTTATAATATTTACGCGATGGATGTATGATGCAGGTCTTCCTTTTAATTGTGTTAATTATACTAACACTTTTTCTGCTTTTATTGAGGCCGTAGACCAGTATGATCCAGGGATGAAGCCTCCAACTAATCATTTTGGTAGAGAGTCGAGCAAAGGCGAACAAAATCGTGGAGGAGCACAAAGTAGAATGGAATGAGTTTGGTTGTTCCATTATGATGGATAAGTGGACGGCGAGAAATAGAAAAATGATCATCAATATCTTGGTGAATTTTCCTAAGGGAAGCATGTTCCGTGAGTCCGTTGATGCAAGCGACTCTTCGACTGATTCAACCAAAATGTACTCCTTGTTCAAGAGTACAATAGACTTTATTGGAACAGAAAATGTTGTTCGAGTTGTCACGGACAACGCCAATGAAAATGTTAAAGCTGGTGATTTGATGTCTGTTGGGTACCCGCATATTTATTGGACTCCGTGTGCAGCACATTCCATTAATTTGATCTTCGGTGACATTTTCAAGGAAAGACCCTTCAGTTCATTCTTTAATCATGCAATTAGAGTACACTCCTATATTGTTCGACGGCATTTGTTATTGAATATGATGAAGAGATTCACTAAACAAAAAAGCTTGGTAAAACATGCAAAGACGAGATTTGCTACTGCTTTCTTGACTTTGCATAAGATGTATGAGCAAAAAACAATTTGAAGAAGTTCGATTGAGAACAATAACAATGCCTATGGAAGGGAAGCTTGAGGGAGAGAATCTGCAGAGATTATATTTGTCCTTCATTCTGGAACAATGTGGTTCATGCATTAAAGATTGGTGGTCCTTTAATTAAAGTGCTTCTTTTGGTGGATGAGGAGCAAAGGCCACGAATGGGCTACCTGTACGAAGCAATGTATAGGGCAAAGGATGCTATTCAAGCCTCTTATAGTGATCAAAGAAAATACAAAAGAGTGTTTGAGACCATAGATAAAAGGTGGGATAGTAAGCTTCATAGCCCTTTGCATGCCGCTGGACTTGTTTTGAACCCAGAATTGTTTTATGACAATGAAGAGAGGATTCTAGGAGATGAACATTTGTGGAATGGATACTATTAATATATTAAGAAGTTGATACCTAAAGAATCCGTGCAAGATAAAATAACAGAGCAATTTAGTATTTATACGAATGCTGAGCAACTTTTTGAAAAAAACATGACGATTAGACAAAGAAAGACGAAGTCACCAGTTGAGCGAGTGCCTATATGTTGTTTTATAGTTAATAAGTTATCTTTTTATCAAAATTTGCTCTACTTCTCTAGTTGAATGGTGGAAGCAATATGGTCATTCCACTCTAGATTTTCAAAAGTTTGCCATCAAGGTGATAAGTCTAACATGTAGCTCATCTGGGCGTGAAAGGAATTGGGGCGTGTTTGAAAATGTAAGAAATAAGAAGAAAGATTTAATATATTGAAATAATTAAATTATATCTCAATTGTCCTAATCTTACTAATTACTTATTATTTGCAGATTCATACCAAAAAATAGAACAAATTAACCTTGAAGCGTCTCAATGATCTAGTCTTCATTAAGTACAATAGCAAAAGGCGTTGTTACAACGCTCGCAATGTAATTGATCCAATTAGTTTGGACAACATCAATGATGCTAATGAGTGGCTAACTGGAGTCCGGAAGATCATGCAGATGAAGAAGTATTTGAGTAAACTTCTTATTTCACTTGGGGTGATATTGCGGAGGCGCGTGGAATTGGGGAGAGGGTTTATTTCTTGAGGGGTGAGTATCTCAACTTCAAGTTCACGGAGGAGAGAAAAAGAAGCAGCTACTTTGTCCCTAGTTGATGAAGAAGAAGTAGTTGAAGAAGATGGCGAGCACTCTAATAATTATAGTGGAATACAAGAATTTGACAATCTTGTAGAAGAATAGGGTGCTTATTTGTGCTTTAATTGATGCTACTATTTAGTTTTTAAATTGAAGTATTGAATATTTGCTTACAAATTACATGTGTTGACTATGCAGTATTTATTTTAATTTTTTTAAAATTATGCTTCACTTCAAAAAAGCGAGTGTTTCGCTTCTCGCTTCTCACTTCTCACTTCTCACTTTAAGCAAAATGAGGGTTCTCGTTTTTTCTCACTTCACGCTCTTCACAACACTGGTTTCCCTGTCGGTTGAGCGACATTTCAACATACCACCAAAATGGTTCATTCTTTTCATGTAATCAATTGGTTTTTTAACTTTTCATACTACTAGTTTTAAAAAAGAGCAAGTATCTCATGAGGTTGACCAACTTCCAAGAGTAAATTTTCCAAGTGTCAGTAAGGTTAGAAGAAATATGGAGCGATGCACCAGGAGTGGTGTGCAAGCTTAAAATTTTCGGGTCTTCCGAGGCTTATTCAAGACTGCCCAAATTTTTGTAATTTTCTACAAAATCTCAGAATTATTAGGTTAAATGCCTTGAATTTTGAAATTTTAGCAGAGCTTGGCATGAAAGCTTAAGTTTTTTTGGTCTTTCGGGGGCTTATACAAGATTTGCCAGATTATTCCAATTTTCTGCAAAATCTCAGAGTTATTACGTTGTATGCCTTCAATTTTGAATTTTTTAGCAGAGCTGGCAACCCCTGGTTCTATATATGAATAAAATTGTTGCTCTAATGTCTATCCAGGGGGGGGAAACCAAGGAAAAGAAGACGAAAAAAACTTAGTTTTGCTCTAACAAATTTTTTTTCCTTTTCTGCCAAGTGAAAGGAAAGAATGTTCACTGGCTGAGACATGTTAGAGCAGGCAAATCATTGGCATATAAGACAAGGGAGGGATAACCATAAGATGGAGCAAAGCAGGAAAGGGCCATCGTCGGGCTAGTAGGAAAGGGGTTTGAAGGATGGAAAATATGGGTTCATGTGCTAAAACATTGTAATATTAGATCAAAATGTTGAACGACAGATGCAAACTAGAGATGAGCACGGCAAAGAAGAAAAGAGAAAAACAAAAGGGAAAAGAACTCTAGGAATTCCAACTAACGTCCCTTGAAATATCTCACAATGACAAGGTTGTTGCATGATTGAAAGAATATAAAATGCAATGGAATTTTATAAAACTTATTTTCTATACTTCTAATGGCATCATGTTGAAAGAGTTATATGACCCTTTTCATTGTTCTCCTACTTCCACCTCCTTGTGGAAAAACAGAGAATCATTTGCAATGACCTCCTCAAGAAGATGAAAATGAATTGTTGTCAGCCCGGTGCACTAAGCTCTCGCTATGTGCGGGGTCCGGGGAAGGACCGGACTACAAGGGTCTATCGTACGTAGTCTTACCTGCATTTCTGCAAGAGCCTGTTTCCACGACTCGAACACGTGACCTCCTGATCACATGGCAGCAACTTTACCAGTCACGCCAAGTCTCCCCTTCAAAATTTTATGATAATTATAGTAAAAAGAATCTCCAGTTTGCTCAAAAGATTTGGCAGTAAAGTTTTTTTTTAAAATCGGTAAAGACATGGCAGTAAAGTTGTTGCTGGACGCATAACCACCTATTTGAATTACTACATAAGGCACTCACGGTAATGAAGCAAGATTTGGATGTTATATAGTCAAAATCACTAGGCACCAGCTGCTGCACAAATATAAGAAACGATGACGCCATTGCTATCATGTGCTATAACAATAGCAAGCCACTTCAGCATTTTTTTTAAATTAAGTAATTGATTCCATTGCTGGCATCAAGAAGATGCGCTACTTCAGCATGTTCTAAATGTCACCAAGCTAAGAGGATACTGGTTTTACATCACAAAAGATCTTGGTTGATTTAATTTTCACAGTAAAACTTACAGCATATAAACAGGACAAGCTAGATATTCAAAACTTCATGAATATTATGAAATAGTGACCTTGGCTGTTTGCACAGTTGACATAAAAGGTACTCCACAGTCCAGAGGGTAGTAGCTCTTCGTGGCAAAAAAGAAAAAGATACATTCCATTTCCATGCTACCTTTGGTAACTGTGAGATTGCTGGGACTTTCCAGAAGAGAAGGGGCTATCAGGCTTTCTGATGTACAACTTAACTACCTTAAATGAGCTAAACAACCAACAGAGACGTACGAATAAGTTCCATAAATAAAATAGAACTCTCTTTTACTTAACAATCGTCTCATGCCCCATATATAAAGTCGAACGCCCATAAAACACAGGAATTTTTTTAATCATTGGATCATCTAGCCACTCATATCTCAATTAGATGAAGCATGATTAGGCAAAATCAAAATAACTGATTATTCAGTCAAAGTGTGGTGAAAGATATGCATCAGTGGCAAAGAATTCCAAGATGTGTTACTACAATCCCAACCCTGCATGATGTCAATTCTCCAAAGAAATAGAGGACATGTTCTACCACCTACCAAGCTCCATCAACTCTCAGAGAGAAAAGTCTCAATTTCCTAAAGGAAAAGTTGATGGTAAAAGACCTGCATCACTGGCAAAGGATCTGAAGACTGTGACTCCAATCCCAATCATGCACCAGTTAGTTCCCCAAGCAACACTGTGCGTTATATTCTTCCACCTAATCAAACACCATCATGATCCCCTTAACTTTAATTCAATGTAAGCCCAATCTTATACTGGTTGATTGATTCTTGTTCTGTCACATGCCACCCTATTTTAGTTTTAAATGAGTCACACGTAGACCGACCTTTTTATATGTATTTGGCACAATGTGTCCAGAAAATTTACACAAACACTACATAGAAAATGGTTTGTTTTCAAAAGCACTAACTCTTGTCACAGCAACGTTTCACACAGCACCTGCGACGATCATTATCAACTCCCTCTTCACTGGGTTGACCTTACAACTTTACAAGTGATACTCAAACACTAAATGAGTCAATTAGTACCTCAACCCCAAAGTTGTGGAGGTAGGCAATATGTGTCCTCTGCATCTATCCATCCGATCTCTTCAGCTACATTTCGTTCCAATACTATTTAGGGGTGTCAATGCATATTTAAAAACCGACTAAACCGGCCGAACCGAACCGAACCGATTTTTAGGTTTCTTTTAATAAAATCGTCGGTTTTATATAAATCTATAACCGTACCGATAATTACAATAGGTTTTTTATTTTATGAAAATAAACAAAAAAATACCGAAACGTACCAAATAAATTTACAAGAAAAAAATATATTATATATTAAGGTTAAAAATAATAAAACATTAAAAAAATTGGGCCTTGAAATTATGGACGGTGACAAGACAACAAGAAATTAAACTCAAAATCCTAATTCTCAAATATATACTACTATTGAAAATAAATTATATTCAGCATATTCACTAGCAAGGCACAACACAAGGTATTCTAGCGATTATGAGTAGCAAACCACAATGTATTGAATATTTTTTCTTTCGTATGATTTAAATTTATGTTTTCAAATATTTAATCTTCTATAGACTTTATTCTTGAGTCCCAACTTAATATCATTCCACTAGTGTGATTTATATTTTTTTGTATTTGCTTAGTTTCTTTTACGTTGTTGTAGAATAGTTGATGAATCTATACGCTGACCATCTTTTATGATTTCTTAATTCATCGCCCTTTAAACATTAAAAATATCTAGAGAGTTTTGCTAAATCTTATAAAAGTATATATGTTGACGCATTTTGCTTCTACTAGTGACTTTTACATGACATTTAAAAAAAACGTATCGATACCGAAGAAAAACCGACATGATTGACACGGTTTTTAAAAGCCTAACTTTGATTATATATAAAAGAATAACCAAAAAATTGGTACAACAACAACTACCCAGTATAGTCCCACAAAGTGGGGTCTGGGAAGGGTAATACGTACACAGGCCTTACCCCTACCCAAAAGGGCAGGGAGGCTGTTTCCAATCGACCCTCGGCTCAGGAGAGAAAGAAAAAGATAGGGAAAAAGAAAAATAAAGAGCATTAGTGACTCCAACAGAAATCGCATAAATAATTATCTAAACATAATCACAAATTCAATGGCTTGCAATAATAGTATCGACTAGTAACTACCATAAGGGACACAATAATACGCAAGTCATCTATGGAAAGCCCTACCAAACCCCACCTAGCCCCGGGAATGAAGTACGAAAAATTCTAGGAGCCAGGAGCCCCTATCCTACAACCCTAATACTAGACCTCCAGACTTTCCTATCAAGGGTCATATCCTCGGAAATCCCCATTCTTTCCATGTGCTGCCTAATCACCTCACCCCAATACTTCTTAGGCCTCCCTCTGCCTCGACTCGAGCCAACCACCACCAGCCGCTCACAACTCATCACCGAGGCATCAGGGCTTCTCCTACGCACATGTGACATGCCCGAACCACCTGAGTCTCGCTTCCCGCATCTTCTCATCCGCTGGGACCACCCCCACCTTCTCCCGAATAACTTCATTCTTAATCTTATCTAACATGGTGTGTCCGCACATCCACCTGAGCATCCTCAACTCCGCAACCTTCACTCTCTGAACATGAGAGTTCTTAATCGGCCAGCACTCCACCCCATACAACAAGGCACGACTAACCATAGCTCTATAAAACTTCCCATTGAGTTTCTTTGGCACTTTCTTGTCACACAAGACTACTGATGTAAGCCTCCATTTCGTCCATCCGGCCATTATACGGTGAGTGACATCCTTGTCGATCTCTCCGTTCCCCTGAATCACCGACCCAAGATATTTTTTTTTTTTTTTGAAAAAGGTAACAAACAACCGACCCAAGATATTTGAAACGGTCCCTCTTGGAGATGACCTGAGATCCAAGCTTCACGTTCCTGCCTATTTCGCTCGACTCAGCACTAAACTTGCACTCCAGGTATTCTGTCTTCAATCTACTTAGTTTGAAACCCTTAGACTCGAAAGTCTGTCTCCAGACTTCCAACCTCTCGTTAATGCCGACCCTCGTCTCGTCTATCAAGACTATGTCATCGGCAAATAACATACACCATGGCACATCCCCTTGTAACTGAAAAATTGGTATGGTACAAATTGTATAAAATAACCGGCTGAACCGAACCATTGACACCCCTAATACTAGTTACATTTGACTGACGGAACATGAATTCTGTGTATCTAAGCTGCCTTACTCAGACTCATTCTATTTCAATACTAAATAATCTATGTTGCAATACAAACTTAGGGATTCTATCTTAAGGTTCTTTGAATCTCACGTTTATCCTTAGGGGGACATACAAGTCTCCAAGAAACCCCTTAAATTAGTAAAGGGAAAAAAGAGAGAGAGAGAATAAATGTTAGCTCTCTATTCCAATTTATAATTAGCTCTTTTTATTTTTGGACGTTCCAAGCACAAATAATATTTCTCTATGCAACTTTCACAACTTTCAAACTAACCAATCACTACTTTAATATAAAAAGTTTTCACAGAGTCTCTATGTGGTGGGATTTGTATATCAATAGAAAATGTCGAGAAGTTCTAGGGTCATAGAATCTAAAATATTGAACAGTGCAATGAAATTGGTCTAAATGGAGGATGGATCGCCTCCAACTATCGTAAGATCGAGGCTTAGTCATCATTTTGTTATGCTGGTACCCTAACCGCCTTGTAAGCACCTCGACTATTTCACTGAGTGACTATAAGCTAACTCCCATCAATACAACTATCTGGAACTATGCCCACCAAGGCTTGGAAAGTTGGGAAGAAATCAAGTTTGTTTTTGGGCCACCAGTATAATTTATAAGTCAAGTTAAATTCTTAAACTCCGTACCCAGTCAAATAATGTCAATATTTGGAGCAAATTGAAGAGAAGCTAAACAAAAAGCTCATCCATATATAAGGCAATCAACTGGGACCATCACAGATTTTCACAATAACAATTAATCAGAACAAACTAACACCCTACAACCATATAAGAAGCAAGTCAAATAGAGAAATCAAATAGGGCAAACTGACCAATTAGAAGACGGAAAAACTAGGCATTGGCAGTCTTAGGAATGAGGGGAATGGGCTGTTGAGCTTGGGCCGGGCTTTTTTGCTTCGATCGGGCTTCCTCTTCACGGATCTTCTGCATCTGGAGCATCCGTTCCATAACAAGCTCATACTCACACTTTTCATATGAATGGCGCTCGTCCTCGCACTTCCACGGCAGGTAAAATTCCGACTGTCGACATTTGTTCAGAGGGATTAGAAGGTGTGCGCACTGATCTCGATATGCTAATGGCACTTTGTTTGAAACCATTTCAGCTTGTGTTGCTATCATCTTCTTCGATGAACCTGGCACCTCCATTTGAGTTCGATTTGCTCCAGATTTTACTCTGTTTCGATCTTTCCAGATTTTGCTCTTTTGTGTTTTTTGGGGTGTATTGATGAGCTTAAGGGGCTTTGGGCCAATTTTAGGGAGGGATTAGGCCTTTAGATGTTGGGGGTTATAATAGTTGGGTTGTTCTTTGGGGAGGGATTTGGGCTTTAGATGTTGGGGGTTGTAATAGTTGGGATTTGGGTTTTAGATGTTCCTCGCAGCATTTATTCGTACAATAAATCAGACTCAAAGGCTGAATTTATTAAGAAAATCCCAACATCTATACAAAATAAGTTAAGAGATGAAAGGGCAAAAAAAAGAGAAAAGGATTAAAAAAAAATTAAGAGAGCTTAGGCTTTCATTAGACGAACAAATTAGAAATTATCAAATTACTTGAGATCATCTCGTTGAATTTGTAGACAAAATTAAATTATTAGATTGGAAATCTTTACTCATTTTGGTTGACTCACTTGGTCAACTGTTAGGTACAATTTTAACTAACATTTATCATAAAGTTTGGCCACTTAAACCATTTTGGGTTTATGTTGTCAAATTTGAAGTTGAGTGGGAAAACCATCTATACAACTACCTTTAAATTTATAATTAATGAAAGTTTATTATTGTTTGGGAACATTATCTATCATTTTATTGTATTTGTTGGTTAGGAGTGTAACAATAAATTATAGTCTATACTTTCATTTGTCACTATTCTATTCCATTATATGTGTTGGAGATTACCTTACATCTTAAGTAGCTTCACAGGTTTTCCGACCTTTCTTCAAATGCTTATATAATGCAATTCATTCTTACGTATCAACCTATATTACTCTCAAGAAAAATCATCTGTTAATTTTAGAATAACTTCTGTGTATTAGATCGCTAATTCTAATTGCAATAAAAATAGTTTTATTATCTCTTTAAACTCTTCTTTTTTTAAAAGAAATTCGCGCATCGCACGGGTACTATACTAGTATACTATTTGGAATATTATTACCCACCCTATTCAAGTTCTAATTTAGTTATATGGTCATATACAATTTATCAATTATACACAAATATATTTTAAATAAGTATCCCTGTGTAATAGGAATTGAACAAAGAATATCGGTTATTTCCTTATCCTTTTTACTTGCCCAATTTCTCTCTTTGTGTATGTCTCTCTCTTCGTCTCTCTACTTTTCTTCTCTATTTGTTTCCTAATTTTTCTTCATTTGATGTTCTCTATATTTTATGCTTTCTATAGAGTTTTAGTGAAATTAATTAATGGATTTCAATCGTTTTAACTTATCAATTTTCTTTCATGTTGCACAATTAACATTCAAATTGAAATTGCCAATTAATAAATTTTGAAAGTATTTGACTCCCCATCATTGACAGCCATTAAAAAGCCTTGAAGCTTTAAGATCAAATTTGAGTTTTCAAAAACCATTATTTATTTGGATTGCATGTTGTTGCAAATAATTAAAAATATTGTTTGGAGTTTGTGAGCACGTGATTTTTTCCCGATACGAGAATTACTCCCAAAAATTCAAAATAAAAGAGTTTTTGTGTTGTTTGCAATATTTGTGGATTTTATGTTATTTTTCTCTTATTGTTTGCGTTTGTGTATCCATGTCTATTTGTTTAAATTAATAAAAAATACAAAAAAATATATTGCATGTGTATATAAAATTCAAGTTTGCAATTAAGAGTAATTAAGTTTGTTTTATAAAAATAAAAATAAATCATAAAAATATG
The DNA here is from genome assembly GCA_032618575.1 of Nicotiana noctiflora. NCBI lineage: Eukaryota > Viridiplantae > Streptophyta > Magnoliopsida > Solanales > Solanaceae > Nicotiana > Nicotiana noctiflora. Next base: position 76,051 of record JASVEL010014253.1, on the reverse strand, counting down.
TATTTTTGAATTTTTAGCCTTTAAATGTCCAATTGTGTGATTTTTCTTTTAAATATTTGTGATAATTACTATTTAGAGTTAATTGATATTTTTAGGATAATTTGGTAGAGAGTTAACTTAGGATTGTATTTTTATTTTTATTAGAAAGAAAATTGAAGAAAAGAAATATAAAAATTATAGTTTGAAAATAAATAAAGAATGGAGGAGTCAAAATTGGGCCATATCTTGAATTAATCCTCAAGCCCAAACCAATTTTACCTTGAACCTAACCAAATAACCCATTACCCGGTCCAACCCACCTGCCCGACCCGGACCAGCCCCAATACCGAACGACCCCTCCCTCTCAATCTCCCTCAAACCATTCAATCCCCAAAACCTAATTTCGGTCACCCTTTGAAACCCCAAAGACCCTCCATAGTCGTCGCCTCAACCAATGACCAAACGACCTCCCGCCTAATGACAAAACGAACCAGCCACCAGCCACCAGCCACCAGCCTCACACCATCTTCATCTACCTCACCAACGACTCCCCCCACGAACCGTCAAAGCCATCGCCGCCGTCCAGCACCATTTCTGCCACCAGTCACGCCGAAAAAGACCAATGCCAACAACCCCGTCAACCACCCTCCACACCCTAAACCAGTGACGCCTCGCGACCACTCGAACCTGCGGCTCACTCCTCCACCAGCAATACTAGACCCGCCAGAAACGACCTCCGGCTAATCTTCTTCTGCTCGAGTTTCTTTTAGTTAATATATTGAAGATAGTTTCTCCATTGGCGTCGTGGTTATGATCTGGTCAGTTATTCAAATTTCATTTTTTCTTTCGTCTGTGTTTTAATTTTTTCTGATTCTTGGATTTGAAATAGGTATATACGTTTGAATTTGTGACGTCTTTGATTTGGATATGAAATCAGTGTATATGTTTGAAATCAGTACTAGCATCATGGTTATGACGTTTTTGATTCCGATTCATTTTTCTTTCGTCTATGTTTTAATTTATCTTCGTGGTTTGTTGACTTCGTATGTGTTGAGTCATCTGTGTTCATTGAGTTTGTTATACGAATCAGTATGGTTGTAGGTTTGGTTTCTACTGTCAGATTTGTGCATTTAGATTCATTTCCAGTTTAGAGTGTTATTAACGTTTCAAAGCCTTTCATTTGTGATAAATGCTTGTTTTTATGATTTTTGTATGAGTTGAATCCAATGATTGAAATCATTTGGTGAAGAGTTGAGTGAAGTACTTAACTTGATCTTCATGCTATAAAAGTCATTTGTGTTGTTAAATCAGGAGATCTATTTGTTTTTTGTTACTGAAGCTTGGTGATCTGTCTAGTTGAATTAGGAGTCACAGTATTCAGTTGTTAGAAATTAGCTAAGTTCTCCTCATTAGATGAATTGGTTATAGCTGGTAGGATAGTAATTTCAGAAGTTTCAGGGGTATTTTGGGGTTTAACAGTTTGGCAAATGGTCTAGCTAAGTGGACTGTCACTATAGTACTTAATTAACCATTAATTTAATGTGTTAGTGGGAACAAAGTGTAAAGGGATTGATTAAACAAACTCACCCATAACTTTTGAATTAAATAAAGCAAAGACAAAGGTTAGTGGGAATAAAACATATGGTAGTGGAGTTGATGGGCAAAAAATACTTAATTAATGGGTCTTAATGCTCTTTTGAGTTGTAAAAAGGGTTTGAATTAGGATAAATAGAGGGGGGGTTTTCAACATTGAGGGGAGAAGTCTGAAGGAAGTCTAGAGGGAGAATATGGGAGAGAGTTGAAAAAACAGAATTGGAGAGTTTTTAAGGAGGATAGGAGTTTAAGAGTTTATGGGAGTTTGAGAGTTGAAAATTCAGAGAGGAATATTGAAAAGATCACTGTTTCTTTGAAGTTTTCTTTCTGCTTCATTGGTTTTATTTTTCTTCTGATTTGAGTTCACTAAATCAGTCTTAAGGTAGTTTGAAGATAACTTTAAAAAATCAGTTTTGAGTGGTTAATGTTTCACTGATATTCTAGCATTGTTTTACTGATTTTATCAATGGTTTTGTTTGGTCTCAAGTTCTGTTGGATTGGCTTCCTCTAATTTCTGGGTTTTGGTCGAAGTCTACACTGGTTTTTTAAAACTGGTTTTCGAGCTTTTGGAATCTTGCTGTGTTGCTGATTGATTATTGTCAAGCTATTACTGATCTCTCTCTTTTCTTCATTTCTGTTATTGAATTCCAGGTATTCTTCAATCTCAAGAGACATTGTGAAGAACTAAATCATTGGTTGTAGTCAAACTATTGAAGGAATGATATATTTCTAAAGCTATTTTTTTTTTGCTTAGTTTCGACTGTTAAGTTATGTCGTGTTACTAATTGAGATTTAGGCAATCTAGACTTTGTAATATTGTAAGGCTTGAATTATATGCATCTCGAAAGGTAAGACATTTGGTCATTTACTTAATCAACTGTTTGTTTGTAATAAGGTCTTAAAACTGTTTGTTAGTAAAAGATGAGTGAGATCTTAATCTTAATCGTGAATATCTGGTTTAGGAGTTACTTTAAATATTAATGACTTATTGTTTCCGCTGTTTTGTTTGGTAGTTCAAATGAAAATGTACAGAAGGATACTTGTTTGGATACGATTTTCTTCTTAGCAGTAAGGTTTGGATTCTTCCATTATATTCTCAAATTAGTTCTTAAGCATGTGAATGAATAACTTGGATTTGGGTGATATGTGAAAAGGTGATTGAATTTCTTTTATTTGTTTAGTTCATTTAATGATTAGCTTTTGGAAGTGTTTTACATTTGTTGAAATTGAAATCATGGTATTCTTTTGCCGAGTTTTTGACCTATATTGTCCCTTATCTTTGAGGGCGGGTCTATTTTGGTCCCTCAAATATAATCTTGATCATATTTAGTCCCTTAAGTATGCTAAAGTGGAGCACCTTTTGTCCCTTATCTTTGAGGGTAGGTCTATTTTGATCCCTCAAATATGACCCTGAGCATATTTAGTCCATTTACTATGCAAAAGTGGAGCACCATTAGTCTTACAACAAAATTTGTTCAAAAACTAACGGTGTTAACCAACTCTGATTCATGAAGCAAATTTTCACCTCTGAAACAAAACGTTTCCTATCCTTTTATTGGATAACACAAATGATCACTTTAATTCTTCATTTTTGGATAATGTCTTCTAAATTTTGGCCTTGAAAATGTATAAATTTGTGTATTATTTTGTATATATATACATTTTGTACGTTACTCCTTCCGTTCCAATTTATGTGAACATGTTTAATTGGGTACGGAGTTTAATAAAAAATAAAAACTTTTAAGGAATTTGTGGTCCCAAACAACTTAAAAGTGGGTCCAGAGTATTTGTGTGGTTATAAAACTTTATCATTAATGGTAGAATTGTAAGTTCAAGCTAAATTATTTTTAAATTTAGAAATGGTTCATTCTTTTTGGAATAGACCAAAAAGTAAATATGTTCACATAAACTAGAACGGAGGGAGTAATATACAAAAATTATAGTACAAAATTAATACTCCCCCGTTTCAATTTATGTGAACCTATTTCCTTTTTAATCGGTGCAAAAAAGAATGACTCTTTCCCTATTTGGAAATAATTCACCTTTATGTAATGATTTATGACCACACAAAATATATGTGCTTCATTTAACACCACAAGTTCAAAAGTCTTCTTTCTTTTCTTAAACTTCGTGCTCAGTCAAATGAGTTCACATAAATTGAAACGAAGGGAGTATATATTTTCGGCTACCGGATGTAAACAATTTCTGGCGTGGGTTAAAAGTGAGAATACAATCTGGTTATTCATTTCAATAATATGCCTAGAAAAGATGGTGAGTGCCGAAACCAACCCCGTAATTGATCTTGGACAAATATTGTCAGTGAGACTAAAGGTGCTTCACTTTAGCATACTAAAAGGACTAAATATGCTCAGGATCATATTTGAGGGATCAAAATAGATCTACCCTCAAAGATAAGGGACAAAAGGTGCTCCACCTTAACATACTTAAGGGACTAAATATGCTCAGGGTTATATTTGAGGGACTAAAATAAACCTACCCTCAAATATAAGGGACAATATAGGTCAAAAACTCTTCTTTTGCCACATAGAAATATGTTCTAAATGTTTGAGCATTTTTTTTAGTTATTAATTTCATGTCCTATTGTTGTTTGAAGAACGTGAATCATTCTTAATTTTTTCTTACTAAATGTTTAGTTTAGATTAGTCTTTCTGCTTTCTTGTTCATTCGTACTTGAAGATTTTATTTTTGAAAAGTATTAGTAGTGTAATTTTATAAGATAATGTAGTTTTGTCTTTATGAAGATGCTATCATTGTGAGTTATCATTTATCCTTGGAATGTTGGTATTTTAAGTGTGTTAGCTTATAATTTTGAGCAGTTCCATCCTTGGGAATTATTTCGATTTACCTAGATGAACTACAAATTTTATTTATAGATACTCATAGTTTTGCTTTACGCCCGATTTAGATTAGTATTACGATTATGTATACGTTCGCGTAATATAATTGTAAATTTAATTCTAAAAATCAATTTGAATATGCGTTTGAGCAATTTCGATCAAACTTTTCTTAACAATAAAAAATAGGTTGCGGGTTATTAATTAATTTTAATTTACATAGCTTGCGCCACTCACCATTAAATCGCATATGGTCCTTGTATTAATTTCTTATGGATAAGATATAAACGACAAATATTTCGTAGAATATCCTTTAGGACCTTTTAAAATACTAAGTATTATTATGTATACGTTCGCGTAACATAATTACATTTTTAAAAATCAATTTGGAGTATGCGTTAGCATAAATTTGACTAAACTATTTCTTAATAAATAAATAAAACGATATTAATTGTGGACACGTTCGCGTGGCATAATTTGACGCGTCAAAAAGGATGAGTATACGTTCACGTAATTAATTTCTTTAAATGCGAGTAATTCAAGTAATTAAAAGTGGTAAAAAGATAAATGCACATAGGTTCTAAAATCAGTAATTAAAATAAGCCAAGTATGATCAAAGCGACTGTGCTAGAACCACGGAACTTGGGAATGCCTAACACCTTCTCCCAGGTTAACAGAATTTCTTATCCAGATTTCTGGTACGCAGACTGTTAAATAGAGTCATTCTTTCCTCGATTCGGGATTCAACCGGTGATTTGGGACACCATTAACCTTCCAAGTGGCGACTCTGAATTAAATAAATAAATCCCGTTTCGATTGTCCTTTAATTGGAAAAACTCCTTTATGCCCTTCGCTCCCACGCGGGTAGCGGAAAAAGGAGGTGTGACAGCTCTGGTGACTCTGTTGGGGATAATGCTAAACCAGAACCATTGGTGTAGGGTTTAAGAATTCGAGCTTTGAATAATTGTTGTATTTGGCTTATTATTATCTTATTTTATTATATGATTGAGCTTAAATGTGCAAAATAATATTTAATCGCTTTGATATTTTTTTGAACTGTATATATATAAACTGTGTCGAAATCCTACTTCTTTCTAAGTCTTCTAAAAAAGGGTGCATACGTTCGCGTAGCCCACCTTTTGAAAAATTATTCCAAGTAGAGTGAGTGTTGGGCAAGTGACAAGGTCGGGCAGATTTTAGTTCTCCCATTACGTCGCCCCCTCCTCAGCCCCAGTTGTTCGCTCGGGTAGGCCAGGTCTAGAACATCAAACCCAGGTTTTAAACCTAGAATAACAAAGCCTCATGGCGGATCCCTAGTAGGAACGTTTGTTTGCATCATATAGCATTTAACTTAGGGGACTCAACACATGGGTTAGGTCCGTCTAGGACAAGCAACCTGATATGAAAAGACCATCATGTTGCATCCTATTTGTTTTATGTATTTATTTGTTTCAGACTTGCGTGCTGACCATTTTTTTTAATATTGAGGAAAAAAAGAAAATTTGTTAGCTTCGATATAGTTTGTTGTTTTTAATTAAAAAGAAAAAAACATTTTTTTTAATTTAAAAAATAGTCTGTTTCATTTACAAATGTAGCTTATTTTATTTTAACTGAACTACACTGGTTTGATTCTCACAGGGTGTGAGATATGCAGGTAACCTTCATCGGGTCCAACCTCCCCTTTTGCAAAAAAATAGCCAAAAATATCAAAATTAATTTTTTGTTGAAATAAGTCGGTGTTTCCGTTTTCAAAAATAGTCGAATGTTACCGAAAGGGACGCCGGAAGGCTGATTTTGTATAAACAGCCACCTTTGAGTCAATTTTTTAGATTTTGATCGATTGACATATACAGCCTTAAAATCATCGTCCCCGAAGTGTTGAAAGACTGTGTTTTCAAAAACAAGTTTTTTTTTATTATTATTTAAAAAAAACAAGAAAAGAGTCACTGATCAAATGAATGTCGTTTGCATTTTTGGTCAGAATAAGCCAAGCCAGCTTCGGCGGTGTTTTAAATCGTTCTCGCCGAGATAGCCTTAGAGTATATTTCATTTGTCAAAAGGCTATTTTCGTAGAAGAACGGATAAGTTTGTGAAGTGTCGTAAAATAATCTTTCCCGGCCTCAAAATTTAAGCGAAATTGAGAAGGGGCCACGTTTGCAGAAATAGCCATATGGTTGAAATTGGCAAAAAGGGAAGGAATATGCTAGTTTGTTTTTTTTAAGAAAAAAAAATTTCATATTTCTTTTTATTAGAGCATATGGTGTCTGATTTTCAAGTATGTAAATTCTTTTGGCAAAGTTTGTTAATATGGTCAGTTTCTAAACTTTGTAATCAAGTTTGTTTTATCTTTAAATAAAAGTTGAAAAAAAATGTGTTTTATTGTTATTGACCTTTCATTGACACGAACTACGCAAGGTCTGATTCATGCGGGATCATGATACGTAGGCAATCTCCATAAGATTCGACCACAACAAAAAAGAAAAAATTAATTAAAAAAATAGAAAAAAAATCAAAATTTTTTTTAACAAGGGGAACCGACTGAGTCCATTTCTAACATATTTTGTTTTGAATTGTTGATAAAATTAAGGTGGTTGTGGTAACTCTTCCCTGCTAAAACAGAGAAAGGACAATGACAGGGAACCTCAGAATTGAGTGGGTCGATGAGCGACAACACCTGGTTGAACAGAACCATGGGTTGGAAGAAGAAGTCAAAATGTTGATACAACATGTGGCTGACATGTATCGGGCATGGATGGATGGGAAAGCACCACCCCCGCCACCACCTAGCTTCCTAGACTCTATCCTCACCCATACACTGAACCTAATGCCAAATGATCCACCACACTCTCCATATGTACCCGCCTATCACAATTTTTCCAGCCACCCGAGTAGCTCCATCACTTGTCCTCCAGTTACTTTCTCCCAATGCTACTCCCATCCCCAACACCACTACTCTCCCCGGGACCCCCAAAAACATACTTCACTTTCCAAGTACCCAGCTTTACAAAAAGACTATCCACCCACACGAGACTATCGGAAACCTCCTGGGTCAGGTCTCAGGCCAAATGAAGCATTTAAGAAGGAGAGGTTACTGAAATGAGAAAAGGCTCTCACCCCTTCGGGGAGAATCGTATGCCAGTTTGTTCCAGAAGTTGAAGCAACTAGGCATGTTGAAACCAATCCAGATAAAAATGCCAAATTATCGGTCAAAGAGGTGCGAGTTTTCTCAAATGTGCGCATATTGCTCAGACGCCCCGGGGCATGATACAGAAAAATGTTGGAAGCTGAAAAAAGCAATTCAGGAACTTATCAATGCAGGCGACATTGTCGTACAAAATTTGGATACAGTCGACACCGTATGGTTGATGCAAAAGGTAGTGGCTAAAAATGTTGTGCTTGGTAATTGGAAATACGCTTCATTTGGGGTTATCCAAAGAGGAGTTTTTCGTAGTTTGTTTTGTTGTCATTTCTTTTGTCCGGGTTATTTTCAGGGTTGTGATCCGAATTTTTGTCTTGTAGTCAAACCCTCTTATCCTTCCATTTTTGTCATTGCAGTTTTCTTAGTTTTGCCGAGTTTCATTTTAGGATTGTACTTTGGTTTGATTTGTTTGTTTTGTTATTTGAACCATTTCTCCGTTTAGTTTAATGAAACTTTCGATCTTTTGTAAACCCCAGTCATTTTTTTGTTTAGTTCTTCTATCTTTAGATTTGTCATTTGGTCGAACGCCGATTCTAATGACATGGCATCGCACATAATTTTGGCCTAATATTAAGAGTTAATCATGAAGCAATTGGAAGATAATCAGGGTACATTTAAAGGAAATAAAAACGGTTTGAGATTATTTGGAACCCGAGTTACATGAAATTGGGGCAGGTAAAACACAAAGAAAACCTTGAGGGAAAATTGGCCATGGGGTCGCTCGTGATAATAAAATGAGAGTGTCGCCCAGCAATGCTTTAAAGTGATAAATGAAAAGGCGAATAGGCAGATATGGTTATCAAGCCTGGCACAACCAGAAGATATCATTAGTATGTTGTCTGTACCTGGCATTTTTGAAGATTGGAATGACGGAGGCATTTTTTTCTGCTACCCAAATACTTTATCATTCGTTAACCCTTTGAGCCTTATATATTTTCTTTCATACTCCTCCTTCGGAATTAGTTGCAAAGACTAGAAACACAAACTTGAAAGAAAAAGAAAAGAAAAAGAAAATAACAAAAAGAGATAAAGAAAAGAAAAGAAAAAGAAAAATGGATGAAAAGAGAAATAGAACAAAGAGGAATTGGGAACTACGTTTGACCTGATTTCTCAAAGAGGATACGTAGGCGCTTCACAGCTCGGTCATAGTGTAAATAAAAATAAAAAATCCCCAAGCAAGAATCTGGGGCAAAAACAATTGTGTTTATTATAAATAAATCTAGGTCCGAAGGTTGTAAATTTTGAACCCAAAGTTGGTTTGTTTTGAGCCTTTAATACCCTTTCTTTCTAAGCCCTATCAAAATCCACATTACAGTCCAAAGAAAGACCTTTTGACAAATCTTCAAAAGAGGCCAAGTCAGGCAAATGAGAGAAGTCTTATCAGAACATAACACTCTGATTCCCAGCAGAAAAGACTCGGATCTCCAGCTGAAGAAATATAAGAGAGTATTAGCGGTAACACCCAGAACCCCACCTGAGAAGTAATAAAAATGAGAGAGTCTTATCGGTGAAAACCTTCACGGGCACCATAAGGCGATGAAAGCTTGAGAGAAAAACCAAAATGAGAGAGGCATGATAGTGAAAACCTTTCTGGCACTACAAGTCGAATAAAGATTGAGAATAATATGGAAATCACCAGACAGAAATCTTGAAAGACGATTGACGACGGAGGATAGTCCATATGTGCATGTCATGACCATTAGAGTCGGTATCCGCGTTTGATAGGGTTTTATTTTATAGTTTCTTTTGTTAGAAAGTCATCTTTTCTTTGTCTTCTATATTGGTTTCCTTTTATCTTTCTCCTTTCATCAAAATTCCCCAGTAGAGTCTGTTTGGTCAAAACAAGTTAGAAATGGCTTGAAAATATGACATCGGCATTCCAATTATGCAAGACGAGATCTGATTGGTACACCCAAGTAGTATAAGTTAAGAGGGAACAAGCGCAAGGCCGGTGTCAAAAAGGATATTTCCCAGCAAGAGGAAATTGACAAAGGGATGGATCGGTGTCAAGGAGGATATCTCCATCAAAAAATGAAGGTTAATGACTTCAAGGCCAAGGCCAGTGAGACTCAAAGGTCGGGGAAACGCCTGTTCCCTATATGCCACAAAAGAAGGGGGATATCCCTAGTAGAAAAGGTATTTCCAGTGACAAGGATGAACGAAGAAAATGGTTCATCAGTAAAACATGCAAGATCTTCAAGCAGGGTCACTGTCATAGAAATTTGGGTGGTCAGGATACCAGTGGAAAGCAACGGTGAAAGGCTTGTGAATAAAAAGTCATCAAGCAGGGCGGGGAATCAAGAAAAGGAAGACGATCCCCAGCAGGAATATCATCCCCAGCAAACAACAAGTTTTGACAATGAAATGCAGAGCAGGGAAAGAGGAGGAGAACTGTCCCCAGCAGGAGCATCACAACCAACCACCGTGTTTTAAACTAACAAGTTTTCTTTGATTTGAAGCAGAAAAAGGAAATGACATTTATGGCGGGAAGGCATGCCACGAGAAAGATCATCAAACTGGGGCAGGAAATTTTCCTTTCAGTTGGAAAATTTTCTAGAAGACAAGCATCCACTTGAAAAAAAAACAAGAAAACATCGGTTTTAAGGGAAGTGGTCTTTGAACCAGTGTTATCCCAAGCAGTGTGGAAAGAGAGAAAACAACAAGTTTCAATGAAATGAGTTGTAGCCCTAGCGGATAGAACAAAAAGGATGAAACTTGGGTTCAGAAAAGCAAGAAGCCAGTGTCATCCCCAGCATCTTTCAAAAGAATAAAATACCGATTTTGAAGGAAGGAGATTCCCTAGCAGTATTAACTCCAGTAGGTAAGTAAATCATTTCCCAGTAGTGTTATCCCCAACATCCGAAGGAAGACGATACGAGTGTTGAGGGAAGTAGTTCTGAAGTCAATTACCTATTTGAGGAAGAAAGAAGATAACATAAAGTGTTAAGGGGAAGGAGGAAATCATCCCCAGCAAGAAGGTCACAACCGACCATTATTTTCAAAAAACTGATAAAATTTTTCTTTGTTTGTAACAGGAACAAAGCAGTGCAAAGTTTCTCCTGAGATGAAAAAAATCTTAGTCTGATGAATTATTTCTCCTAAGATGAAAACATCTTAGTCTAATAAATTTCTCCTAAGATAAAAATCTTAGTATGACGAATTGTTTCTCCTAAGATAAAAATCTTAGTCTGACGAATTATTTCTCCTAAGATAAAAACATCTTAGTCTGATGAATTATTTCTCCTAAGATGAAAAATCTTAGTCTGATGAATTATTTTTCAAGTTAATGAGAATTCAGTTAGAAAGACGTAGAAAGATAACAACAAAGAAGTAAAGGCAACAGCCGGAAAGACCCAGATAGATAACAAAAGGAGAAAGCAAGAAAAAAAACAAAGCAATAGTTGGATAGTTAAAGATAATTTAATAGGAAGTGAAAAACAACAATTAGAGGGTTTAGATAAAAGCAACAAGAAGAAGGAAGCAACAATTGGAAGATTTCAAGTAAGACATCAATTTAGACCTAGTCTGATGAATTATCTCCTAGAGTCAAATCTTAGTCTGATGAATTTTTCTCCTAAGACATCAAAATCTCAGTCTGATGAATCTTTCTCCTGAGATCACAATGATTTAGACCTAGTCTGATGAATTATCTCCTAGCGTCAAAGTCTTAGTCTGATGAATTTTCCTCCTAAGACATCAAAATCTCAGTCTGATGAATCTTTCTCCCGAGATCACAATGATTTAGACCTAGTCTGAGGAATTATCTCCTAGCATCAAAATCTTAATCTAATGAATTTTTCTCCTAAGATATCAAAATCTTAGTCTGATGAATCTTTCTCCTGAGATCACAAAAAATTGGACCTAGTCTAATGAATTATCTCCTAGAGTCAAAATCTTAGTTTGTTTAAAACTTTCACCTAAGGTGGTAATCATTTCAGTCTTTAAATTTCAATTTTTGAAGATGGGAGTATCCGCCCTCGAATAGGATACGATGGGAGTATCCGCCCTCGAATAGATACGATGGGAGTATCCGCCCTCGAATAGGATACGATGGGAGTATCCGCCCTCGAATAAGATACGATGGGAGTATCCGCCCTCGAATAGGATACGATGGGATTATCCTCCCTCGAATAGGATACGATGGGAGTATCCGCCCCCAATAGGATACGATGGGAGTATTCGCCCTCGAATAGAATACGATGGGAGTATTCGCCCTCGAATAGAATACGATGGGAGTATCCGCCCTCGAATAGGATACGATGGGTGTATCCGCCCTCGAATAGGATACGATGGGAGTATCCGCCCTCGAATAGAATATGATGACACTATCTGCCCTCGAATAGGATATTTTTAGGTTCATCCGCCTTCGAATAGGATATTTTACGTTTGCTTTATTTTGACCCGAGTGGTCCTGCTTGCATAAACATTGTCATATACATATTTCATAAATTATTGCCAGAATGCATTTTAATTTCAAAAGTTGCTAATAAAAAAAATATGCGCCCACCTGTATAACAAGAGGAATTGTTTTTCAGTCTTTACATTGCAGGTATTGAAACCAGTAACCCACCATAAAGCAGAAGGTTACGATAAGAGTTCCCAGCGCGAATTCAAGCGAATGAGTCAAAGAAAGAGAAGACAAATCATGAGAGAATCGACCTTCAAGCCTTGGTTGTCCCCTGCATAACAGACTTGACAAAGAAAGCCGCATTCCGGGGAAGCATAAAAAAGGGTCGATAAAGGAAGTTGTATCCCCACTAGATTGAGCAAAATGATGAAAACTGGTATTCGGAAAGGCAGAAGGCCAGTGTCATCCCCAAATTTGCAAGATAAAGAAGCACCGAAGGAAACACAAGCCAACAATAAAGCAAGGCGGCAAAAACAAGCTGAAGATAGATAGGATCATGTGATCCGTAGGCTAGCCTAGCTTCTTGTTTTGTTTTTAGCACTGTGTAATAAGGAGATCGGTAAGCAGTGATAGCAGCAGCAAAAACAGTAACAACAAGATCACAGCTTCATGGTAGTCCCAGCTACCAAACTTCCCGAACTACATTGACATGATTCCCTTTTAGCCAGGGATTTGTAGGAGACCTTTTGAAGCAAACGTTCGGTCAAGTCTTTCAAAAAAATGCTTCACACGGAGTACTCAAATGGGCAAAAATCGCTCGTATCCGCTCACTTATCTTTGCACGAAAACTTTTCATGTTTCCGCGCAAAGAGGGGCAGCTGTGAGCACGTGATTTTTGTGCGATACGAGAATTACTCCCAAAAATTCAAAATAAAAGAGTTTTTGTGTTGTTTGCAATATTTGTGGATTTTATGTTATTTTCCTCTTATTGTTTGCGTTTGTGTGTCCATGTCTATTTGTTTAAATTAATAAAAAATACAAAAAAATATATTGCATCTGTATATAAAATTCAAGTTTGCAATTAAGAGTAATTAAGTTTGTTTTATAAAAATAAAAAAAAATCACAAAATATGTATTTTTGCATTTTTAGCCTTTAAATGACCAATTGTGTGATTTTTCTTTTAAATATTTGTGATAATTACTACTTAGAGTTAATTGATATTTTTAGGATAATTTGGTCGAGAGTTAATTTAGGATTGTATTTTTATTTTTATTAGAAAGAAAATTGAAGAAAAGAAATATAAAAATTATAGTTTGAAAATAAATAAAGAATGGAGGAGTCAAAATTGGGCCATATCTTGAATTAATCCTCAAGCCCAAACCAATTTTACCTTGAACCCAACCAAATAACCCATTACCCGGTCCAACCCACCTGCCCGACCCGGACCAGACCCAATACCAAACGACCCCTCCCTCTCAATCTCCCTCAAAATATTCAATCCCCAAAACCTAATTTCGGTCACCCTTTGAAACCCTAAAGACCCTCCATAGTCGCCGCGTCAACCAACAACCAAACGACCTCCCGCTTAACGACAAAACGAACCAGCCACCAGCCTCACACCATCTCCATCTGCCTCACCAACTACTCCCCCCACGAACCGTCAAAGCCATCGCCGCCGTCCAGCACCATTTCCACCACCAGTCACGCCGAAAAAGACCATTGCCAACAAACCCGTCAACCACCCTCCACACCCTGAACCAGTGACGCCTCGCGACCACTCGAACCTGCGGCTCACTCCTCCACCAGCAATACTAGACCCGCCAGAAATGACCCCCGGCTAATCTTCTTCTGCTCGAGTTTCTTTTAGTTAATATATTGAAGGTAGTTTCTCCATTGGCGTCGTGGTTATGATCCGGTCAGTTGTTCGAATTTCATTTTTTCTTTCGTCTGTGTTTTAACTTATTCTGATTCTTGGATTTGAAATAGGTATATACGTTTGAATTTGTGACGTCTTTGATTTGGATATGAAATCAGTGTATATGTTTGAAATCAGTATTGGCGTCATGGTTATGACGTTTTTGATTCTGATTCATTTTTCTTTTGTCTGTGTTTTAATTTATCTTCGTGGTTTGTTAACTTCGTATGTGTTTAGTCGTGTGTGTTCATCGAGTTTGTTATACGAATCAGTATGGTTGTAGTTTTGGTTTCTACTGTCAAATTTGTGCATTTAGATTCATTTTTAGTTTAGAGTGTTATTAACGTTTCAAAGCCTTTCAGTTCTAATAAATGCTTGTATTTATGGTTTTAGTATGAGTTGAATCCAATGATTGTTATCATTTGGTGAAGAGTTGAGTGAAGTACTGAACTTGATCTTCAAGTTATAAAAGTCATTTGTGTTGTTAAATCAGGAGATCTATTTGTTTTTTGTTACTGAAGCTTGGTGATATGTCCAGTTGAAATAGGAGTCAGATTATTCAGTTGTTAAGAATTAGCTAAGTTCTCCTCATTAGATGAATTGGTTATAGCTGGTAGGATAGTAATTTCAGGAGTTCCAGGGGTATTTTGGGGTTTAACAGTTTGGCAAATGGTCTAGCTAAGTGGACTGTCACTATAGTGAACATGTCGTGATGGCACCCAGTCCCCATGACTAGGTAAGCCTAACACGTTGCGGAATATACAAGTTATGAACATTTAAATAAGGAATAGCGGAAAAATAGCATAAAAAGAAATGTTATCCGTGCCACTTGGCACATACATCCGTCAAATACACTGTATGAAACACCATCAAGATCCGGAATCCCACGGGTAACACAGACTAAAAGAGAATATACAACTGTGGCTCTATGTATAAAGAGTATCTAACAACAAAGTGAAGGAAAAATATCTACTAGTACTATCAGAATAGAAGGAAGGCCTCCGGATCCGCGGACGTAGCAGATCATACCTCAAGGTCTCCCAAAGCGCTGCCGAATCACTTGGTATGGGCCTGTCCTGATGTACCTGGATCTGCACAACAAAAGTGTGCAGAAGAGTAGCATGAGTACACCACGGCGGTACTCAGTAAGTGCCAAGCCTAACCTCGATGGAGTAGTGACGAGGAAGGTCAGGGCCCTACTGAGAGAAAACAATTACAAAAATGATAATAACAATAATAAGCAGTTTAAACGATAATAATTCCGAAATAACAACAATAAAATGATTACTGCAACCGTCTACAATTAACTAACAACAAGTAACAAACTCAATTAATAAGTCCAGGACTTGTGGGAATTGAACCCACAGTCCCATTAACAGTACCCCTGGGTCTCCGGGAATCGAACCCGCAGCCCATGTCTCAGTAAATCTCAGGATCTCCGGGAATCGAACCCGCAGTCCACATCTCAATAAATCTCAGGATCTCCGGGAATCGAACCCGCAGTCCACATCTCAATATTATATCAATAGCTAAGGATCTCCGGGAATTGAACCCGCAATCCACATCTCAATATTATTTCAATAACTCAGGATCTCAGGGAATCGAACCCGCAGTCCACAAACAGTATCACTCCGGGTCTATGGGAATGGAACCCACAGCCCTGGGATCTCTGGGAATTGAACCCGCATTCCACTAACATATCAAATAAGGAAAACACACAGAGAATATAATATGTTTAACTACAATTTCACCGAAACTAGTGCCTAAAATTTATCAAGGAGTTCAAGTAGGTCAACTAGGCAATTAGACATGATAAATCCTAGCTAATCATGCTTCTCTAACTAATTACCGGGTGAAGTAATGCTTTTATCAGCTAAGAGCAGAAATATCACTAATCGGACAATTCAAGTAAAGTGTGTGTTACAACAACCAGCGCATGTACACGCTCGTCACCTCGCGTACAAGGCATTTAAGCTATCACATAATATCCTAGGGGTGAAAGCTCCCCCACACAAGGTTAGACAAGCCACTTACCTCGGCTCCGATACAAAACCGCTAAGAGACAACTCTCTTGCCGCGAATGTCAGACTCCACAGATGTGGCATCTGATAAAAATCAATAGAATCACATCAAAATAGGCCAATTGGGCATTACCCAATCAAAACAACTCAAAATACACCAAAACCCACAAGTTGCCAAAACCCGACTTCGGTACGCTTATCGAAAAATCACGAAAGTTACATATTCGGAACCCTCATCTCAATACGAGTCTAAGCATATATGATTTACCAAATTCGGACTTCATTTGCCCATTCAAATCAAAGATTTTCTAAAGTTCAAGCCTAGGGTGAAAAACCCTCATTAAATACCCCAAATTCCTCTATTTTCATGAGAACTTGCATAATATTATCAACAACAATCATAATTGGAGTCCAAAATTGATTACCTAAAGAAATCCCTCGAATTCTCCTTCAAAATCGCCCAATTCGCACCTTAAGCCGAGCCCTCAAATGTTTGGAATGTTTCTGAAATTTCTAACTTCTGGTATAATTAAACCCTTTGCGATTTTCGCTTTTGCGGACTATTTTCCGCTTCTGCGACACTTTGTCGCTTCTGCGATCCCCAGGCCTGGCTGGCCAATTCCACTTCTGCGATCCCAGGGACGCTTCTGCGCGTCCGCTTCTGCGATCGATCAGCCGCTTTTACGATAAATCTCGCTCCTGCGAACCCTAGCCCGCTTCTGCGGACTCGCGTAGGCGTTCATGCATCCGCTTATGCGGATTTCCCAATTCCGCCTCTTGACCGCTCCTGCGGTCTCAACCTCGCACCTGCGATGCCGCCTCAGTGAACAGATGTCCGCTCCTGCGAACCATTCCGCCACCGTACTTCCATTTCCACTTCAGCGGACTCGCCTCTACGGTTCCATTTCCGCAGGGGCGAAAACAACAGAAACATAACTCCTAAACCTGCAATTTCCATGTTTTCTTCCCGTTTAACCATCCAAAATCACCCCGAGGCCCCCGAGATGTAACGTCCCGGCCGGTCGTTTTGGAAAATTATGCCTCGATCCCCAATTTAACTGTTTCCCTAAGTTCATTTCTGCTATTGTGGTTTGCCGGGAGAGTCGCTTCTGAAATTTGGAGCATTTTGGGACACTTAGTCCCTAAATGAGAACTTTAAAGTTAGAAAATGGTCCGTAGTTGGAACAGTGTTAAGACGACCTCGGAACGGAAATCCGATGGTTCCATTAGCTCAGTTAGGTGATTTCGGGGTTGGGAGCGCGTTCGCAATGTATTTTGGAGGTCCGTAGCTCAATTAGGCTTGAAATGCCGAAGTTTGAAATTTTGGCGATACGAACGATAGGTGAGATTTTGATCCGGGGGTCGGAACGGAATTCCAACAATTTCTGTAGCTTCGTTATGTGATTTTGGATATGTTCGCAAATTTCAAGTCATTCAGATGTCGTTTGGTCGGGTTTTAGATCGAATGTGCAATTCGGAAAGTTTTAAGAAATTTAGGCTTGAATTCGATGTGAATTATGGGTTTTGATGTTGTTAGAAGTGTGTTTTTATGATTGGAATAAGTTCGTATCGTATTTTGGAGTATGTTGGTGGTTTTCGTTGGGGTCCCGGGAGCCTCGGGATGAATTCGGGGGTCCAAACGGACCAATTTGTGCCAAAAGGCACTGCTGTTTCTGCTGCAATAATTGCAGAGCAATTTTGCTCTCCGCGATCGCGGAGATGGCCATGCGATCGCGTAAGCGAAAAACCCTGAGCTCTACGATCGCGAAGGGAGGCGTGCGATCGCGTAAGTCTGGGAGTTTAAGCATCGCGATCGCGTGAGGTAGTATGCGATCGCGTAGGGTAGTTTGGGGAGCCGGCCGAGTTTGTTCTTCGCGATCGCGTTCGTGTCATTGCGATCGCGTAGGGTCGCTAAGTTCTTCACTGCGAACGTGTCCAGGATCACGCGATCGCGTACAGGGTGCACATGTGTTTTCTAAGATTGATTTGCGCTTTGGGTATCATCAGCTGAAGATTCGGGAGCCAGATATCCCGAAGACTGCCTTCAGGACTCGGTATGGCCACTATGAGTTCCTCGTGATGTCTTTTAGGCTGACTAATGCTCCAGCAGCCTTTATGCATTTGATGCACAGTGTGTTCAGGCCTTATCTGGACTCGTTCGTGATTGTCTTCATTGATGATATTCTAGTATATTCCCGGAGCCGGGAAGAGCACGAGCAACATTTGAGGATAGTGCTTCAGATTCTGAAGGAGAAGCAACTATATGCCAAGTTCTCTAAATGTGAATTCTGGTTGAGTTCAGTGGCATTTTTGGGCCATGTGGTGTCGAGTGATGGTATTCGAGTAGATCCGAGGAAGGTGGAGGCCGTGCAGGAGTTGGCCCAGACCCTCCTCCGCTACTGAGATTCGCAGTTTCCTTGGTTTGGCGGGCTATTACCGTCGTTTCGTAGAGGGTTCTCTTCGATTGCAGCACCTATGACCACATTGACCCAAAAGGGTGCCCCTTTCCAGTGGACAAACGAGTGTGAGGCGAGCTTTCAGAAGCTCAAGACAGCTTTGACTTCGGCCCCTCTATTGATGTTGCCTACAGGTTCGGGGTCCTATACTGTATATTGTGATGCCTCACGAGTTGGACTCGGTGCGGTATTGATGCAGGACGGTAGGGTGCTTGCCTACGCGTCCAGACAGCTGAAGGTGCATGAGAAGAACTATCATGTTCATGATTTGGAGCTAGCTGCCATTATTCACGTCTTGAAGATTTGGCGTCATTACTTGTATGGGGTTCCTTGTGAGATCTACACTGATCACCGGAGTTTGCAGCACTTGCTTAAGCAAAAGGACCTGAATATGCGTCAGAGGAGATGGTTGGAGCTACTGAAGGACTATGATATTACTATTCTCTATCATCCGGGCAAGGCTAATGTGGTTGCCGATGCCTTGAGTCGTCGGGCGGAGAGTTTGGGGAGTTTGGCGTATCTACCAGCTTCGGAGAGGCCTATGGCGATGGATGTTCAGGCTTTGGCCAGGCAGTTTGTTAGACTAGATCTTTCGGAGCCCAGCCGGGTTCTAGCTTGTGTGGTTTCTCGGTCTTCTCTATTTGACCGCATCAGGGAGCGTCAGTTCGACGACCCTCATTTGCTTGTCCTTCAGGACAGAGTTCGGCGTGGTGATGCTCGAGATGTTACCATCGGGGATGATGGAGTTATGAGGATGCAGGGCGTATCTGTGTGCCGAATGTAGATGATCTTTGGAAGCTGATTCTAGTAGAGGCCCATAGCTCGCGATATTCCATCCATCCGGGTGCCGCGAAGATGTATCAGGGCTTGAGACAAGCATTACTGGTGGAGGCGGATGAAGAGGGATATAGTTGATTATGTCTCTAGATGCCTCAACTGCCAGTAGGTGAAGTATGAGCATCAGCGTCCGGGTGGATTGATGCAGCAGATTGAGATTCCGTAGTGGAAATGGGAGCGCATCACCATGGACTTTGTATCTGGACTTCCACGGACTGTTAGGAAGTTTGATTCCATTTGGGTTATTGTGGATCGGCTGACCAAGTCCGCCCATTTTATACCGGTGAGCACTACTTATTCATCGGAGCGACTAGCAGAGATCTATATCAGGGAGATAGTTCGGCTGCATGGTATTCTAGTTTCCATCATTTCAGATAGAGGCACTCAGTTCACTTCACGGTTCTGGAGAGTCGTACAGCAGGAGTTAGGTACTCGGGTGGAGCTGAGCACAGCGTTTCATCCCCCGGATGGATGGAATACCGCGAGCTGTGGGCCTCTGCTAGAATCAGCTCTCGAAGATCATCTACATTGGGCACACAGATACGCCCCTACATCCTCATAACTTCATCTTCCCCGATGGCAACATCTCGAGCATCACCACGCCAAACTCTATCCTGAAGGACAAGCAAATGAGGGTCGTCGAACTGACGCTCCCTGATGCGGTCAAATAGGGAAGACCAAGAAACCACACAAGCCAGAACCCGGCTGGGCTCCGAAAGATCCAGTCTAACAAACTGCCTGGCTAGAGCCTGATCATCCATCGCCATAGGCCTTTCTGAAACTGGTAGATGCGCCAAACTC
The DNA here is from genome assembly GCA_032618575.1 of Nicotiana noctiflora. NCBI lineage: Eukaryota > Viridiplantae > Streptophyta > Magnoliopsida > Solanales > Solanaceae > Nicotiana > Nicotiana noctiflora. Next base: position 56,046 of record JASVEL010014253.1, on the reverse strand, counting down.
TCTGCTCGACGACTCAAGGCATCGGCAACCACATTAGCCTTGCCCGGATGATAGAGAATAGTAATATCATAGTCCTTCAGTAGCTCCAACCATCTCCTCTGACGCATATTCAGGTCCTTCTGCTTAAGCAAGTGCTGCAAGCTCCGGTGATCGGTGTAGATCTCACAAGGAACCCCATACAAGTAATGACGCCAAATCTTCATGGCGTGAACAATGACAGCTAGCTCCAGATTGTGAACATGGTAATTCTTCTCATGCACCTTCAGCTGTCTCGACGCGTAGGCAATCACCCTACCGTCCTGCATCAATACCGCACCGAGTCCAACTCGTGAGGCATCACAATATACAGTATAGGACCCCGAACCCGTAGGCAACATCAATATAGGGGCCGAAGTCAAAGCTGTCTTGAGCTTCTGAAAGCTCGCCTCACACTCGTCTGTCCACTGAAAAGGGGCACCCTTTTGGGTCAATCTAGTCATAGGTGCTGCAATCGAAGAGAACCCCTCTACGAAACGACGGTAATAGCCCACCAAACCAAGGAAACTGCGAATCTCAGTAGCGGAGGAGGGTCTGGGCCAACTCTGTACGGCCTCCACCTTCCTCGGATCTACTCGAATACCATCACTCGACACCACGTGGCCCAAAAATGCCACTAAACTCAACCAGAATTCACATTTAGAGAACTTGGCATATAGCTGCTTCTCCCTAAGAATCTGAAGCACTATCCTCAAATGTTGCTCGTGCTCTTCCCGATTCCGGGAATATACTAGAATATCATCAATGAAGACAATCACGAACGAGTCCAGGTAAGGTCTAAACACACTGTGCATAAAATGCATAAAGGCTGCTGGGGCATTAGTCAGCCCAAAAGACATCACGAGGAACTCATAGTGGCCATACCGAGTCCTGAAGGCAGTCTTCGGGATATCCGGCTCCCGAATCTTCAGCTGATGATACCCAGAGCGCAAATCAATCTTAGAAAACACATGTGTGCCCTATAGCTGGTCAAATAAATCATCAATGCGAGGCAAAGGATACCGGTTCTTTACTGTATCCTTGTTCAGCTGCCGATAGTCAATGCACATACGCATAGAATCGTCCTTCTTTTTCACAAACAACACAGGAGCACCCCAAGGCAAAATACTGGGTCGAATGAAACCCTTACCCAATAACTCCTGTAACTGATCCTTCAACTCCTTCAACTCAGGAGGAGCCATACGGTACGGTGGAATAGAAATGGGCTGAGTGCCCGGCAACAAATCAATAGCAAAATCAATGTCTCTGTCGGGCGGCATGCCCGGGAGATCAGCTGGAAATACATCAGCAAAGTCACGTACCACTGAAACGGAATCAATAGAAGGAGTGTCAATATTGACATCCCGCACATAGGCTAGATAAGCAGCACACCCCTTCTCAACCATACGCTGAGCTTTGAGAAAGGAAATAACATGGCTAGGGGTGTGATCTAGAGTACCACTCCACTCAATACGTGGAATGCCTGGCATAGCCAGGCGTCACGGTCTTGGCGTGACAATCAAGAATAGCATAATGGGGCGACAACCAGTCCATGCCCAAAATAATATCAAAATCGACCATCCCGAGCAATAATAGATCCGCTCTGGTCTCAAAACCACAAATGGTAACCAAACACGACCGATATACACGGTCCAAAGCCAAAGAATCACCCACCAGAGTGGAAACATAAATGGGGGCACTCAAAGAATCCCGAGGCACACCCAGATGAGAAGCAAAGTAAGAAGACACATATGAAAGGTGGAATCAGGGTCGAATAGAACTGATGCCTCCCTGTGACTAACCAGAATAATACTTGTGATAACAGAATCAGATGTAACAGCCACAACGCGATCAGGAATAGCATAGAATCTGGCATATCCCCCCTCTCGAGGGTGGCCTCTGGCACCCTTACCCCCGCCCCTAGCTGGCTGGGCAGGTGAGTGGCAGCTGGAGCTGGAATGATAGCCTGCTGGCCCTGAGAACCACGCTGATGCTGTGAAGACTGATGAGGTGCTCCCCTTCTACGCCTGGGGTACTCCCTTACTAGACGGCGAGTATCCCCGCACTCAAAGCAAGCTCTGGGAGGATGTGGTGGCTGTGACTGACCGGCCTCACCCCCACTAGTCTGACCCCTGGAGGTACCCCGCACAGGAGGTGCACTGGAAACTGGGGGAGCATAATAAGGCTCCTGAGGTGCTGGAAGAGCTGGAGTACTACCGGCTGCTGGCAATGCTAAGTGAACTGGTCGACCAGAATAACCCCTGCCAAATCGACTGGCTGCTGAAGTGCGGGCACCACAGAAATGGCCCGACTCACGAGACCTCTTGGCCTCTCTCTCTCTCCCCGCTCTCTAGGGAGCATACTCTCGATCCTCCTGGCAATGCTCACTGCCTGCTGATAAGATATATCTGTCTCCAACTCTCTGGCCATGCTGGATCGGATCGGCGGAATCAGGCCCTCAATAAATCTCCGCACCCTCTCCCGGACTGTGGCTACCAAGGCCGGTGCATGCCTGGCAAGATGGGTGAAACTGATAGCATACTCCGATACTGACATGGAGCCCTATCGCAACCACTCAAACTCCGAGCGCCAAGAATCCCTAAGGCTCTAAGGAACAAAATCTCTCAAAAACAGATCTGAAAACTACGTCCAGGTCAATGAAGCAGACTCCTCTAGACTATCCAACTCGTACGTGCGCCACCAATTGTAAGCGACCCCATGAAACTGAAAAGTAGTGAAGGAAACCCTGCTGGTCTCCACAATCCCCATAGTACGAAGATTATGATGACACTCCTCCAGAAAACCCAATGCATCCAGCCCACTGAACACTGGAGGGTCATATTTCTTGAACCTCTCCAATCTACGCTGCTCATCCTCAGAGGCAACTGGCTCACCTCCGGGCTGTGCTGGGGCTGCAGGAGGCATAACCAAAATCTTTGGGACCTGTCCCACTATCACACGCTGCTCAGGTGTAACGGCTGCGGGAGTCTGGGTCCCTCCCCCGGCCTAGGATATAGCTGCGACGAGAGGAAGCAGTCCTGCGCTACAACCTGGTCTACTTGTGGCACCTCAGTGGTAGCGCGCGCGGGTGCTGTGGCTGCACCTCGGGCGCGTCCTCGTTCTCTACCTCGGCCCCGGCCTCTGACGGCGGCAACAGGGGGCGCGGGTACCTGATTGTCGCGAGTTTTCACGACCCAAACTGGAGGACCATGACTAGCACCCGACCATACTTGCCGAGCACCAACGTACATTTTATCTAACCTTCTTTATTATCTTTTAGGTTGACGAGACCAATATAAATGGTAGACATGGATCATGAACAACCAACAATAAAATATGATTGCATGAACCTACATATCATGGGATGACCAGACAATCAAGAAACTATATACATATGGTACAAACTACCACGCTAAAATGAAAGACTATACAACAAAAACCAGCCGACAAGGCATACCAAACTATACATGAGTCAACACTTGTCTATGAGCCTCTAAAGGAACATAAGTGCTGCAACATAGCCGGAACAGGGCCCCGACATACCCATAATGTCTATAACAAAAATGCATACCAAGACCAAGGCAAGTCCGAGAAGGGATTTCGCCAATCACCGCCGAACTGGACAACCTACTGTGATGGTGGAGCTGCACCTGCTTGTCTATCAGGACCTGCAGCACGACATGCAGCGTCCACAAACAAAAGGACGTCAGTACGAATAAAGTACTGAGTATGTAAGGCAGAGAATCATAAATACGAACAATAATGAAAGTAGGGATAGAGAATATACAACCTGTAACATCCGAGTACCTCTGAGGGCTACTGACATGAAATACATGATACATATGTATAAATACATAATCTTTTAAAACATACGCCTCTGTGGGCATCATCATCATCATATCGTACCCGACCGTAATAGGCTCGATAAAAACATACCCGGCCATTATAAGGCTCGGTAGAATCGTACCCGGCCACGTGGAGCTCGGTAAAACCCAACTGATCAGTGGTTGCACAATAGGTGCCGTACCCGGCCGACTATAGCGCGGCTCGGTAGAGTAAAATAGATACATATATATAATGCATGTTCGACTCCCGGAAACACCTTGCAGGACCTTTCGGAGTGACGTAAGGTCGGTATCCTATGTACAACTTATTAGGACTAACTCTTCACTATGAACCTTATAGGAATCAGGAAGTACCAACAAGATTGATAATATAAGAATAAGAGAAGCATCATCAACATCAATCGTTCCATAAGAGGGGAAAGTAAGTACTGCTTAGCTTCTAAGAATAGAGTATCTTTGGAAGCTCGTTCATTACATTATGTTAATCGGAGTCGTGCAAAAGAAGAAAAGGGACAGCCACACATACCTTGTATATACTGCCACAACCTCAAGCTATGCAAACGTCACGACTCCTTAGTCTACAATAGGAGAAATGACACTATCGTTAACATTTAAGCGTCGCAACTATTATGTACCAATCACAACCTATTTTGTGATGAAACGTACAGCACCTCCCCTATATATATGACTTCACACCATTCAAAACAATCACCAAACAACCTAAACAACATCAATAATAAACATATTGAGCCTCCCAAAACAGTCCACACACAACCTAATCACATCATACATATGACGGCCACTATAGTCGTACCAAATGACCCAAAAATATTACGAAGAACTAGAAGACCACAACCCAACATATATATGGTGTTTCTCCACACCCTGCCTCCTCCAAAACTCCACAAAAAAGTAATAAAAACGCAGCCCAACAGCAACACAAAACAGTCCACAAAACAGTCCGCTACAAGTGAATAACTTGAACTCACGGCTTCCGATCACCGTCCCGTGAGTTCTTACATGTATATAACGAATTACCATAAATTTACAGCAGAATAAATGTATGAAATATAGCAGTAAACTCACCTTTGTTGTTGGATAACGCAGCCTTTAACTTGGTTCTTCAAACTCTAGTGTTTACCCACAATTTGAACTTGAAAGAGAGGGAAAATCAATTAGGGTTTGTGGATAATTTTTGGGAGGAAGTTTGCAGGGTTTTAGGTCTGGTTATTTGTGAAATATAAAGAGGGATATATTGCAGAAGATAATCCTTTTAATGGGCTCCTTTTTTGACCCGAAATTCCCTCTTTTGGGCCGACATTTAACCAAGTAGCTGACTCACCTACTTGCACCTAGCAGCTTGTGCAGTCTCACGAAAATGTCTATATCTCTCTATTCCAATGTCGTATTGCTAAACCGTTTAATGCGTTGGAAACTAGACTCATAGATATTCAATTTGGTGGGTAGATCACCCCGTAATTCCAAGTATATTGGGAGAAAGAGTTAATAACATTTGACCTAAAGTTTAGGTAAAACTATGAACCTAAGTTGCAACAACTTTTGTCGACTTTTGTTTCATAACTCATTTGACTTCAAGAATTATGATACGGATATTATATGATTCAAATACCTTAAATCATGACCTCCTAAGTATACTAAGCATCTATTGGTTTACCCAAAAGTACGAGTTACAGCATCCTTGATTCGTTTAACTTTTAATACTTGTTAATCACCCTTATGCACCCTTGTATCACTTAAGATTAATCGAATTAACTTCTTATCATCTCAAGGATAATTCCTTCTTGGATTTGTGTTATCTAACTTATGGAATGAACTAATGTGTGTGGATATGGGTTGTAACACCCTCCCCCCTAGGAACATTCGTCCTCGAATGTAAGGGTTTATGGGGAGTCCAAATCATCGTGGATTCCAACGGAAATTTTTGGTCAATTTTCCCCTATAAAATGGTCACTAGCAAAATTTGCAAGCAGTAAAGCTCAAAGTGTGACCACACAAGGCTACACAAAGCATTATGGACATGGACATTATTTACATATCACCACTTTGTATTAAGGAAGAGAGTTCTCAAGTTATTGCTTACCGCATAAAGCCATTTCACCTTTATAATGTATCTTGCGTTCCACCAACATCCTTGTTATCATCATTCTGGAATAGGTAAGGGTATTTAGACTTCATCTCTTCTTCCGCTTCCCATGTCATTTCTCTCATATTCTTGTTCCTCCACAATACTTTGACGGAAGCTACATCTTTTGTTCTCAGCTTGCACACTTGTCGATCTAATATGGCCACTGGCACTTCTTCATATGATAGATCCTCTGTAAATTGAACATCTTGGATAGGGACAACTCGATAAGGGTCACCAATACATTTCCTCAACATAGATACATGGAATACCGGGTGGACAAATTCTAATTCGGATGGCAATTCTAACTCATAAGCAACATGTCCAATTCCTTGAAGAATTTTATACGGACCGATATACCTTGGACTCAGCTTACCTTTCTTCCCAAAATACATAACACCCTTCATTGGTGAAATCCTCAAGAAAACCCAATCACCAACCTCAAACTCTAGATCACGACGTCGGACATCAGAATAAGACTTTTGCCTGCTTTGTGCCGTCCTCAATCATTCCTGTATCGCTTTCACCTTCTCAATGGCTTGGTGAATCAAATCTGGCCCATATAATTTTGTTTCACCGACTTCGAACCATCCAACTGGTGATCTACATCTCCTCCCATATAGTGCCTCATATGGGGCCATTTTAATACTGGAATGGTAGCTATTATTGTAGGCAAATTCTATGAGTGGAAGATGGTCATCCCAATTTCCTTTAAAATCTAGAACACATGCTCGTAGCATATCTTCCAATGTCTGAATGGTACGTTCAGCCTGTCCGTCAGTCTGCGGATGAAATGCAGTGCTGAGATTCACCTGTGTGCCTAAACCTTTCTGAAAAGACCTCCAAACGTTAGCCGTAAATTGAGCTCCTCGATCTGATATAATAGATACCGGCACACCATGAAGCCTAACAATCTCCTTGATATACAACTTCGCATAATCTTCAGCCGAGTAAGTTGTCTTAACTGGCTGAAAATGAGCACATTTTGTAAGTCGATCAACTATCACCCAGATAGAGTCAAACTTATGATAAGATCGAGGTAATCCAATAACGAAGTCCATATTAATCACCTCCCATTTCCAGTTCGGAATTTCTATATTCTGAAGCAATCCACCGGGTTTCTGATGTTCTATCTTTACTTGTTGACAATTGGGACACTGGGCTACAAATTCTGCAATAGACTTTTTCATGTTATCCCACCAATACTGCTCCTTGACATCATGATACATCTTTGTTGAGCCGGGATGGATGGAATATCGGGATTGATGAATTTCATTCATAATCTTTTCTCGCAACCCTGCCTACATTCGGCACACATAATCGGCCCTGGTATCTCGGTGCCCCATCTCCTCCGATCTCAAAAGCCGTAATTTTACACTGCTGAATGTTCTCTCTCAATCGTAGTAAGATAGGATCTTCATTTTGCCGTGCTTTTACTTCGGCTACCAAAGATGATTCTGATGTATTCTGTACAGTAACACTTCCGTCATCAGAGTCTAACAATCTGATTCTCATATTGGCTAGCTTATGAAGCTCTTTAGTCAACCCCCATCTACCTGCATCAATATGTACTAAGCTTCCCATTGACTTACGGCTGAGAGCATCCGCCACAACATTGGCTTTACCGGGATGATACAATATCTCGACGTCGTAGTCCTTCAGTAATTCAAGCCACCTACGCCGCCTCAAATTCAACTCTTTCTGCTTGAAGATGTATTGTAGACTCTTGTGATCTGTGTAGATGTCAACATGGACGCCGTATAAGTAGTGCCGCCATATCTTCAAAGCATATATTACTGCAGCCAATTCCAAATCATGGGTTGGATAATTCTTTTCATGCTTCTTCAATTGTCTTGATGCAAATGAAATCACCTTTCCATGCTGCATCAACACGCACCCCAAACCTATACCTGAGGCATCACAATATACCACATATCCTTCTGTTCCTTCAGGAAGAGTGAGCATCGGTGCGTATGTAAATCGATCCTTCAGCTCCTTAAAACTACATTCACAAGTGTTAGACCACTGGAACTTGGTAGCTTTCTGTGTTAACTTAGTCAATGGTGCTGATATAGAGGAAAACCCTTCTACAAATCGCCTATAATATCCTGCTAGCCCCAGGAAGCTACGAACTTCCGATGGTGTTGTAGGTCTCGGCCAATTCTTTACTGCATCAATCTTCTGAGTGTCGACACTAATACCCTCGTCAGATATCACATGGCCAAGGAATGCTACTGAGTTCAGCCAGAATTCATATTTGGCGAGCTTAGCATATAACTTACGATCCTGAAGCATCCGTAATACTATCCGCAAGTGGCTCGCATGTTCCTCCTCCGAACGAGAATACACCAGAATGTCATCAATGAATACAATCACGAACACATCAAGATAGCGCCTGAATAGAGTATTCATGAGATCCATAAAAGCTGCCGGGGCATTTGTTAGCCCGAACGACATCACCAAGAACTCAAAGTGCCCATATCTTGTCCGAAAGGCCGTCTTTGGAATATCCTTCTCCTTAACCCTCACCTGATGATATCCTGAATGTAAGTCAATCTTGGAGAAATACTTGGCACCCTGGAGTTGGTCAAACAGGTCATCAATTATTGGAAGTGGATACTTGTTCTTTATAGTAAACTTATTCAACTGCCGATAGTCGATACACATCCGTAATGACCCATCTTTCTTCCGCACGAATAGGACTGGCGCACCCCAAGGTGAAGTGCTAGGCCTAATGAAGCCCTTATCCAGCAAGTCCTTTAACTGCGCCTTCAACTCTCGCAGCTCTGCCGGGGCCATTCTATATGGAGGGATAGAGATCGGTTGAGTGTCAGGCAACACATCAATGCTAAACTCAATCTCCCTTTCTGGAGGAAGGCCTGGGAGTTCATTTGGGAAAACATCTGGATATTCATTGACCACGGGGATAGATTGTAGAGTAGGCAGCTTCGCCTCTGCATCCCTAACGCGAACAAGATGATAAATGTAACCTTTTGAGATCATTTTCCTTGCCTTAAGATAAGAAATAAACCTACCTTTCGATGTAGCAATGTTCCCCTTCCATTCAATGACGGGTTCACCAGGAAATTGAAACCTAACCATCTTCATGCGACAGTCAACATTTGCATAGCATGAGGCCAACCAGTCCATTCCCAGTATCACATCAAAATCAACCATTTCTAACTCAAATAAATTTGCCGAGGTTTGACGACTACAAATCATCACAGTGCAACCTCTATATACCCTTCTAGCAATCACAGAATCTCCTATTGGAGTAGATACCGCAAGGGGTTTACTTATCAATTCAGGTTCAATGCCAAACTTATTAGCCACAAAAGGGTGTAACATATGATAATGTAGATCCCGGATCAATCAACGCATATACATCATAAGAAAACACAGATAATATACCTGTAACAACATCCGGAGACGACTCGAGATCCTGTCGACCTACTAGAGCATATGTTCGATTTTGAGCACCACTCGAACTCGGTCCTGCACCTCTACCTCTACCACGACCTGTCGACTGCTGAAAACCCCGTGCTGGAGGTCGAACCGATGAGGAAGAACCAGACACAGATCTAGTCGGTTGAGCCATACCATCACCTCCCCTGTTAGGACAATCCCTCATCATATGGCCAGGCTGTCCGCAAGAATAACACGCATCAGAACCTCGACAACACAGTCCAAAGTGGGCCTTGCCGCACCGATCACAACGTGGTGTTGGGGGTTTCGTCTGACTAGTATCCCTGTGATGTTGCGATCCAGATGTCAGCGAACTCTGACCTGGACCAGAATAGGATCGATCATATCGAGGCCTCTGAAACTGTGGAGGAGCACTAGCTACAGATGGCGCCGAACTCCTCGAAGACTGGGGCCTGGCGCTGCCTCTTAAGTCATCAGAATACCTTGCAAATCCCGCCCTCTTATGTTGGCCCCTATCCTGCTCCCTATCTGCCCTCTGCTGGCGCTTAAGATCCTCTAGGGTCTGGGCATAAGCTTGAATATGGGAAATATCCATGCCTTCTACCAAGGAGGCTGTCATACACTCATTTATCACATGGGGTCCCAACCCGTTCACGAACAAATGCACCCTATCACTCATCTCGGCCACCATATGGGGAGCATACCTTGCTAAAGAATCAAACCGCATACTATACTCTCGCACACTTAAATTACCTTGTCTAAGGTTCAAGAACTTATCAGCTCTAGCTCGTCGTATCTCAACTGGCAAATAGTGACGAAGAAAGGCCTCAGAAAAATCCTTCCACACAGCTGGAGGAGCGTTCGGACCCCTGGATCTCTCCCAACTATCATACCAAAGAATCGCTAAATCCCGTAGCCGATAAGAAGCCAACTCTACTGCCTCTGTATCACTAACATGCATAACCCGTAGTGTACGATGAACCTGGTCAATAAAAGTCCGCGGATCCTCCTTGGGGTCTGATCCGGTAAACACTGGAGGGTCTAAATTAATAAAATCACGAACTCTTGTACTAACTGGTTTATCAGCAGCACCTGTATTCTGCCTCTGAGCCTGAGCAGCTACCAAGCTAGTCAATAACTGCAAAGCACTCCGCATATCCTGGTCTGTAGTGCCAGACGGAGGAGCTGGAGGTGCTGGGTGCCACCTAATATCCTCCGGAGGAGACGGAGTAGATGAGGTATGAGACGGCATCTCACTCTGAGCCTCACTTTGGCCTGCTCTGGCTTGGGGCACCTGACTGGTACCCTCTCCCGCAGCTGTATCAAGCCGTCTACTAATTGTTTGTTTCCTAGTCGAAGGCATCGCTGAAAGAAAACAAGGTGAATATTAGAGACGAACACTTACGACTCAACTCTATGCACGATCTAGATTCAGGAAGAAGGTAACAACCCTAGATGTCATGTAGCCTCCCGATTATAAATGTGGCGCGCTACACATCCATAATCAAGACTCTACTAGACATGGCTCATAGACAATCCCTAGGACAGACTTGCTCTGATACCAAGTTTGTCACGACCCAAACCGGAGGACCATGACTAGCACCCGACCATACTTGCCGAGCACCAACGTACATTTTATCTAACCTTCTTTATTATCTTTTAGGCTGTGACGAGACCAATATAAATGGTAGACATGGATCATAAACAACCAACAATAAAATATGATTGCATGAGCCTACATAACATGGGATGACCAGAAAATCAAGAAACTATATACATACGGTACAAGCTACCACGCTAAAATGAAAGACTATACAACAAAAACCAGCCGACAAGGCATACCAAACTATACATGAGTCGACACTTGTCTATGAGCCTCTAAAGGAACATAAGTGCTGCAACATAGCCGGAACAGGGCCCCGACATACCCATAATGTCTATAACAAAAATGCATACCAAGACCAAGGCAAGTCCGAGAAGGGATTTCGCCAATCACCGCCGAACTGGACAACCTACTGTGATGGTGGAGCTGCACCTGCTTGTCTATCAGGACCTGCAGCACGACATGCAGCGTCCACAAACAAAAGGACGTCAGTACGAATAAAGTACTGAGTATATAAGGCAGAGAACCATAAATATGAACAGCAATGTGAGCAGGGATAGGGAATATACAACCTGTAACATCTGAGTACCTCTGAGGGCTACTGACATGAAATACATGATAACATATGTATAAATACATAATCTTTAAAACATACGCCTCTGTGGGCATCATCATCATCATATCGTACCCGACCGTAATAGGCTCGGTAAAAACATACCCGGCCATTATAAGGCTCGGTAGAATCGTACCCGGCCACGTGGAGCTCGGTAAAACCCAACTGATCAGTGGTTGCACAATAGGTGTCGTACCCGGCCGACTATAGCGCGGCTCGGTAGAGTAAAATATATACATATATATAATGCATGTTCGACTCCTGGAAACACCTTGCAGACTTTTCGGAGTGACGTAAGGTCGGTATCCTATGTACAACTTATTAGGACTAACTCTTCACTATGAACCTTATAGGAATCAGGAAGTACCAACAAGATTGATAACATAAGAATAAGAGAAGCATCATCAACATCAATCGTTCCATAAGAGGGGAAACAATTTAAGTACTGCTTAGCTTCTAAGAATAGAGTATCTTTGGAAGCTCGTTCATTACATTATGTTAATCGGAGTCGTGCAAAAGAAGGAAAGGGACAGCCACACATACCTTGTATATACTGCCACAACCTCAAGCTATGCAAACGTCACGACTCCTTAGTCTACAATAGGAGAAATGACACTATCGTTAACGTTTAAGCGTCGCAACTATTATGTACCAATCACAACCTATTTTGTGATGAAACGGACAGCACCTTCCCTATATAGATGACATCACACCATTCAAAACAATCACCAAACAGCCTAAACAACATCAATAATAAACATATTGAGCCTCCCAAAACAGTCCACACACAACCTAATCACATCATACATATGACGGTCACTATAGTCGTACCAAATGACCCAAAAATATTACGAAGAACTAGAAGACCACAACCCAACATATATATGGTGTTTCTCCACACCCTGCCTCCTCCAAAACTCCACAAAACAGTAATAAAAATGCAGCCCAACAGCAACACAAAACAGTCCACAAAACAGTCCGCTACAAGTGAATAACTTGAACTCACGGCTTCCGATCACCGTCCCGTGAGTTCTTACATGTATATAACGAATTACCATGAATTTACAGCAGAATAAATGTATGAAATATAGTAGTAAACTCACCTTTGTTGTTGGATAACTCAGCCTTTAACTTGGTTCTTCAAACTCTAGTGTTTACCCCCAATTTGAACTTGAAAGAGAGGGAAAATCAATTAGGGTTTGTGGATAATTTTTGGGAGGAAGTTTGCAAGGTTTTAGGTCTGGTTATTTGTGAAATATAAAGAGGGATATATTGCAGAAGATAAGCCTTTTAATGGGCTCCTTTTCTGACCCGAAATTCCCTCTTTTGGGCCGACATTTAACCAAGTAGCTGACTCACCTACTTGCACCTAGCAGCTTGTGCAGTCTCACGAAAATGTCTATATCTCTCTATTCCAATGTCGTATTGCTAAACCGTTTAATGCCAGAGAACCATAAATATGAACAGCAATGTGAGTAGGGATAGGGAATATACAACCTGTAACATCTGAGTACCTCTGAGGGCTACTGACATGAAATACATGATAACATATGTATAAATACATAATCTTTAAAACATACGCCTCTGTGGGCATCATCATCATCATATCGTACCCGGCCGTAATAGGCTCGGTAAAAACATACCCGGCCATTATAAGGCTCGGTAGAATCGTACCCGGCCACGTGGAGCTCGGTAAAACCCAATTGATCAGTGGTTGCACAATAGGTGCCGTACCCGGCCGACTATAGCGCGGCTCGGTAGAGTAAAATATATACATATATATAATGCATGTTCGACTCCTGGAAACACCTTGCAGACCTTTCGGAGTGACGTAAGGTCGGTATCCTATGTACAACCTATTAGGACTAACTCTTCACTATGAACCTTATAGGAATCAGGAAGTACCAACAAGATTGATAACATAAGAATAAGAGAAGCAACATCAACATCAATCGTTCCATAAGAGGGGAAACAATGTAAGTACTGCTTAGCTTCTAAGAATAGAATATCTTTGGAAGCTCGTTCATTACATTATGTTAATCGGAGTCGTGCAAAAGAAGGAAAGGGACAGCCACACATACCTTGTATATACTGCCACAACCTCAAGCTATGCAAACGTCACGACTCCTTAGTCTATAATAGGAGAAATGACACTATCGTTAACGTTTAAGCGTCGTAACTATTATGTACCAATCACAACCTATTTTGTGATGAAACGGACAGCACCTCCCCTATATAGATGACTTCACACCATTCAAAACAATCACCAAACAGCCTAAACAACATCAATAATAAATATATTGAGCCTCCCAAAACAGTCCACACACAACCTAATCACATCATACATATGACGGCCACTATAGTCGTACCAAATGACCCAAAAATATTACGAAGAACTAGAAGACCACAGCCCAACATATATATGGTGTTTCTCCACACCCTGCCTCCTCCAAAACTCCACAAAACAGTAATAAAAACGCAGCCCAACAGCAACACAAAACAGTCCACAAAACAGCCCGCTACAAGTGAATAACTTGAACTCACGGCTTCCGATCACCGTCCCGTGAGTTCTTACATGTATATAACGAATTACCATGAATTTACAGCAGAATAAATGTATGAAATATAGCAGTAAACTCACCTTTGTTGTTGGATAACTCAGCCTTTAACTTGGTTCTTCAAACTCTAGTGTTTACCCCCAATTTGAACTTGAAAGAGAGGGAAAATCAATTAGGGTTTGTGGATAATTTTTGGGAGGAAGTTTGCAGGGTTTTAGGTCTGGTTATTTGTGAAATATAAAGAGGGATATATTGCAGAAGATAAGCCTTTTAATGGGCTCCTTTTCTGACCCGAAATTCCCTCTTTTGGGCCGACATTTAACCAAGTAGCTGACTCACCTACTTGCACCTAGCAGCTTGTGCAGTCTCACGAAAATGTCTATATCTCTCTATTCCAATGTCGTATTGCTAAACCGTTTAATGCGTTGGAAACTAGACTCATAGATATTCAATTTGGTGGGTAGATCACCCCGTAATTCCAAGTATATTGGGAGAAAGACTTAATAACATTTGACCTAAAGTTTAGGTAAAACTATGAACCTAAGTTGCAACAACTTTTGTCGACTTTTGTTTCATAACTCGTTTGACTTCAAGAATTATGATACGGATATTATATGATTCAAATACCTTAAATCATGACCTCCTAAGTATACTAAGCATCTATAGGTTTACCCAAAAGTACGAGTTACAGCATCCTTGATTCATTTAACTTTTAATACTTGTTAATCACCCTTATGCACCCTTGTATCACTTAAGATTAATCGGATTAACTTCTTATCATCTCAAGGATAATTCCTTCTTGGATTTGTGTTATCTAACTTATGGAATGATAATGTGTGTGGATATGGGTTGTAACACGAGTAGCACGTGTCCTCACCATCTGTGAGAGAATAGAAAGCAATAGTTTAGATTTGGTGCCATAAATGTCACACGACAAGGAATCCAAAAGAAATGAAGAGTTTCCTAAACAGTTACATAGCCCCTCGTAGATAAATACAGACGTCTCCGTATCGATCAGCGAGACTCTAAGTAACCGGTCTGTGTCCCGTGACTCCTATGAACCTAGAGCTCTGATACCAACTTGTCACAACCCTAGTTCACCAATCGTGAACATGTCGTGATGGCACCCAGTCCCCACGACTAGGTAAGCCTAACACGTTGCGGAATATACAAGTTATGAACATTTAAATAAGGAATAGCGGAAAAATAGCATAAAAAGAAATGTAATCCGTGCCGCTTGGCACATACATCCGTCAAACACACTATATGAAACACAACCAAGATCCGGAATCCCACGGGTAACACAAACTAAAAGAGAATATACAACTATGGCTCTATGTATAAAGAGTACTAGTACTATCAAAATAGAAGGAAGGCCTCCGGATCCGCGGACGTAGCGGATCATACCTCAAGGTCTCCCAAAGCGCTGCCGAATCACCTGGTATGAGTCTGTCCTGATGTACCTGGATCTGCACAACAAAAGTGTGCAGAAGAGTAGCATGAGTACACCACGGCGGTACTCAGTAAGTGCCAAGCCTAACTTCGATGGAGTAGTGACGAGGAAGGTCAGGGACCTACTGAGAGAAAACAATTACAAATTGATATTAACAATAATAAGCAGTATAAATAATAATAACTCCGAAATAAAAAAAAACAATGAAGTAGTTACTGCAACTGTCTACAATTAAACTAACAACAAGTAACAAACTCAATTAATAAGTCCAAGACCTATGGGAATTGAACCCACAGTCCCATTGACAGTACCCATGGATCTCCGGGAATCGAACCCGCAGCCCATGTCTCAATAAATCTCAGGATCTCCGGGAATCGAAACCGCAGTCCACATCTCAATAACATCAGGATCTCCAGGAATCGAACGCGCAGTCCATATCTCAATATTATATCAATAGCTCAGGATCTCTGGGAATCGAACCCGCAGTCCACATCTCAATATTATATCAATAACTCAGGATCTCCGGGAATCGAACCCCCAGTCCACAAACAGTATCACTCTGGGTCTATGGGAATCGAACCCACAGCCTTGGGATCTCCAGGAATTGAACCCGCAGTCCACTAACACATCAAATAAGGAAAACACACAGAGAATATAATATATTTAACTATAATTTCACCGAAACTAGTGCCTACAATTTATCAAGGAGTTCAATGAGGTCAACTAGGCAATTAGACATGATAAATCCTAGCTAATCATGCTTCTCTAACTAATTACCGGGTAAAGTAATGCTTTTATCAACTAAGAGCAGAAATATCACTAATCGGACAATTCAAGTAAAGTGTGTGTTACAACAACCAGCGCATGTACACGCCCGTCACCTCGCGTACAAGGCATTTAAGCTATCACATAATATCCTAGGGGTGAAAGGTTCCCCACACGAGGTTAGACAAGCCACTTACCTCTACTCCGGTACAAAACCGCTAAGAGACAACTCTCTTGCCGCGAATGTCGGACTCCACAGGTGTAGTATCTGATAAAAATCAATAGAATCACATCAAAATAGGCCAATTGGGCATTACCCAATCAAAACAACTCAAAATACACCAAAACCCACAAGTTGCCAAAACCCGACTTTCGGTACACTTATCGAAAAATCATGAAAGTTACATATTCGGAACCCTCGTCTCAATACGAGTCTAAGCATATAAGATTTACCAAATTCGGACTTCATTTGCCTATTCAAATCAAAGATTTTCTAAAGTTCAAGCCTAGGGTGAAAAACCCCCATTAAATACCCAAAATTCCTCCATTTTCATGAGAACTTGCATAATATTATCAACAACAATCATAATTGGAGTGCAAAATTGATTACCTGAAGAAACCCCTCGAATTCTCCTTCAAAATCTCCCAATTCGCACCTTAAGCCGAGCCCTCAAATGTTTGGAATGTTTCTGAAATTTCTAACTTCTGGTATATTTAAACCCTCTGCGATTTTCGCTTTTGCGGACTATTTTCCGCTTCTGCGACACTTTGTCGCTTCTGCAAACCCCAAGCCTGGCTGGCCCATTTCGTTTCTGCGATCCCAGGGACGCTTCTGCGCGTCCGCTTCTACGCGTCCGCTTCTGCGCGTCCGCTTCTGCGATCGATCAGCCGCTTTTGCGATAAATCTCGCTCCTGCGAACCCTAGTCCGCTTCTCCGGACTCGCATAGGCGATCATGCATCCGCTTCTGCGGATTTCCCAATTCCGCCTCTTGACCGCTCCTGCGGTCTCAACCTCGCACCTGCGATGCCGCCTCAGCGAACAGATGTCCGTTCCTGCGAACAAACTTGCCTACGCGCTTCCATTTCTGCTTCAGCGGACTCGCCTCTGCGGTTCCATTTCCGCAGGGGCGAAAACAATAGAAATAGAACTCCTAAACCTGCAATTTCCATGTTTTCTTCCCGTTTAACCATTCGAAATCACCCCGAGGCCCCCGGGACCTCATCCAAACACGCCAACACATCCTAATACCTTATTCGAACTTGTTCCAATCCTCAAAACACATCTAACAACATCAAAACCCATAATTCACATCGAATTCAAGCCTAAATTCCTTAAAACTTTCCGAATTACACATTCGATCTAAAACCCGACCAAACAACGTCCGAATGACCTGAAAATTTGCGAACATATCCAAAATCACATAACGAAGCTACAGAAATTGTCGGAATCCCATTCCGACCCCCAAATCAAAATCTCATCGTTCGGATTCGCCAAAATTTCCAACTTCGGCATTTCAAGCCTAATTGAGCTACGAACCTCCAAAATACATTCCGAACGTGCTCCCAACCCCGAAATCACCTAACAGAGCTAATGGAACCATCGGATTTCCGTTCCGAGGTCGTCTTAACACTGTTCCGACTACGGACCATTTTCTAACTTTAAAGCTCTCATTTAGGGACTAAATGTCCCAAAATGCTCCAAATTCCAGAACCGACTCTACCGGCAAACCACAATAGCAGAAATGAACTTAGGGGAACAGTTAAATTGGGGATCGGGACATTATTTTCTAAAATGACCGGCCGGATTGTTACATAAGTGGGCTGTCACTATAGTACTTAATTAACCATTAATTTAATGTGTTAGTAGGGAACAAAGTGTAAAGGGATTGATTAAACAAACTCACCCATAACTTTTGAATTAAATAAAGCAAAGACAAAGGTTAGTGGGAATAAAATATATGGTAGTGGAGTTGATGAGCAAAAAATACTTAATTAATGGGTCTTAATGCTCTTTTGAGCTGTAAAAAGGGTTTGAATTAGGATAAATAGATGGGGGTTTTCAACATTGAGGGGAGGAAGTCTGAAGGAAGTCTAGAGGGAGAATCTGGGAGAGAGTTGAAAAAACGGAATTGGAGAGTTTTTAAGGAGGATAGGAGTTTAAGAGTTTAGGGGAGTTTGAGAGTTGAAAATTCAGAGAGGAATATTGAAAAGATCACTGTTTCTTTGAAGTTTTCTTTCTGCTTCATTGGTTTCATTTTTCTTCTGATTTGAGTTCACTAAATCAGTCTTAAGGTAGTTTGGAGATAACTTTAAAAAATCAGTTTTGAGTGGTTACTATTTCACTGATATTCTAGCATTGCTTTACTGGTTTTATCAATGGTTTTGTTTGGTCTCAAGTTCTGTTGGATTGGCATCCTCTAATTTCTGGGTTTTGGTCGAAGTCTACACTAGTTTTTTAAAACTAGTTTTCGAGCTTTTGGAATCTTGCTGTGTTGCTGATTGATTACTGTCAAGCTATTACTGATCTCTCTCTTTCCTTCATTTCTGTTATTGAATTCCAGGTATTCTACAATCTCAAGAGACATTGTGAAGAACTAAATCATTGGTTGTAGTCAAACTATTGAAGGAATGATACATTTCTAAAGCTGTTTTTTGTGCTTAGTTTCAACTGTTAAGTTATGTCGTGTTACTAATTGAGATTTAGGCAATCTAGATTTTGTGATATTGTAAGGCTTGAATTATATGCATCTCGAAAGGTAAGACATTTGGTCATTTACTTAATCAACTGTTTGTTTGTAATAAGGTCTTAAAACTATTTGTTAGTAAAAGATCAGTGAGATCTTAATCGTGAATATCTGGTTTAGGAGTTACTTTATATATTAATGACTTATTGTTTCCCCTATTTTGTTTGGTAGTTCAAATGAAAATGTACAGAAGGATACTTGTTTGGATACGATTTCTTTCTTAGCAGTAAGGTTTGGATTCTTCCATTATATTCTCAAATTAGTTCTTAAGCATGTGAATGAATAACTTGGATTTGGGTGATATGTGAAAAGGGGATTGAATTTCTTTTATTTGTTTAGTTCATTTAATGATTAGCTTTTGGAAGTGTTTTACATTTGTTGAAATTGAAATCATGGTATTCTTTTTCCACATAGAAATATGTACTGAATGTTTGAGCGTTTTTTTTAGTTATTAATTTCATGTCCTATTATTGTTTGAAGAACGTGAATCATTCTTAATTTTTTCTCACTAAATGTTTAGTTTAGATTAGTCTTTCTGCTTTCTTGTTCATTCGTTCTTGAAGATTTTATTTTTGAAAAGTATTAGTAGTGTAATTTTATAAGATAATGTAGTTTTGTCTTTATGAAGATGCTACCATTATGAGTTATCATTTATCCTTGGAATGTTGGCATTTTAACTGTGTTAGCTTATAATTTTGAGCAGTTCCATCCTTGGGAATTATTTCGATTTACCTAGTTGAACTACAAATTTTATTTATAAATACTCATAGTTTTTCTTTACGCCCGATTTAGATTAGTATTACGATTATGTATACGTTCGCGTAATATAATTGTAAATTTAATTCTCAAAATCAATTTGGAATATGCGTTTGCGCAATTTCGATCAAACTTTTTTTAACAATAAAACATAGGTTGCGGGTTATTAATTAATTTTAGTTTATATAGCTTGCGCCACTCACCATTAAATCGCATATGGTCCTTGTATTAATTTCTTATGGATTAGATATAAATGACAAATATTTCGTAGAATATCCTTTAGGACCTTTTAAAATACGTACTAAGTATTATTATGTATACGTTCGCGTAACACAATTACATTTTTAAAAATCAATTTGGAGTATGCGTTAACATAAATTTGACTAAACTATTTCTTAACAATTAAACAAAACGATATTAATTGTGGACACGTTCGCGTTCGCGTGGCATAATTTGACGCGTCAAAAAGGATGAGTATACGTTCACGTAATTAATTTCTTTAAATGCGAGTACTTCAAGTAATTAAAAGCGGTAAAAAGATAAATGCACATAGGTTCTAAAATCAGTAATTAAAATAAGCCAAGTATGATCAAAGCGACCGTGCTAGAACCACGGAACTTGGGAATGCCTAACACCTTCTCCCAGGTTAACAAAATTCCTTATCCAGATTTCTGGTATGCAGACTGTTAATAGAGTCATTCTTTCCTCGATTCGGGATTCAACCGGTGACCTGGGACACCATTAACCTTCCAAGTGGCGACTCTGAATTAAATAAATAAATCCCATTTCGATTGTCCTTTAATTGGAAAAACTCCTTTATGCCCTTCGCTCCCACGCGGGTAGCGGAAAAAGGAGGTGCGACAGAGTTTATATCTCAATTTTGAGGGTGATTTTGTAAAAATTAGACTTAATTTTGGCTGAATTTGAGATTGAAATCTGAAGAAGAAGAAGAACACATGACATACTATATACTTATGAAATTGTAGTAAAGTGTAGTATAATTGTATGTAAATTATATATATATAAAACTGACATCAACTCATACACCTAAGAGAACCCAAATACCAGTCTTGCACAACTGACAGCAGTAGGTCTCGCACTCTATTATAAATATGCTCAATGAAATCTCTACATCTCCTAGCTACTCCCCCCCTTCTCCCCTTCTCCATACATTTGGATCCTTTCTATAACTATGTTCTTTATCTGGCGTGTTAAAAAATATCTACTAACTTTCTATTTTCCAAAGAAAAACATGTTCCTACTGAGTCAGATACAATATATCATAGCTCATATTATTGTAGCAGACACTTCATTCCTGAATTTGTTCTATTTCCTTTGCTTGATCTTCATCAAAGCACCTGGCAGATCATAATGCTTTGTAATGTGCATTCATGTCCATTCCTTCACTACTTTCCATAGCCTTGCAAGAACAAATGTTGCATATCTTTCAGACTATTCAGCTCACAAAGTACACATATTCCATCTGCACACTGAATTCCCATTCTGATGATTCTATGTTTTGTTAGTAGCTTCTTCTACACTGCCAGCCATATTATGAATTTGTGCTTGGGCTGCATAATTCAGCTCCATATCAAATCTGCAATATTCCACCTTAGCCTTTCTCCTACTAGTTGGTTGTACCATTGAGATTGAGCACTTTCCATTACTAGTAAGACAGTATCTACCATTCATGTACCACCCTTGCATTTGTTGTTTTATACCATGTAATTTACTCCACTACCAACTATATTGTGTTGATTGGTGTGTCCAGAAATCACCATCTGCTTTCATGTAAATGCCTTGTATCCACTTCACCCATAGTATTTCCTTCTTGTTAATCAATAACCATATTAACTTTCCAACATAAGCTATGTTCCACAATCTACAGTTTATAATGGTTAGATCACCTTGATCTTAGGTCGACATACTCTCTCCCATGCTACTAAAGGCATCCTCTTCTTCTCTTTAGTGCTCCCCCATAAGTATTCTCTACATTTCTTATCTACTTCCTTTAATACATTTTGTGGAGAATAAATATTGCCCCTTAAAAATTGTGTAATGAGAATAGTATAGACACTACCACTTGCAGCATCCCTGTATAATAAAGGTGCCTATTTGATATTGCATTCAGCTTCTTAGTGATCTTCATACATAACTAATAGCAGTCCATTTTACTCCACCTCTTTGGTGATAGTGAGAGGCCAAAGTATCTCATAGGAAATGTGCCACTTGAGTGACATGTGGTGCCCAATAATTTATGTTTTAACTCAGCATCCACCCCTACAATATAGATACTTGACTTATCTATATTTGCCTCCAGGCCTGTAGCTTATGAGAAATGTTTAAGTGCTTCCATTATTCACCTAACAACTGCTTCATTCCCTTTGCAAAACAGCATTAGATCATCTATAAATGTCAAGTGAGTGAGTTGTTATTCCTTGCACATTGGGTGATATCTAAAATCTGGAAATTGGCTCATCCTCTTTAGAATCCTAGATAGGTATTCCATCACCATAACAAAGAGTAGTGGGGACATAGGATCCCCTTGCCTTAAAGTCCTCTTCCCATCAAAATAATCATAGCCATCCCTACTAACCTTCACTGAGAAATTTGTTGTTGTTACACATGCCATGATTGGCTTAATGAACTTAGGAGGAAATCTATAGCCTTTCAACATTTCTTCAATAAACTTTCATTATACCATATCGTACACCTTCCTTAAGTCAATCTTCGTTAGACATCTAGGAGTAGTTTTTCTATTGTTGTGTCTTAGTAAATTACTACACAAAAGAACATTATGAACTAATGACCTCCCCTTCACAAATGTTGCTTGATTTTCACTTACTCTTGTAGGAATCACCTTAGAAAGCTTGTTACCCAATACCTTTGATATACACTTATAACTTACATTGCAACAAGATATATGTCGAAATTGACTAGCTTCTGTTCGATTAGGAACCTTGGGATCAGAGTTATCATAGTTGCATTAAGTTGATTGAGCATTTGTCCATTCTTGAAGAACTCCATAACTTCCTCAGTGATGTCATTGCCAACCACTCTCCATGAATCCTTAAAGAATCATGCTCCATACCCATCAGGTCCAGGACTCTTATTAACATTGATGTTGAACACTGGTCTCTTTGCCTCCTGTGCAGTTACCCCTTTTAATCATATCTAATTGTTGTTGAACAGATAATACATGGCCTTGATTTAGGAAACCCTGCCATTCCTTTTTCCTAGCTACTCCATTAGCACCTAACATCTTCTTATAATAGTTCACAAATACATCAACTATCTTCTCAGTTTTTGTTTGAAATTGCTTCCCCTCATCATTAATTTAAGTCATTGATTGTACTAATCTTCTTTGTTTAATAATGGAAAATAAATACTTGGTATTATCATCTCTAAGTCTGATTCATGTGGCTTGTCTCTGCATTAGAAAATTTTCTTTCATAATTGATGATTCCCTAAACTTATCCCTTGCATCTTTCTCCTTTTGTTGTAGCTTATGATCTAGTGGTGTCTCCTGGAGCATTGCTTGTAGTTTCTGCACCTTCTCCCTATCTTTGTTTGCTTCATTTATGATATTACTGAAGTTCCTCTTCTGTAGTGTTCTAAGTTTCCGCTTCAAAGCCTTTAATTTCTTTACTACTTGATATATCATACGCCCATCTACTTGCATTTTCCATCCCCCTTCAACCATGTGTATAATACCATGGTGTTTACTCCACATATTATCATACTAAAAGCTTTCCCCTTCCTTGTATGAGTCTGAATCATCTCCGCCACCAATGAACAATGATCGCTCACCCCTTCTGAAAGAGCATAAGTTTTACATTGCTCCATTGTATCTATCCATTCCCCATTGACAAACACCCAATCTATTTTTGAGCATATTCTATTTGTCCCCTAGTTATCATTCCATGAGTACACATACCCATTATTTGGTAACTCCATAAGTATGCATTTATCAATACACTCCTGAAAATCCACCACCTCACTTAGTGCTACTGGATTCCCTCTAAGTCTGTTCTCCTGCTGCAATACAGCATTGAAGTCCCAGTGATTATCCATGGAATCTGGCAACCCATGCTCATATGGGGTACATATTCCTATAGTGTTTTCCTCTTATCTCTAAGATTATATGCATACACAAATGTGACTATGAATACGACTTGCATAGGAATGTACTTTAGTTGACAAGTTACCGCATGTTCAATTTCATTTATTATTATCACCTCTGCCATTCTTGTTTCCACACTAACACCACTCTACCATTATAGTGTGATATATGATTACTATAGTATCCACCCTACAAACATAGTATTAATAATACTCTCCACCTTATTCCTTTTTAATCTTGCCTCTAATAACCCAACTAATCCAACATTCTTGTCATTGCAAAAGCGTTTTACCTCTTTCTAGTTATTGAGTTCATTAAGGCTTCTTGTATTGCAACTCATTAGCTTAACCATCCCTCGTAAGGAAAATGGTACCAGCCTTCCTTCCCTTCATTAGCAGCACGTGTTCCAGCCTTATCATTCCCCGGGTTCTGAAAAGTATTTTTCATAGACACCACCGAATGTGTTTGCTTAATCATATTATTCTATTTATATGATTGGACGCATCCATGTTGCCCTCTCCTATGATTCTACCTTTACCATTTAACCTTTATATATCCCCTCCCCATTTCTTTAACACCCTTATCCCCCTGTACTATCACTATACTCTCCCCATTCTCAACATTCTGTTATGCTACTATTTCTGGTTGTTTGCTTCCCTCTTGTTCCTTCCCCTCCACTGTTGTCTTATTTTTCCTATAAATATCCTCTATATGCCCATATTTGTTGCAACTAGAGCATATAGAATGCTTCCATTCATATGTTACTCTCTGTTCAATCATGTGGCCTTTCGCATTTCTGAAGTAAATTATTTTTGAGAAGGATGGCTCGTTTGAAAGTCTCTCTTAGTGCACGTTAGCATAAACATACGCCGCCATGCGTATGAGACCAAAAACAATGATTTCGACGGTGAATTTGGGTGTGACGAGTGTAGGAAAGGGTGGGAACTAGGGCGGTGGCCATAGGAAAAGGATCTATGATGTTAACAATCCAAGACTCAATGTAATAGTGATTGAAACAATTAGCAAAAAAGTGGTAAATTCGATGGAAGTGCAACAAAATTCAGCTGAATTAGTGATTAATTCAGAAGGTGAGGGGACTAAATTAAGCTCACAAGTGCAGAAGAATACAACCGTGAAGGGAGAGTGGAGAATTAAAATGAAGCAACAAAAATCATAGGTATAGGGAGAAGATGATCATCAGCCGATGAAGTTGAACTTGCTGAGAAGAATGCCGGTAACGAATTAGAATGTAGGGCATCTGTGTGGGATAATTTTGATATATTTTAAAATAACAAATATTGGATTTAAGCTTGAGTTTGTAAATTCTACAATTGTGAGAGAACAGAGGATAATGGAGATTGAGGATCATGACATTGTAACAGAGATTGAATATTGGAGGAATGTTATAGTGCGTTTGTCACGACCCGGATTTTCCCCCAATATCGGGATCGTGATGGCGCCTAGTCGTGGTAGCTAGGCAAGCCTCTTTATTCACACTATCCTGCTTTTAACAATATTTCATACTCAATTTAACAACCAAAATCATAATCTTAATTAAACAACTGCGGAAGACTTTATAAAAATAGAAATAAGTAGTTTTAAGGTAACTGATACTGAAATCCTCTACCCAAGACGTGGAGTCACCAACTCACGAACTACTACTGAATACTACACATAAAAGTCTGAAAGAAATATAACATAATCTGTTTGTCTCGGAACAAACAGACTACAGCTAGTAACATAAGTAAAGGAAGAGACGCCGGGCCTGCGGACGCCTGCAAGCTACCTCGATCTCAAATATGATCAACTCCCACGCAAAAGATCTACTGCTGCTGCTCCTGATCAAATCCTGGACCTGTGCAAAAACGCACAGAAGTGCAGTATCAGCACAATCCGACCCCATGTGTTGGTAAGTGCCTGGCCTATCCCGGCGAAGTAGTGTCAAGCCTAGGACCGGACACCCATATAAACCTGTGCAGTTCAATATACATATGTACACCACAAGATAACAAAGAGATATCAAGTAATAACGCAATAAGGAATATCTCAAAAGAACTCAACAATTAACAACAGTTAATACGTCCACAAGGAAAACAAAGTATAATGGAAAAATAAGTAATATCAAGTCAAGGAACGGCAAGTAGTTGCACGGCATCACCCTTCGTGCCTTTACTCTCATCCTCACCAAATAAGCAAATAAAGTGCACAGCATCACCCTTCGTGATTTTACTCTCATCCTCACATCCATGGTACGACATGATCCTTCGTACATGGTTCAATAAAAAGGCACGACATGATCCTTCGTGCATAATCAATAACATGGCACGGCATTAACCTTCGTGCATAATTAATAAAACATGGCACGGCATTAACCTTCGTGCATAATCAATAACAAGGCACGACATTAACCTTCGTGCATAAACAATAAATCAAGGCACGACATCACCCTTCGTGCATTATCACTCTTCCTCACCCAAATAACAATCACAGTTAAGGGCAAAGAATGGACACAATAATCATTACAACAAAGTCCCGGCAAGGGAAATCAATATCTCACTTCACAACAAGTCCCGGTAAGGGAGAACAATAACAATTCTACAACCCGGCAAGGGTTCAACAATTTATCTTCAAATATGTCTCACAACAAGTATTAACAACGACTCACGGTCATGCTAGACGCCAGTGTATGGATGCTCGTCACCACAGCCCATACACCGCACTCGATCACATAGCACATAGCACATAATCCTATTCCCTCAAGCTAGGATAGAACAAACACTTACCTTGAATGTTTACGAATAATTCAATCCGTGGCAATGCCTTTTCCTTTCAAATTTGGCTCCAATCCAATCGTATCAATTCACAATTGATTTAATATCATCAATACTACTCAACAAACTAATTCATAAGGCCAATTACAACTTTTAGAACATTCTGCCCGGAATAGTGAATATCGACCCCGGGCCCACATGGTCGGAACTCGGGGTTCGGACAAAAATCCGGTTACCCATCCCCCCACGAGTTCAAGTATATGATTTATTTCAAAATCGGACCTCAATTCGAGGTCCAATTACCCAATTCATGACCCTATATTCTACCAAAAACAAGAAATTCTACCATGAAAACCTTTGATATCTATTGAAAAACATGTTTAATGTTGTTAGGAATTGAAAGAATTAAGTAAAAAGTGACTTACAATTGCTTTGAATAAGAGGGAGTTCATGAAAAATTGCCAAGGGATGTTTTTAGGTTGTGAAATGTGAAAAATGAAGCTGAAAATCGTGATTTACAGGTCTCTGTGTTCGCATTTGCGAACAGGAGTTCGCAATTGCGAACCCCGACCAAATTCTGGAGTTTGAAAAATAAGCTAAGGATGGGAAGTTCGCATTTGCAAACTTTTGTTCGCATTTGCGAAGCCAAGTCAAATGCTGGGAAGTTCGCATTTGCGAACATGGCTGGATCACTGGGGTTGTCGCAATTGCGACCATAAGTTCGCATTTGCGAACTTGGGTTGATTGCTGTCAACCTCGCAATTGCGAGGTATGTTCGCATTTGCGAACCAATGCCCAACCTTTCCCACTTCGCATTTGCGAAGTATGGTTCGCATTTGCGAACCAGGGCCAACCTGGGACCTCTCGCAATTGCGAGAAAATCTTCGCAATTGAGAAGACAACAGTGAGTGAAAAACCAGCAGTGCAAAAATTCAAAAATTGATCTAACGGCCTACCAAATCTTTACCCGAGCCCCCCGGGCTCCAAACCAAACATGTACACAACATCAAAAACACATTACAAACTTGTTCGTGCGATCACATCGCTAATATCATATCGTTTTCATCAAATCAAGCCTCAAGTTCATGATTTTAATACTTTTGGTTTTCAAAACTTTCAAACTTGGAACTCAAGGTCCAAAACATATCAAACGACATCCATATGTCACCAAACTTTGCAGAAAGCACATATATAATATTTAAAACTTGTACCGGGCGTCGAAACCAAAATACGAGCCCGATACCAAGGTCAATTAATTCATTTTCCTTTAATAATTATATCGAAAACAATTTCACAGAAAAATTCATAACTTGGGCTCTAGGCCTCAGAATTCGACTCCGAACGAATGTCCAAGTCCCATATTTTCCTACGGACCTTCCGGGACCATCCAATCTCGGGTCCGGGTCCGTTTACCAAAAATGTTGACCCAAGTCAACTATATCAATATTAATATCATTTTTATCCAAAATTCTCATAGAATTCATATTTTCTATCACAAAATCTTTCCGGCTAGATGCTCGGATCGTGCACGTAAATCGAGGCAACATAGAATGAGGTTTTCAAGACCTCAGAAGCTCGAAACGATTAATAAGACAAGTGATGACCCTTTGGGTTATCACATTCTCCACCTCTAAAACAACCGTTCGTCCTCGAACGGACAAAAGAAAGAAGTACCGAGTCAGGAAACAAGTGTGGGTAACGGCTCCGCATATCAGACTCGGACTCCCAGGTCAATGCCTCAGGAGGCTGACCTCTCCACTGAACACGCACAGAAGG
The DNA here is from genome assembly GCA_032618575.1 of Nicotiana noctiflora. Lineage (NCBI taxonomy): Eukaryota > Viridiplantae > Streptophyta > Magnoliopsida > Solanales > Solanaceae > Nicotiana > Nicotiana noctiflora. The sequence continues at coordinate 27,454 of JASVEL010014253.1, read as the reverse complement.
ATAACTCTTCGACCTCAACTGTCGAACCTGCCGGTCTAGAATGGCCACCGGCTTCTCCTCGTAAGATAGATCATTGTCCAATTGGATAGTGCTGAAGTCCAACACATGTGTGGGATCGCCGTGGTACTCCGAAACATAGATACATGAAAAATTGGATGCACGGCTGATAAGCTAGGCGGCAAAGCTAGTCTGTAAGCCACCCCTCCCACTCGGTCTAGAATCTCAAATGGACCAATATACCTAGGGCTGAGCTTGCCCTTCTTTCCGAACCTCATCACGCCCTTCATAGGCGACACTCGGAGCAATACTCGTTCACCAACCATGAAATCTACATCTCGAACTTTACGATCCACATAAGTCTTCAGTCTGTACTGAGCTGAACGCAATCTCTCCTGGATAGTCTTGACCTTATCCAAGGCCTCCTAAACTAAGTCTGTACCTAACAATCGAGCCTCTCCCGGCTCAAACCATCCGACCGGAGATCGACATCGCCTACTATACAATGCCGCATACGGGGCCATCTGGATGCTAGACTGGTAGCTGTTGTTGTTGGCGAACTCTACTAGTGGCAGAAACTGGTCCCACGAGCCTCCGAAATCAATAACACAGGCTCGAAGCATGTCCTCAAGAATCTGAATGGTCCTCTCTGACTGGCCATCCGTCTGAGGATGAAATGCTGTACTCAACTGAACCTGGGTGCCTAACTCCCGCTGGACCGCTCTCCGGAACCGCGAGGTAAACTGCGTTCCCCGATCAGAGATAATAGATACTGGCACCCCATGAAGACGAACAATCTCCTTAATGTAAATCTCCGCTAACCTCTCCGACGAGTAGGAGATTGATACTGTAATGAAGTGTGCTGAATTGGTCAGCCTATCAACAATGACCCAAATAGCATCAAATTTCCTCCGAGTCAAAGGAAGTCCAGTAACGAAGTCGATAGTGATCCGCTCCCATTTCCACTCGGGAATCTCAATCCTTTGGAATACACCACCAGGTCTCTGGTGCTCATATTTCACCTGCTGACAATTTAGACACCGAGCGACATACGTAATGATATCTTTCTTCATTCTGCACCACCAATAGTGCTACCGTAAGTCTTGGTACATCTTCGCGGCGCCCGGGTGAATAGAATACCGCGAACTGTGGGCCTCCGCTAAGATCAACTCTCGAATCCCTTCGACATTGGGCACACAAACTCGACCCTACAATCTCAATACCCCATCATCATCTAAATTTACCTTTGTGGCACATCCCCGCTGTACTGTATCTCTCAAATCACGCAAATGAGGATCATCAAATTGCCTCTCACGTATACGCTCTAATAGAGAAGAACGAGCGACCGTGCAGGCTAATACCCTGCTAGGCTCAGAAATGTCTAACCTCACGAACCGGTTGGCTAAGGCCTGGACATCTAGAGCAAATGGTCTCTGACTGACCGGAATGAATGTAAGACTACCCATGCTGCCAGATTTTCTACTCAATGCATCGGCCACCACATTGGCCTTACCTGGGTGATATAAGATAGTAACATCATAGTCTTTCAGCAACTCTAACCATCTCCGCTGTCGTAGATTCAACTCTTTTTGCTTGAACAAATACTGTAGGCTTTTGTGATCAGTGTATATCACACACGTCACACTATATAGATAATGCCTCCAGATCTTCAAGGCATGCACCACTGCTGCTAACTCAAGATCATGTACTGGATAATTCTTCTCATGTATTTTTAGCTATCTCGAAGCATAAGCGATAACCTTACCATCCTGCATCATACCGCTCCAATCCCTGTACGAGATACGTCACAATAAACTATATAAGGCCCTGCACCTGTAGGTAGTATCAACACTGGCGCGGTGGTCAAGGCTGTTTTGAGCTTCTGAAAGCTCGCCTCACACTCCTCTGACCACTGGAACTGGTCACCCTTCTGGGTCAACCTGGTCATCGGGGATGCAATGAAGAAAACCCCTCTACGAATCGACGGTAGTAACCTGCTAATCCCAAGAAACTCCGGATCCCAGTCACTAAAGTTGGTCGAGGCCAATTCTGGACTGCCTCAATCTTCTTTGGGTCCACCTGAATACCTTCCACTGATACAATGTGACCCAGAAATGCTGCCGAACTCAACCAGAACTCACATTTCGAAAATTTGGCATATAGCTGATTATCCTTCAGAGTTTGAAGAACCACTCTGAGGTGCTGCTCGTGCTCTTCCTGGCTGCGGGAGTATACCAGGATGTCATCTATAAAGACTATCACGAATAGATCTAAGTAAGGCATGAACACCCGATTCATTAACTCCATGAATGTCGCTGGGGCATTGGTCAACCCGAAGGACATGACCAAGAACTCATAATGCCCATATCTAGTGCGAAAGGCTGTTTTAGGAATGTCGGCCGCCCTGATCTTCAGTTGATGGTAGCCTGACCTCAAGTTTATCTTTGAGAACACCCTCGCTCCCTGGAGCTGGTCAAACAAATCATCAATCCTCGGCAGTGGATACTTATTCTTTATTGTCACTTTGTTCAATTGCCGGTAATCAATACACATCCGCATCGAGCCATCTTTCTTCTTCACAAATAATACAGGTGCTCCCCAGGGGGAAACACTGGGCCTGATAAAGCCCTTCTCAAGAAGGTCTTGCAACTGATATTTTAACTCTTTTAATTCTGATGGGGCCATATGATAGGGTGGAATAGAGATGGGCTGAGTGCCCGGTGCCAGATCAATACAGAAATCAATATCCCTGTCGGGTGGCATGCCCGGTAGGTCTAAAGAAAAAACTTCAGGAAACTCCCGTACAATAGGGACAGAGTCAATAGAAGGAACCTCTGAGCTGGAATCACGAACATAAGCCGGATAAGCTAGACACCCCTTCTCGACCATGCGTCGAGCCTTAACATAGGAAATAATAGTGCGAACGGAGTGGCTTGAGGTACCTTTCCACTCTAGTCGGGGTAATTCTGGCAAGGCCAAGGTCACAGTCTTATCATGACAATCTAGAATAGCATGGTATGGGGACAACCAGTCCATCCCCAATATGACATCAAAATCCACCATGTCCAAAAGTAACAGATCAACACGGGTCTCAAGACCCCCAAAGATAACTACGCACGAACGATGCACCCGGTCGACTACAATGGTGTCACCCACCAGTGTAGACACATAAACTGGAATATCCAGAGCATAGCTGGGCACGGCCAATGTCACGACCCCAATCCGGTCGTGATGGCGCCTAACAATTAAGCTAGGCCAGCCAGACCAACAATTTACTCATTTCATCGAATACCAGTCCCAAATGGACAACCCAAGAAGAATATATGAGTTTAAGAACTCCAATAATAATAATAATGAACAAAATACCGACACTCCCAAAGATCCGGAGTCACAAGTCTAGAGCCTCTAACAAAACCCAACAGGAATAGAGAGTACTGTATAGAAATACTCAAGTCCGAATACAAAATACAAATAACAACTGGAAAGGAGAGGAGAAGCTAGGTTCTGTGAACGTAGGCAGCTACCTCAGCAACTCGATATGAAACTGCAAACGCTGGAAATGCCTGTCTACTGCTCCTGGGTACCTGAGTCTGCACACAAAAGGTGCAGGGAGTAGAGGTGAGTACTAAGTACTCAGTGAGTAATAAATATATAAAAGTAGCTGACAGTAAGAAATCCACAGAATACCACAATATGAAGCTACACTACAGTCCGAATCTCCTACGAACTAGCATCAACAGTACAATTCAGCTACCACAGAGTAATTTAACAAATAAAGATGCAATGCAATGCACATAACCGCTACGACGTGTAGCCCGATCCAATTTAATGTCGACGGCGCTCATTGGGGGTGTGTACAGACTCCGGAGGGGCTCCTACAGCCCAAGCACAATACTGCTGCGGCGTGCAGCCCGATCCTCATATCAACCACTGCGGCGTGCAGCCCGATCCATCCTCAGTCCACATAAATCAGATAAGTCACAAAACAGTTCATTTATCTTAATTCCAGTTTCCAGTTCATAATTTATGAAAAATACTTTAACTTTATTAAATTTGCAAAAAAACCGGTGACTTAGCATTTCAAAAGGTGATTTCAATTTCCAGGACTGAGATCAGTGATTTAAGCAAATATAGCTATCACATAAATATTGTCCTCTAAGGACACTACAAGTCGGCACAAGGCCCCAAACAAGGCTTACAGCCCACAATTATATCAAATACAGTGTATTTCCAACATTAAGAACATATTATTCACATCCGGGATGGACCAAGTCTCAATCCCTAGACACAATCAATCCCGCACCTGCCACGGTGTGCGAGCCACGCCCTACTAGCGTCACAATGTGCTAAGTCGGGGTTTCGAACCCTCAGACTACCATATACACAAACTACTCACCTCTAGCCGGTCGTAGACTCGTCCGCGATGCCCTTTCCTTTGAATTTAGCTCCCTCGTGCGTAGAATCTAGTCAAACCACAATAATTATATCAAATACGGGTCAAAGAATCATAACCCATTTCAATTTACATGAAATTCGCATAAATACACCAAGTTGGTAAAACCCGACTTTCGGTACGCTTCTCGAAAAATTACGAAAGTCATATATCCGGAACCCTCATATCAATACGAGTCTAAGTATATCAATTTTACCAAATTCGGACTCCATTTGCCCATTCAAAACCTTAATTTTCTAAAGTTCAAGCCTAGGGTTAAATCTCCCATGAATCACCCCAAATTCCTCCATTTTCATGATATAATTGCATAATAATACCAATACTAATCATAGTTTAAGTCCATAGTTGCTTACCTGATGATTTCCCTTGAGTTTCTCTTCAAAATCGCCCAAATGGCCTCTAAAGCCGAGACCCAAATGTGTGAAATGTTTCTGAAATTTTCTAACTTCTAATACACTTAACTCACTGCAATTTTCGGTTCTGCGATACACGGACCGCTCCTGCGGGTCCGCTTCTACGGAAGGTCTTCCGCTCCTGCGGAATGTTCCGCTTCTGCGACCAAGAGTCCGCTCCTGCGGACTCGCCTATGTGACCAACCACCCGCTTCTGCGGACTTCCCCATTTCGCCTCTTGACCGCCTCTGCGGTCTACCCTTCGCTCCTGCGACGCCGCCTCAGCGGACATTTTTCCGCTTCTGCGGAAACAAGCGCTCCTGCGCCCCTTCGTCCGCTTCTGCGGACTCGCTCCTGCGCCCCCATTTCCGCAGGAGCGAAAACAACAGAACCAGAACACTTTCCTGCAATTTTCCATATTTTCTCCCGTTTAGCCATCCGAAAACACCCCGAGGCCCCGGGACCTCATCCAAACACACCAACACATCCTAATACCTTATTCGAACTTGTTCCAGTCATAAAAACACCATCCCAAACATAAAAATCACCAATTACACACGGATTCAAGCCTAAATTTTCTTTAAAACGTCCAAAACTAACATTCAATCCAAAACCTGATCAAACGATGTCCGAATGACCTGAAAATTTGCGGACATATCCAAAATCACATAACGAAGCTACAGAAATTGTCGGAATTCCATTCCGACCCCCGGATCAAAATATCACCTACCATCCGGTTTTCGCCAAAATTCAACATTCACCAATTCAAGCCTAAAACTACACCGGACCTCCGAATTCAATTCCGATTGCTCTCCTAAGTCATAAATGATCCCCCGAAACTAGTCGAATCATCGGAATCCGGTTCCGAGCACTCTAACTCAATAGTCAACTCTTGGTTGACTTCCCATATTCAAGCTTCCTTAAAACATGCTATGTGATTCATTTTCAACCCGAATCACTCCTAACTCACCCGATATATTCCAATACTGATTTAAAATCATAAGATATGTAAATGCAAGGTAACGGGGTGGTAATTCCCGTAACGACGGGCCGGGTTGTTACATTCTCCCTGATAATAGGTGAATTTGACTATAATTATACCCTAAATAATCACACTTTATTATGAGAATAATGTTGTTATGAGGACAAAATGCTTTGATTAGTGTTTGATTGTGTTTTACAGGTACATGTGATGCATTGGATGCCTTAAAAAGCCATTTTGAAGCCATAGGTTGATGAAAAGGCCAAGAGAAGAGCTAAAGTGAAGAGGGCTGGACGAAGCAGTAAAGAAACAGAAGCACTGTTCATCCGCGGTCCACTCGCGGTCGCGGATGAACCGCGAAAAACGAAGCCCTCCGAAGTTTGACTGTTCGCGGTCCGCTCGCGGCCGCGAACGAACCGCGGAGGTCCCAGCGGCAGTAATCCCAGTTGGACTCTAATTTAGTTTTTAAGCCCTAAAACCTCTATATAAACTCCTAGTTTGCCCCATAGAGGCATGTACTTTATTTCTTCAATACTTTTGTAAGGTTTAGTAGGAGAGATTCCTCTCAAACTCTTTCTATTATTTTATATCAAGCAATTCTTTATGATTTCAATTATTATTCTTCTTGTTTCTTCAAGCATGAGTAGCTAAATTCTTTTCTAAGGTTTTGGTGGAACCTATTGATTGATGAACTTATCGTTTATGTGATTACAAATTGTGAATTAGATTTCTATTTGTTCAACTTCATTCTTATTGTAGTTAATTGGTAGGATCCCCAATTAGGCTGTGCCTATTTAGTGTGCATAACTTGGAAAAGAGTGCATATTTAGGTTTATTGTTGAACAACACCACACCTAGGTTATTAGAGGAATCTATAATTTTAGGCGTAAAGACGGGGTTAGGAATAACGAAGTCTTGGGTGCAATCTAAAGTGAACTATTCAAATTAAAGCTAGCTAGGGTAGCTCGGGAGAGTGCACTAGTAAATTATTGTAATTGCTCGGGAGAGGGTTACGATACACATAGCGTTCATGATTGATAGAATATATTAACAATTTGTATGAGCATAACGATAAGGGATTCCGTCAATAGGGGAAATCAATACCTTAGTCTTTCTCTATATTATTTTATTCAACATTCAATTCTTTCTTTTAAAGCAATCTTTAATTCTTGCAAAGTAGTTGTTCGAAAACACACAAAAATATATTCAAAGTTTGGGAACTTGATTCGGAAGTACTTTTGGGGTTGTGAAAGTTGCAATTGGTAGGTTAATTCTCTGTGGGATCGATCTTGGACTTATTAAACCAAGTTATATTGACTACGACCGTTGCTTGGACGTGAATCAATTTTGGCGCCGTTGCCGGGGAATTAACGGAATTATCAATTGCCATTGCCAGAACTTCAAGATTCTTGTGTATTCGGGTTCTTTCTACACTCTACATTGAATATTTTGACGTTTGTTGATTTGGGTATTCAGGTGCATGCCTAGAAAATCTGCAAGGACTGGAGAACTAATTGAAGGACTCTCAGACCCCGAGCAAACCTTCCGGGCACGTAACAAAGCCATCAAACAAATTCAACAATCTCAACAACCAATCAAACTAGACTTCGACATGGGTGACATGAACGCTCAAAACCAACAAGCCGGGCTAAACATGCAAGAGGCACAGGAGGCACAAGAAGGTGCATTGTTCGACTGGGCACAACCCACAGCGGATAATTTGGCAACTGCCATCGTTGTGCCTGCAATTCAAGCCGAGTCTTTCCAGATTACCAACAACATGCTTCACTTGTTGCAAAACAAGGGATTATTCTCTGGGTCTCAGGTTGAAGATCCACAGCAGCACCTCAAGAACTTTCTATCAATATGCAAAACACAAAGACAACCGAATGTAACTCCGGAAGCTATCGGATTACTACTTTTTCCATTCTCAGTTACAGGAGCAGCACATATATGGCTAAACTCACTCCCAATAAACTCCATTGCAACTTGGGATGAGTTAGTCAAACAATTCCACAACAAGTTTCATCCACCCAACAAAACAGCTCAACAAATTGATGAGATTGTGAGCTTCAAACAAAAACCATTGGAAACACTACATGAAACTTGGGGGAGATTCAAAGGCATGCTTGTTATGTGTCCTCACCATGGGATTCCTGAACAGATGTTGGGTCAAAGGTTCTACATGGGGCTTTCAGATAGTATGAAGAATATTGTAGATGCTTCAGCAGGTGGGGCTTTTCCGAGCAAGACTTGGAGAGAGGGCCAAAATTTGCTAGACAAGATGGCTTAAAATTCCGGGTGGACGTCCAGGAATGCTCCTATCACACCAGTAGTACACTCTGTACCTCTGGATCCATCCAACACTCTGGAGGAGAACGTGGCAACTTTGCTGACACAAATGAGCATCCTGACAAAGAAGGTGGAAGAATCAGGGGTTAAGCAGCAAGTTCACATTGTAGACACTACCAATGGTGGTTTATGCACATCTTGCATTAGCCAACCCATAGGTAATCCATGGACTGCAGACCAAGAACATCATCATCAACATGAAGATATGAACTATGTGACTAACTATGGAGGACAGCGACAAGGCAATCAAAACTGGGGCCAACAGGCTCCAATGCAGTATAGACCTCCACAGCCACAATTTAATGCAGCAGGTATGAGGCCACCACACAACATGGCTCCATATCCTAGACCTCAGAATTTCGGCAATCAGCATCAGGGATATCATCCATCTCCACCAAAGCATGGGGGTAGACATGACGATGGGTTTGCAGAATTGAAAGCTATGATGCAACGGGTAATCGGGTCAAATGCCAAAACCAATGAGAGGATAGATGCCCATGATGCAGCAATCAAAAATATGGAAGTGCAGATGGGCCAGATTGCTATGTCACTAAACAATCGGCCTCAAGGGACATTACCTGCAGATACTCAAACGAACCCAAAGGACCAAATCCCAAAGCAAATAATGGCAGTGACTCTAAGAAGCGGTAGAGATCTTGATGCTGAGAATGAAAGTGAGAAAATTGACAGACAGGCTGAGACATCCACTCCATTGCCCATTGAACTGGATGAGTCCACAGGGTTGACAGAAGTCACAGTCCAGCCAGTTGCTGAAAATAAAGAAGCAAAATAGGGAACGGAGAAAGTAGCTGAAACGGTAGAGCAGCAGATTGATGAGAAAGCGATAGACAAAGATAAATCCCAAGTCACGGGAAGAAGAGGCCTCCACCACCATTCCCTCAAAGGTTGGCCAAACACCAAAAGAGGAACAATACAAAAAGTTCTTCGACATGCTCAAGCAAATTCAGGTAAACATCCCATTAATTGAAGCTTTAAAAGAAATGCCTGGTTATGCTAAGATGATGAAGGATTTAATGTCGCGGAAATTTGATTTCCAAGACTTGGCCACAGTTACACTCACACAGACTTGTAGTGCAGTGGTCTCTAGACCCATTGCTGAGAAGCTATCTGACCCAGCTAGTTTCACGATCCCATGCACTATAGGGAATTATGCCTTTGCTAAGGCTTTATGTGATTTGGGGGCAAGCATCAATCTCATGCCCTTAGTTGTCTATAAGAGGTTAGGTATTGGGAGAGCCAGACCCACCTCTATGCTTTTACAGCTTGCTGACGGGACGGTTAAGCGTCCATTTGGCATTATAGATGATGTGCTAATCCAGGTTGGGAAGTTTGTGTTTCCCGCCGATTTTGTTATTCTTGATTGCAGGGTCGACGAAGAAATTCCCCTAATCCTGGGAAGACCATTCCTAGCTACTGGGAGAACCATAATTGATTGTGAAACTGGGGAACTCAAGATGAGGTTGAATGATGAGGAGATCATCTTCAATGTGCAAAAATCCATGAGGCGCCCTAGCGAGTTCGCAAATTGCTCTCTAGTTGATGCGGTTGATGTAATAGTGGAAACCGACGATGCAGAATTGACTATCGAAGACCCACTGCAAGCATGCCTGATGAACATGGAAGAAGTAAATGGTGAAAGTCTGGCCAAATGGGTATTATCCTTGGAAGGCAAGGGATTTTGGAAGCGAGAGATCGAATTCGAACCCCTACACCTAGAAAAAAGAGAAAACCCACCAGCAAAGCCATCCATAGAAGAGCCACCGAAACTTGAACTTAAACCACTACCATCACATCTCAGGTATGAGTATTTAGGCCCTAACTCCACATTACCTGTTATTATCTCATCTAGTTTGTTAGATGTGCAGGCTCAAAAGCTTATACAGGTACTTAAGGAATGCAAGACTGCCATTGGGTGGACCATGGCAGACATAAAAGGGATCAGCCCAGCCTATTGCATGCATAAAATCCTCCTGGAAGATGGACATAAACCTTCCAGGGAACATCAAAAAAGGCTGAACCCCAACATGAAGGAAGTGGTGAAGAAGGAGGTAATAAAGTGGCTAGATGCGGGAATAATCTTCCCAATCTCAGACAGCAGCTGGGTGAGTCCGGTCCAATGTGTACCCAAGAAAGGAGGCATGACGGTGGTGAAAAACGACAACAATGAACTGATCTCAACAAGAACCGTCACCGGATGGAGAATATGCATGGACTACAGGAAACTGAATCTAGCCACTCGCAAGGATCACTTCCCACTTCCCTTCATTGATCAAATGCTTGACAGGTTGGCAGGGAGATCTCACTTTTGCTTTCTGGATGGATACTCGGGGTACAATCAAATATCCATAGCCCCCGAAGATAGAGAAAAGACCTCCTTCACATGCCCTTATGGTATCTTCGCCTTCGGGAGGATGCCATTCGGACTATGCAATGCACCTGCCACTTTTCAAAGGTGCATGATGGCTATTTTCACCGACATGGTGGAAGACATTATGGAAGTGTTCATGGATGATTTCTCGGTGGTTGGAAATTCATTCGACGAATGCCTGGCCAATCTGAATAGAGTATTACAAAGATGCATGGAAACAAACTTAGTACTAAACCGAGGAGAAGTGCCACTTTATGGTTCAAGAAGGTATAGTACTTGGGCACGGGGTTTCAAGCAAAGGCATTGAGGTGGACCGTGCTAAAGTCGACATCATTGCAAAGTTGCCTCCACCAACATCCGTCAGGGCCATAAGAAGCTTTCTTGGACACGCCGGTTTTTACCGGAGGTTTATTAAAGACTTCTCCAAAATATCAAACCCTCTCTGTAAGTTACTTGAGAAAGACCATTCTTTCGTTTTTACTGACGAATGCAGGGTTGCTTTTGAGGAACTGAAAAAGAGGTTGGTCACAACACCCATCATCATTGCCCCAGACCGGGAGCAACCGTTCGAGTTAATATGTGATGCAAGTGATTATGCAGTGGGGGCAGTGCTGGGCCAAAGGAAAGATAAGCCGATGCATCCAATATACTATGCAAGTAGAACTCTGAGTGGAGCACAGCTAAACTATACAGTGACGGAAAAAGGAGATGCTGGCGGTCGTGTTTGCATTCGACAAATTCCGGTCCTATCTCATAGGATCAAAGGTAATCGTATACACAGACCATGCAGCTTTAAGATATCTAATTGATAAAAAGGACTCTAAGCCACGCCTAATTCGTTGGGTGTTGCTTCTCCAAGAGTTCGACCTCGAAATCAGAGATAGAAAAGGCACTGAGAATCAAGTGGCTGACCATTTGTCAAGACTTGAAGGAGCTGAACTTGTCAAAGAGAGTGGGGAAATTCTGGAAACCTTTCCAGATGAGCAATTGCTCACAACCACTCTCCTGGAAGCTCCATGGTATGCTGACTACGCTAATTATCTAGCCAGTGGCATTGTTCCTTATGACCTATCATCGGTCCAGAGGAAAAGATTTTTTCGTGAAAGTCGGTATTATTATTGGGATGAACCATACTTGTTTAGGATATATCTTGATAACATGATCCGGAGATGCGTCCCCGAGATAGAACAATCTTCTGTTTTGCAGGCATGTCACGCTTCAGCATATGGCGGTCACTTTGGAGGAATACGTACAGCTGCCAAAATACTCGAGGCCGGTTTCTATTGGCCGACGGTATTTAAGGATGCACACTTGTGGGTGAAAGGTTGCAACGAATGTCAACGCACCGGGAACATCTCTCGGCGTCATGAGATGCCAATGAATCCAATTCAGCAAGTGGAAGTATTCGATGTCTGGGGAATAGATTTCATGGGGCCCTTCATTAGCTCATACGGAAATAAGTACATACTTGTTGTTGTTGACTACGTGTCCAAATGGGTGGAAGCTGCAGCACTACCCACCAATGATGCTAAGGTGGTAGTGGGATTTTTGAAGAAGAATATTTTCACCCGGTTTGGGACCCCAAGGGCCATCATTAGCGACGGGGGCACACACTTTTGCAACCGAGCCTTTGAGAAATTATTGGCCAAGTACGATGTTAAACACAAGGTGGCCACTCCATATCACCCGCAAACTAGCGGACAAGTTGAGGTCTCCAACGGGGAGATTAAAAGTGTACTGACCAAAACAGTGAACGCTACAAGAACCGACTGGTCCAGGAAGCTCGATGACGCACTATGGGCATATAGAACAGCATTCAAAACACCCATTGGCATATCTCCTTACAAATTGGTGTTCGGAAAAGCTTGTCACTTACCGGTTGAATTAGAACATAGAGCGTGGTGGGCACTGAAACAACTGAATCTCAACTTGGATGAAGCAGGTAAAGCAAGGTTGACTGGATTGCATGAGTTGGAAGAATTTCGGTATCTAGCATTTGAAAATACAAGATTGTATAAAGAGAGGATGAATCGGATCCATGATCAAAATATCGTTGAGCGTACCTTCAAAAACGGGGACAAGGTACTACTATACAACTCAAGATTACGACTGTTCCCAGGTAAATTGAAATCAAGGTGGTCAGGACCCTTCAAGGTAATTGAGGCATTTGAGTCCGGAGCTGTGGAAATTCAAACTATGGATGGATCACGTACATTTAAGGTAAACGGACAGCGGTTGAAACAATACATAGGCCTGGATGACATGGAGGACAAGATAGAATTGCGGTTGGATGAACCTCAAAGGTCCAGCGAGCCGTAAAATGCGCTAAGTTGAGTCGTGCCGCGACGTTAACTCGGGCGCTACGTGGGAGGCAACCCACGAACATGTTGTAAGTAATTTAATCTTAGTAGTAAGTAATAAAGGAATATAAGAAATCTTTTGCTGAAGCAGTCGAAGTTTTTAATAAAGGAACACTGTCCGCGGTTCACCCGCGGACCGCGGATGAACCGCGGAAAATTACCCTCTCTGAACCTCCTCTGTTCGCGGTCCATCCGCGGTCGCGAACCAACCGAGAAAAAATTCCTTCTCTGAATCTCGACTGTTCGCGGTCCATCCGCGGCCGCGAATGAACCGCGAACAGTCGCGGTCAGTTCCGCGGTCGGCAAAAATTTAAAGTTTTTTTTTATTTTTTTTCCTCCCCCCTTTTTTAAACCCTAAAATAACTTACCCCCTTTCCCAATACCCAATTCAGCCGCCCCTCCCCTCTCAAATCTCTCTCTCTCTAATTTCAAAACCTCTCCCTTCTCTCTAAAAATCCTCATCCCTCTCTTCTCCAAATCATCCCTTTCTTCCACCCCACTTCTCCATTACTATAACTTGTAAGTTTCTCTACTTTTCTCTTTTATTTTGTTCCATTTTTCTAGTTTTTGCTTGTTTAGTTTGTATAAATATTTAGTTAGTGTTAGTTAGGGCCCATTCATGAATGTTGCTTGGTTTCTCATTGTGCTTTTAATTTTGCCATGAAATTTCTCTAAGGAACCTTGTTCTATGATTGATGTTTGGTGAAGAATGGGTGTTGGGTTTTCAATTGTGTTTATGATGTTGATTTTATGATTTGGAAACCCAATAGTAGTTCTACCATATATATGTGTTGGTTGGCTAAGTTGGGGCACATTACCTTGAGCATATTAGACTAATGAAAATTAGGAGACATAATGCCCAACTCTTAAAATGGTTATTGAATACTTTTTGGGGATGGACTAAGTCAATAGGGTACTAGTATGTGTGCCAAGAACTAAGTGTGGGGTATGCAATTGGGCATGTGGGAAATAGTTAGAGAAAGAGTATGCGGGAATTACACAAAATTGATGGTCAATTGTGAATTATCAAGGATGGCGAAGTTTGAGTAGCCTTCCACTGACTAACAGTTTCCACACTTTTTGGCTATCTTAATTGTACAGGATCATGGCTCCAAAGAGACCACGACATGGTGCTAGCTCATCCAGACAACCGACTTATGATGAATCTCGGTTTGCCGATGAAGGGGCGGAAAATGCATTTCACATCAAAGCGAACAAAAAGTGGCTTCAAGAGGTTGAAGTGGACAGGATAGCCATCCGCTCGGAGAAGCCGGAAATGTATGATGAGATCCGAAGGCGAGAGATGGAGTTCCTTTTTGAAACGCCCACTAAGGTGAACAAGATGCTTGTCAAAGAATTCTATGCCAATGCCCCTTATTCCTCGGTGAGACAAGTTTTCGTCAGAGGTAAGCTAGTAAATGCTCATATTCCCACCATTCGGCAGGTACTTCGCCTACCACTACACACGAGTGATATTGATTATTACCATGATAGGCCCGGTGTCACATGGGACATGCTAATTGAGGCCTTATGTGTAGATGGTGCTCCAGTATGGATTAGAAACCAAACTCTGCATTCTAACTGTTTCACACACATTGCCAAATGTTGGTTCTCTATAATTTGCAACCGCATTTTGCCCTCAAGTAACACTACAGATGTTAACTTTAATAGGGCCGTTTTGACTTGGTGTTTGGTAACACACCGGGATGTTGATATTGCCCGGGTTATTAGTGACGAGATGGTATTGAGGGGATCCCTCACTGCCAAGGGTTTCTATTACCCATCTCTTGTCACTACCTTGTGTCTCCTCAACCACACCCCAGTTACTGATACTGACGGTGAACTACTACCGAAAGCTCCATTTAGAGCTGCTACTATTCGGTTGGACGAGACACAACACCCATTGACTTAGATGAGGAGGACGATCCTGTACCGGAGGCCCGGGCCAGACACTCCATGGATTCAGCTGGACCTTCCAGGCCTGCTCCTCGCGGAGCAAGCATGTCTAGATCCGAGTCCACACGACCTATGTTGAGGTCAATGGAGGAGGAAGTGGCTGCTCTGCGCACTTCAGTGGACGGTCTACACACACGACTAGATGCCATGTCCACTAGGCAAGCTCGGTCAGAGAACAGGTTTATGGCATGGTTCAGAGCACTTGGGAGAGCATGCCATGTCGACCCATCCACTGTTTCCGACTCCGAGTGAGTCACAGGTAAGTTTTCTTAAACCCTATTGTGCTTTCATATTGTTTATGCCATGAGGACATGACATATTTTTAAGTGTGGGGTGGGAAACTTATCTTGTACATGATGTATATATTAGTGTAGTAAGTAATCTAAAATAATAAAAATACAAAAAAAAAAAAATCAGAAAATTTTAAAAAATCCAAAAATATGAGTAGAGGACTCTTCCTGATGACGGACTATTTAGGACAAGTACTCTTGAGGGAAGTAGTCCACGTAGAGATTTTTCTTTCTTTTATTTTTTTTTATATAGGTAATGTATCATCTCCCCCTTGGTTTTTCTTTTGACCACGGTTCTTTTCCAAGGGTTTTTATTTGAACCGGGTTAGGTAGATTTTTTTTTTCCCTCTCTTCTTTCTTTCTTTTCTTAGGATTAGAGGTAAAAGGGCAACATGTAACCCCGAATATGCACATTAGCAAAAGCGTAAATTAAACTTGAGAATGTATCTTCTAAGCTTGACTGTAGAATCTTAATATGCCTTAAATTGCACAGTAATGCTTGCTTGAACATTGATAGGATTTTGTAGATAAACCGGATTCCAAATGAGTTGCATACCATGTGTGTGTGAGGTTTTTACTTACATTGTATGTTGTACATGATGCCTAGAACTTGCCCTGTGTGTTTGCAAAGCGAAATAGAAGTTGTTTGGTTGTAGAAAGGATAGAGGCATTTCTTTGTGTAACCCCATATATTAGTAGACATGAATTCACCCGTGCATTATATCTTAGTTAACCCCTTTGAGCTTAGAGCCTATTCTTTGATAACCCTTGAATGTTCTTCAAAATTATTATATTTTGTTCTACTTTACCTCCTAGAAGCACTTGTATTGTAAGGAATATGCAAAAGTTTAAGTGTGGGGTGAAGGGAAATTGAAAAGGGAAAATCAAGAATGAATGGTAGAAAATAGTGAACTGGCCAAAATAATGCAAGTGTGTTGCAAAGCAATGAGAAAAAAGAGCTATATCAATGTATATATGATAAACTAAAAAGGCCAGTTACACCAACAAAAGAAAAATGGGGATTAAAAGTAAATAAAGGTGAATAAATGTTTATGGGAGACATAAGGAAGAAAACTAAAAGGGAAAGTGGTGAAAGAGAAAAGAAAAGTGCTTAGGGAGGCTAGTCACTATACCCAAAAGTATCCTACCCGTCCCATAGCCTACATTACAACCCTTAAAGACCTCTTGATCTATGATTGGATAACTCGATTAGTGGAGTATTACACTAGGGGCAAGCCTATGGTGTGTCTGTATTCATATAAATGTTCTTTGTTGAGAGTGAGTGAATTTTTCCGATATCTATAAGTTCCATGTATTTGAATTGTTAATGTGTGGGAACTTCTCTCAATAACTTTTGTGAGGGCATGTAATTCAAGAGGAAGAAGGTAAATTTGCAAGTTTTTGGTAATAAGTAGAGTAAGTAATAATGTGCGGGCATGAGAATTTACGGTTAAGTAAAGATTATGCATATCTTAGGTTGTTCATGTATAATAGCTCTAGTGACATATTTTGGGGGAGACAAATTTTTGTTAATTGGCCTAAGGTGTGATTAAAGGTTGCTCGAGGACGAGCAAAGGTTTAAGTGTGGGGTGTTGATAATAGGTGAATTTGACTATAATTATACCCTAAATAATCACACTTTATTATGAGAATAATGTTGTTATGAGGACAAAATGCTTTGATTAGTGTTTGATTGTGTTTTACAGGTACATGTGATGCATTGGATGCCTTAAAAAGCCATTTTGAAGCCATAGGTTGATGAAAAGGCCAAGAGAAGAGCTAAAGTGAAGAGGGCTTGGACGAAGCAGTAAAGAAACAGAAGCACTGTTCATCCGCGGTCCACTCGCGGTCGCGGATGAACCGCGAAAAACGAAGCCCTCTGAAGTTTGACTGTTCGCGGTCCGCTCGCGGCCGCGAACGAACCGCGGAGGTCCCAGCGGCAGTAATCCCAGTTGGACTCTAATTTAGTTTTTAAGCCCTAAAACCTCTATATAAACTCCTAGTTTGCCCCATAGAGGCATGTACTTTATTTCTTCAATACTTTTGCAAGGTTTAGTAGGAGAGAGTCCTCTCAAACTCTTTCTATTATTTTATATCAAGCAATTCTTTATGATTTCAATTATTATTCTTCTTGTTTCTTCAAGCATGAGTAGGTAAATTCTTTTCTAAGGTTTTGATGGAACCTATTGATTGATGAACTTATCGTTTATGTGATTACAAATTGTGAATTAGATTTCTATTTGTTCAACTTCATTCTTATTGTAGTTAATTGGTAGGATCCCCAATTAGGCTGTGCCTATTTAGTGTGCATAACTTGGAAAAGAGTGCATATTTAGGTTTATTGTTGAACAACACCACACCTAGGTTATTAGAGGAATCTATAATTTTAGGCGTAAAGACGGGGTTAGGAATAACGAAGTCTTGGGTGCAATCTAAAGTGAACTATTCAAATTAAAGCTAGCTAGGGTAGCTCGGGAGAGTGCACTAGTAAATTATTGTAATTGCTCGGGAGAGGGTTACGATACACATAGCGTTCATGATTGATAGAATATATTAACAATTTGTATGAGCATAACGATAAGGGATTCCGTCAATAGGGGAAATCAATACCTTAGTCTTTCTCTATATTATTTTATTCAACATTCAATTCTTTCTTTTAAAGCAATCTTTAATTCTTGCAAAGTAGTTGTTCGAAAACACACAAAAATATATTCAAAGTTTGGGAACTTGATTCGGAAGTACTTTTGGGGTTGTGAAAGTTGCAATTGGTAGGTTAATTCTCTGTGGGATCGATCTTGGACTTATTAAACCAAGTTATATTGACTACGACCGTTGCTTGGACGTGAATCACTCCCCAACTTAAACAAACGCTCGTCCGCGAGCGGGTTAAGAAACATACCTGGAGCATCAAACAAGTGTGGATATCTGCTTCGCATCTCCTGCTTGGTCTCCCAAGTTGCTTCCTCCACGGGACGACCTCTCCACTGCACTTTCACTGAAGCTATGTCCTTGGATCTCGGCTTACGAACCTGTCGACCCAAAATGGCTACTGGTTCCACATCATAAGTCAAATCCTCATCTAGCTGTATCGTGCTGAAGTCTAACACATGAGACGGGTCTCCGACATACTTCCGGAGCATAGATACATGGAACACCGGGTGAACTCCCGACAAAGTGGGTGGCAAAGCAAGCATATAGGCCACCTCCCCAACTTTCCTAAGCACCTCAAAAGGTCCGATAAACCTTGGGCTCAACTTCCCTTTCTTTCCAGACCTCATAACACTTTCCATAGGCGAAACCTTCAGCAACACCTTCTCACCTACTGAATAAGACACATCTCGGACCTTCCGGTCTGCATAACTCTTCTGACGCGACTGAGCTGTGCGTAGTCTCTCCTGAATCACCTTTACCTTGTCTAAGGCATCTTGGACTAACTCTGTCCCCAACAACCTAGCCTCGCCGGGCTCGAACCAACCGACTGGAGACCTACACCGCCTCCCATATAAAGCTTCATACGGTGCCATCGAATGTTGGACTGATAGCTATTATTATAAGCAAACTCCGCAAGAGGCAAATAATCAGCCCACGAACCACCGAAATCAATGACACAAGCACGCAACATGTCCTCCAATATCCGAATAGTACGCTCAGACTGCCCATCCGTCTATGGATGAAATGGTCTGCTCAGCTCTACCTGTGAACCCGACTCTCGCTGAAATGTCCTCCAGAACTGAGATGTGAACTGGGTACCTCTGTCTGATATAATAGAAATGGGAACTCCATGCAATCTCACTATCTCACGGATGAATATCTGCCAACCGCTCTGAGGTATAAGTAGTACACACTGGGATGAAGTGAGCTGACTTAGTCAACCTATCCACCACTACCCAAACTGAATCAAACTTCCTCGCCGTCCGAGGGAGTCCACTAACAAAGTCCATAGTAATCCTTTCCCACTTCCACTCAGGAATATCAATACGCTGGAATACACCACCAGGTCTCTGATGCTCATACTTGACCTGCTGACAGTTTAGACACCGAGCCACATGGCTCACAATATCTTTCTTCATCTTTCTCCACCAGTAATGCTGCTTCAAATCCTGATACATCTTCGCGGCTCCTGGATGAATAGAATACCGCGAGCTATGGGCCTCCTCCAATATCAACTCACGAAGGCCATCAACATTGGGCACACATATCCGGCCCTACATCCGCAATACACCATCACTATCAATAGTGACATCTCTGGCATCATCATGCTAAACTTTGTCCTTAAGGACAAGTAAGTGTGGATCATCATGCTGGCGCTCTCGGATACGATCATATAAAGAAGAACGAGACACTACACAAGCCATCACCCGACTGGGCTCAGAAATATCCAGCCTCACCATCTGATTAGCTAACGCCTGAACATCAGCTGCTAGGGGTCTCTCCCCAACTGGAATATACGCCAAACTGCCCATACTAATAGCCTTCCGGCTCAATGCATCAGCCACTACATTGGCTTTCCCGGGATGGTACAAGATAGTAATATCATAGTCTTTAAGCAATTCAAGCCATCTCCGTTGCCTCAAATTTAGATCTTTCTGCTTAAACAAATGCTGAAGGCTGCGGTGGTCTGTATATACATCACAAGATACACCATATAGGTAATGCCTCCAAATCTTCAAGGCATGAACAATAGCAACTAACTCCAAATCATGAACGGGGTAGTTCTTCTCGTGGGGCTTTAGCCGACGAGAAGCATATGCAATAACTCTACCCTCCTGCATCAACACACAACCGAGTCCAACTGCGGAAGCATCACAATACACCGTATATGACCACGAGGGCTGATGGCAACACAAGTACTGGAGCGGTGGTCAAAGCATCCTTGAGCTTCTGGAAGCTCTCCTCACATTCATCAGACCACACAAATGGAGCATTCTTCTGTGTCAACTTGGTCAACGGTGAAGCAATAGATGAAAAACCCTGAACAAACCGGCGATAATAGCCTGCCAAGCCGAGAAAACTCCGAATCTCTGTAGCTGAGGAAGGTCTGGGCCAATTCTGCACTGCCTCGACCTTCTGTGGATCAACCCGAATACCATCACTGGACACTATATGTCCCAGAAAACCCACAGTATCAAGCCAGAACTCACACTTAGTGAATTTTGCATAAAGCTTCTCTTCTCTCAACCTCTGCAATACCACCCTCAAGTGATGTGCATGCTCCTCCTGGCTGCGTGAATACACCAGAATATCATCAATAAACACAATCACAAAAGAATCAAGGTATGGCCGAAATACGCTATTCATCAAGTGCATGAATGCAGCTGGGGCATTAGTCAACCCGAAAGACATCACCAGGAACTCGTAGTGCCCATATCGCGTCCTGAACGCTGTCTTCATAACATCTGAGTCCCTGATCTTCAACTGATGATAGCCCGATCGAAGATCAATCTTAGAAAATACACTAGCTCACTGGAGCTGATCAAATAGGTCCTCGATACGAGGTAATGGGTACTTATTCTTCACTGTTACCTTGTTCAGCTGCCTGTAATCAATGCACATTCTCATTGTGCCATCTTTCTTCTTCAAGAACAACACCGGTGCACCCCAAGGTGACACACTCGGGCGAATGAAACCCTTATCTAAGAGTTCCTGAAGGTGTTCCTTCAATTCTTTTAACTCCGCTGGTGCCATGCGATAGGGAGGAATAGAAATGGGCTGAGTGCCGGCACCAAGTCAATACCAAAGTCAATATCTCTGTCAGGCGGCATGCCTGGTAGGTCTGCTGGAAATACATCCGGAAACTCCCTCACAATGGGATCGAATCAAGACTGGGTGTCTCAGCCTCAACATTTCTAATGAAGGCCAAATAAGATAAACAACCTTTGCCAATCATTCGTTGGGCCTTTATATAAGAAATAACCCTGTCAGACACATAATCAGTCAAGCCACGCCACTCGATCCTCGGATTACCTCGAATAGCTAGTGTGACTGTCTTGGCATGACAGTCCAGAATCGCATGGTAAGGAGATAGCCAATCCATGCCTAAAATAACATCGAAATCTACCATGCCCAGTAGTAATAGATCAACTCGGGTCTCCAGACCCCCAATAGTAATAATACAGGATCGATATACCTGATCCACAACAACAATATCCCCCGCTGGGGTAGACACATGTACGGGCAAAGCAAGAATACCACGGGTCATACCCAGATGATGTGCAAAATAAGTAGAGACATAAGAATAGGTGGATCCGGGATCAAATAAGACAGAAGCATCCCTGTGGCAGACTGAGATAATACCTGAAATGACCGCATCTGAAGCACTAGCATCCTTCCTATCCGGAAGAGCATAGAAACGAGCCTGACCTCCACCAGTACGATCCTCGCCCCTAGGGCGACCTCTGGATACCTGGCCACCACTCCTAGCCGACTGTGCTGGCGCTGAAGAAACAGGAGTAGAAGACGAAGGCTGATCCTCCGCTGAGGTGACCTCTTACGAAGCCACGAGGACACTCTCTCTGATATGGCCCAAGTTACCGCACTCAAAACAACAGCCTGAAGATGGAAGAAGGGGCTGCTGAGGAACCCTCGCTACAGATGAACCCTGTGCTGAGGAAGCAGGAGCAGAGCTCTGAGCTGGAAGAGCACTCAGTGCAGGCTGACTCTGCTGACGGCTCTGCTGACCCTGATAACCCTGATGGCCCTGACGACCACGATCTGATGAAACCCCACAGGACTCTGCACGTCCAGACTGATGAGACCTGAAAGAACGACCTCTGCTATGCTGAGATTGACCCCTAGACGGAGCACCACTGTAACTGCTAGTACCACGAGGCCTCTTAGCCTCTCTCTCCTCTCGCTCTCTGCGGCGATCTGTCTCAATGTGATGGGCCGCATCAACTACCTCCTCGAAAGTAACTATCGAAACTCTCTCCCTGGTCATCAAAATGCGGATGGGATAAATAAGGCCATCGATAAACCTCCGAATCCTATCTCGTTCTGTAGGAACCATCCACATGGCATGACGGGCCAACTGTGTGAATCTCATCTCGTACTGATTAACTGTCATCTCTCCCTGCTTCAACCACTCGAACTGACGTCGCGGCTCCTCTCTCTGAGACTGAGGCACGTACTTCTCCAAAAATACCGTGGAGAACTGCTGCCAAGTGAGGGGCACTGCCCCAGCGGGCCTACGCCTCTCGAAATCCTCCCACCAGTGAAATGCTGCACCTGTGAACTGAAAAGTGGTGAATGAAACACCGCTGGACTCTAGAATACCCGCGGTGGAGCATACGCTGGCACTTATCCAGAAAACCACGGGCGTCCTCGCCCTCAACACCACTGAATTCCGGAGGCTGTAGCCTCTCAAACCTCTCCAACCGACGCTGCTCATCATTAGGCATAGCTGGAACCACATGAGCTGGGGCTGGTGCAACAAGTGCAGCCGGTTGAGCTAGCTGAGCTGGAGTTGCCTCAGGTGCCTGTAAACCCTAAACTACCCGCTCGGGTGTGCGAGCAACGGGGGTCTGATTCCCCCCTACTTGTGAAGAAGCTGCTGCAGTTGAGGCTCCAACCACCTGAGCTAAGCCAATGCATACTGTGAGCACATGATTTTTGCATCGGGCAAACCATTCCAAAATTAAAACAAATATATTTTTGAGTGCAATTGCATGCCTTGTTTGCTGCCCTACCTCTACCACGACCACGGCCTCTGGGTGCCAATGGTGGTCGTCCGCCACGTCCGTTAGCCCGTGTTCTCGCCATCTGCGAGAGAATAGAATATGGAAAAATTTAATTTCATGATAACACAAAACGCACGATATGAATCCAAGAGAATGAGGTTTTTCCTAAAGTTTCTGTAGCCCTCCGAAGATAGATACGGACGTCTACGTACCGATCTGCGAAAGCCTACTAAGCCGGCTCATGACTCGCGAGTCCTAGTAAACCTAGGATCTGATACCAACTTGTCACGACCCAAATCCGGTCGTGATGGCGCCCAACAATCAAGCTAGGCCAGCCAGACCAACAATTTCTGATTACATCGAATACCAGTCCCAAATAGACAACCCAAGAAGAATATATGAGTTTAAGAACTCCAATAATAATAATAATGAACAAAATACTGACACTCCCAAAGATCCGGAGTCACAAGTCTAGAGCCTCTAACAAAACCCAACAGGAATAGAGAGTACTGTATAGAAATACTCAAGTCTGAATACAAAATACAAATAACAACTGGAAAGGAGAGGAGAAGCTAGGTTCTGCGAACGTCGGCAGCTACCTCAGCAACTCGAAGTGACACTGCAATCGCTGGAAAATGCCCGTCTACTGATCCTGAGTACCTGAGTCTGCACACAAAAGGTGCAGGGAGTAGGGGTGAGTACTAAGTACTCAGTGAGTAATAAATATATATAAGCAGCTGAAAATAAGAAATCCACAGAATACCACAATATGAAGCTACACTACAGTCCGAATCTCCTCCGAACTAGCATCAACAGTACAATTCAGCTACCACCGAGTAATTTAACAAATAAAGATGCAATGCAATGCACATAACCGCTACGGCGTGTAGCCCGATCCAATTTAACGTCGACGGCGCTCACTGGGGGTGTGTACAGACTCCGGAGGGGCTCCTACAGCCCAAGCGCAATACTGCTGCGGCGTGCAGCCCGATCCTCATATCAACCACTGCGGCGTGTAGCCCAATCCATCCTCAGTCCACATAAATCAGATAAGTCACAAAACAGTTCATTTATCTTAATTCCAGTTTCCAGTTCATAATTTATGAAAAATACTTTAACTTTATTAAATTTGCAAAAAAACCGATGACTTAGCATTTCAAAAGGTGATTTCAATTTCCAGGACTGAGATAAGTGATTTAAGCAAATATAGCTATCACATAAATATTGTCCTCTAAGGACACTACAGGTCGGCACAAGGCCCCAAACAAGGCTTACAGCCCACAAATATATCAAATACAGTGTATTTCCAACATTAATAACATATTATTCATTTTCGGGATGGACCAAGTCTCAATCCCTAGTCACAATCAATCCCGCACCTGCCACGGTGTGCGAGCCACGCCCTACTAGCGTCACAATGTGCTAAGCCGGGGTTCCGAACCCTCAGGCTACCATATACACAAACTACTCACCTCTAGCCGGTCGTAGACTCGTCCGCGATGCCCTTTCCTTTGAATTTAGCTCCCTTGTGCGTAGAATCTAGTCAAACCACAATAATTATATCAAATACGGGTCAAAGAATCATAACTCATTTCAATTTACATGAAATTCGCATAAGTACACCAAGTTGGTCAAACCCGACTTTCGGTACGCTTCTCGAAAAATTATGAAAGTCACATATCCGGAACCCTCAAATCAATACGAGTCTAAGTATATCAATTTTACCAAATTCGGACTCCATTTGCCCATTCAAAACCTTAATTTTCTAAAGTTCAAGCCTAGGGTTAAATCTCCCATGGATCACCCCAAATTCCTCCATTTTCATGATATAATTGCATAATAATACCAATACTAATCATAGTTTAAGTCCATAGTTGGTTACCTGATGATTTCCCTTGAGTTTCTCTTCAAAATCGCCCAAATCTCCTCTAAAGCCGAGACCCAAATGTGTGAAATGTTTCTGAAATTTTCTAACTTCTGATACACTTTACTCACTGCGATTTTCGCTTCTGCGATACATGGGCCGCTCATGCGGGTCCGCTTCTGCGGAAAGGCTTCCGCTCCTGCGGAATGTTCCGATTCTGCGACCAAGAGTCCGCTCCTACGGACTCGCCTATGCGACCAACCACCCGCTTCTGCGGACTTCCCCATTTCGCCTCTTGACCGCCTCTGTGGTCTACCCTTCGCTCCTGCGACGCCGCCTCAGCGGACGTTTTTCCGCTTCTGCGGAAACAAGTGCTCCTGCGCCCCCATTTCCGCAGGAGCGAAAACAACAGAACTAGATCACTTCCCTGCAATTTTCCACATTTTCTCCCGTTTAGCCATCCGAAAACACCCCGAGGCCCCGGGACCTCATCCAAACACACCAACACATCCTAATTCCTTATTCAAACTTGTTCCAGTCATAAAAACACCATCCCAAACATAAAAATCACCAATTACACACGGATTCAAGCCTAAATTTTCTTTAAAACTTCCAAAACTAACATTCAATCCAAAACCCGATCAAACGATGTCCGAATGGCCTTAAAATTTGCATACATATCCAAAATCACATAATGAAGCTACAGAAATTGTCGGAATTCCATTCCGACCCCCGGATCAAAATATCACCTACCATCCGGTTTTCGCCAAAATTCAACCTTCGCCAATTCAAGCATAAAACTACACCGGACCTCCGTATTCAATTCCGATTGCTCTCCTAAGTCATAAATGATCCCCCGAAACTAGTCGAATCATCGGAATCCGGTTCCGAGCACTCTAACTCAATAGTCAACTCTTGGTTGACTTCTCATATTCAAGCTTTCTTCAAACATGCTATGTGATTCATTTTCAACCCGAATCACTCCTAACTCACCCGATATATTCCAATACTGATTTAAAAGCATAAGATATGTAAATGCAAGGTAACGGTGTGGTAATTCCCATAACGACGGGCCGGGTCGTTACAGCCAAATACGGTGCAAAGTAGGAAGACATATATGAATATGTAGATCCAGGGTCAAATAATACTGAAGCACCTCTGCCACACACAAGAATGGTACCTGTAATCAAGGCATCTGATGCCTCTGCCTCTGGCCTGGGTGGTAAAGCATAGAATCGAGGATCTGCACCTTCCCTCTGAGCTACGTCTCTAGGACGGCCATCAACTGGCTGACCTCTACCTCTGGCTGGACGGTCTCCACATCTACGGTCTCGACCTCCACCTCTATAATCTCTACCCCCGCCTCTGGCTGGCTGGGCAGGCTGAGGGTCAGCTGGGGCCTGAATCATGGGACGAGGGCCCCGCTGCTGAGTGTTGTCCGTCGCTCGAGGGCAGAACCTGACAAAATGACCTGGGTCACCACAACCGTAGCAACTCCTAGGCCGATGGGGCTGCTGGCCCTGACGACCTTAATGGCCTCCACGAACACTCTGAAGAGGCTGAGCATTAATTGGAGGCTGATCTGAATACTGCCCACGAAACCCACGATCACCTGGTCCACCCTGTGAAGCCTAAAGGGCGGAATGGAAATGCCTGGATGACTGGCCCTTGTCAAAAGATTCTCAACAACAAGAAGAAGAACCACTAAACCTGCCTGAATGACGAGGCCTCTTGTCTGAAGAATAACCACATCCTCGAGCAAGAGTCATCTTAACTCTACGTGCTGCATTAGCTGCCTCCTGAAATGAAATATCACTCCCCACTCCCATAGCCATCTGAAGTCTAATTGGCCGATTAAGCCCATCTAAGAACCTGCGGACCCTCTCCCGCTCTGTGGGAAGTATCACCACTACATGACGTGCCAAATCAACAAATCTCGTCTCATACTGAGTAACCGTCATAGTGCCCAGCGGAGGCGCTCAAACTGCCTCCGAAGTGCATCCCGCTGAGTAGCAGGGAGAAACTTCTCCGGAAATAGCTCTGCAAACTGATCCCATGATAAAGCTGGGGACCCTGCTGGTCGAGTCAAGCAATAATCCCTCCACCAAGTCTTGGCGGATCCTGAAAGCCTGAATGTACAGAAGTCCACTCCATTGGACTCCACTATCCCCAGAGTCTTAAGGATCTCATGGCAACTGAATAAGAAATCTTGAGGATCCTCCGATGTGGCACCGCTGAAGGTAGTGGTAAACAGCTTGGAGAACCGATCAAGTCTCCATAAAGAATCAGAAGTCATGGCCGCTCCATCTCCGGCATGAGTCGTGGTGCCTGACTGGGTGGCCACAGCTGGCTGAACCACTGGTGCCTGAGGCTGAGGAGCTACCGGCTCCGGAGTACGAGCAATAGGAGTCTGGGCCCCTCCTCCAGCCCGAGAAGCGGCTAGTGCAACTGATAATAAGCCTGCTCTGGCAACGCTGTCCATAAATCCCGCTATCCTGACCAAAGCCTCCCGAAGATCCGGGGTAAATAAAGCCTCTCCTGGGACCTGAGCTGGGCCCACTGGAGCTGCTGGGACTAGAACCTCCTCGCCAATCTCAATATGAGGCTCCACCTCTGGAGTAGCTGCCGGGGGCTGAGCTCTGCCCCTACCACGGCCTCTGATACGGCCTCGGCCCCTGCCCCTCACGGGAGCTGCCTGGGGCTCGGGCTGCTGGTCAGCGGACGAAGAAGCGCGTGTCCTCAC